>OZ010714.1:9669361-9893138 GCA_963932345.1 Ophion ventricosus | reverse complement strand
AGGAAAAAAAAAACAGAAACGCGAATAATGGAACGAGCTAAATAGCACGGGTAAACGAGCGGTGTTTGCCGAGGGGTGAGAAAAATCACGATACACCGGTTAGGCAAACGATTGAAAATTTGCGAAAGCACAGCTGTGAGATAAAGTGAAAGAAAAAAAAATAAAGAAACAGGCGAAAAAAAACAGGGAATTTCTTCGGCAACGGCGGATAGAGCGAAAGTGGGGAAAGGGAATCGAGATGGCGAAGGTTTTCTCTGCGCCTGAAGGAATTTCACACCAAGAATTGATACTTCGTCGGACCGAATGATATTTTCAGCAATCTCTTTTTCTTTTTATATCTTTTTTTTTTGTATCTATCAATCTATTTGTGTTATACAGGGTGGCCCAAAAAGTGTCATCCGAAAGGAAAATCTTGATGCCTCGTATCAATACCACGTGCGGTAAATTGGCAGAGTATACCTGATATAATTCAGCACCTTCAATGTATTATTTGTGAATTCCATAGTAGGGTTTTCCGTAAAAGAGCCGGACCGGGCCCATATTGGGGAATGGTCGGGTAGGTAGGTTGACTCAAACTATGGTCTAAGTACGGAAACCAAGTAAAGGCCTTTAAAAGGTGTAGTTGTAGATTCCCTAGCAGCGATTTTCCCAATAATACTAAACTTTACTATTATAGGGGCAAATCAGTGTAAATTGCTTGAGTAAAGAATTCGTGGCATAATAATTATCGAGATCGATTAACTATAATAATTAAACTATGCGTTTAGTAGACGAGCTGTGATGTCTTGCACCAACACGCATGCAGTGCGTTCATTGGAACGACGCGGGATCAAACGTGTCAAAATATGCGACAGAATTCTAAGCCTCAAATCTATTGAAATAACACATTTCTTTTCCACAGTGCACACACACGCACGTGCGTAAGCGGCTTCAATAATTTTTATGAGGCACCGTTGAGGCAATTTTTTTTTGCCTTTCATGGCCCTCGGTCAGCAAAGTGTGACCGGAAACTGATTGCGCATGTGAGGCTTCCAGACTAGGGTCTTAATAACGTTAGGGGAAATTAAAATAGGCCCGATCAAAGCCCGAACTCAATTTCCGCACAGGATCTATCCGAATAAGGCCCATATACGAGGCGTTCTTCATCAACTGGGCCACTTTATTTTCAACCTCTCCAATTTTTTTCAAAATCTGCCAGTTTGAAATATTAGTCAAAAGGAACGTCTGTGATTTTTTTTAGATTTTTTTAGGCGTCCGTTCAGGATTTTCAATTTTTCATTACGAACACTGTATCCGAAAAAAAATTCATCAAACAAAAAAAAAACAAGAATAAAAACTTTTTTATTTTTTCCGCTTTATCGAAAAAAATCAAAATCATAATTTTTCTGCATTAAGATCATTGAAATTTTGCAAAAAAATGAGAATAACATTTTTTTAAACCTAATAACACACTTTCGATTTCGGTACAAATTTTACAGAATGTCTGTCATTGGATAAAGAGTCTGCGAAAAAATTTTCAGGATGGTACCTGCAATGGTTAGGATGAAAAAAAATTAAAACCCTGCGAAATCTCATAACCGCATAATGCGGTTATGAGATTTCGCAGGGTTTTTATTTTTTTTCATCCTAATTCTTTTTCATCCTAATGGTTAGGCTGAAAAAAAAATAAAAACCCTGCGAAATCTCATAACCGCATATATGCGGTTATGAGATTTCGCAGGGTTTTAATTTTTTTTCATCCTAACCATTGCAGGTACCATTCTAAAAATTTTTTCGCAGGCTCTTTACCCAATGACAGACATCCTGTAAAATTTGTACCGAAATCGAAAGTGTGTTATTAGGTTTAAAAAAATGTTATTCTCGTTTTTTTTGCCAAATTTCCATGTTCTCAATGCAGAAAAATTATGATTTTGATTTTTTTCGATAAAGCGGAAAAAATAAAAAAGTTTTTATTCTTGTATTTTTTTTTGTTTGATGAATATTTTTTCGGATACAGTGTTCGTAATGAAAAATTTAAAATCCTGAACGGACGCCTAAAAAAATCTAAAAAAAATCACAGACGTTCCTTTTGACTAATATTTCAAACTGGCAGATTTTGAAAAAAAATTTGAGAGGTTGAAAAAAAAAGTGGCCCAGTTGATGAAGAATGCCTCATATGTTCTTAATTTTTCGAGAAAAAAAGCATTTTTTTTTAGATTTCCTGTAGCATAAGTTTTAATTTTTATCTCTTTTGAGTATGTACTTTGCTCTTAGAAGTTTTTGAGAGCAATTGCGAGTCATTCAGACTAGTATAAGTATTTTTTGTTATCATCTGAACTTTAAGTGACTGATCCTCTCAAAACTGTTTTTTTATTTACCTTTTGATAAAATTCTTCAGCATTCACGTCAGTGCTCAGTCGGTCATTTATTTATTGCTTAACAGAACACTTCTTAACGATTGTACAAGTAAAAAACAATTGCGAGAAAAGTGCATACACAGTAGAGAAAAATACAAAAATGCTTTATTCCCGAAACGTAAAAAAGATCGTAGAACGTTGACCGGGTCGATTTGGATAGGTGACATCTAAATTTTCTGCTGCGAATTGTAGACAAAGCGAAATATACATGATGAAGGATATTTGGAACCTGTTATATACGCGAAATGTTGGCCATAAGCATGTCAATCAATTTACTGCAGACGGTCCTCCAATTTTTGTCCATCACGAACGGTTCATTTTGTACTTGGCCGGATCCTTGAGA
Source organism: Ophion ventricosus (assembly GCA_963932345.1). Classification (NCBI taxonomy): domain Eukaryota; kingdom Metazoa; phylum Arthropoda; class Insecta; order Hymenoptera; family Ichneumonidae; genus Ophion; species Ophion ventricosus. The sequence goes on along the minus strand of OZ010714.1, from coordinate 9,890,399 downwards.
TAACCTTTATATAAATACGCCTATATTTATCCAAAAGTGATTTTGAAGCCATTGGATTTTACACAATGTTGATCAAGGTGATAACTGGAAATCACCTTTTACCAAAAATAAACGCGAAGCTATAGCATTCCAAATGTTTTTTTTTTTTCGTTCCTCTCGAACTCGCCTTATCGCATTTTCTTCCATAAATGATTTGCGTGCTCGCCGTGTCATCGTTTGTGGCATGGTACATACGGTGTGCATTATGTAAATAAATGATAACCAACTAGACTGGAAGGCTCAATTATCGAATCGATTCGTTCTCGTGTGTGGTCAGACGAGCCCAGAGACGCGGGTGTTAATTCATCCCTTATAATTAATCTGTCACCCGCGCTGAAAATCATCGAATCATTTGCACGAATGTACGTTCCCTATCTAAATAATGCAAGAATTGTGGTAAAATATAGGAGAGGGTGGGGCGCGATGTGTCACGGGGCACAGTGAGCCACATACGGTTTCTCGAAGGTTTGTAGCTCGTAAATTGCGAAATTTGATGTGTTGGACCGCGATTTATATTGGGTTTCGTCAAGCCTAAAAGAAAGTCGATAGCAGCTCACAAAGGATTATTAAAAATTAAAAATGGATTTGAGGCTTGGAAAAAAAATATTTCGCTCGCCAGAAAAACGTAAATTATAACGACACTTTCTGTAGCGGCTCCGTTTTTCGGTCATAATCCATAGTTTTATTATTTATGATGCACTCAGTGACTTGTGTTTTTTCATTCATAGTTTAATTCCTAGTTATTTTCATTAATAATCAAATATTTTACTAGTGGGGTACAATGTGTCACCGAGTGGTGGGGCAAAATGAGTCGACCACCAATGAGGGAACAAAGAAGTGACGGCGCTCCGACGAAGCGCAAATGTGTCACAGGCAACTGTCAACCACATGTGATTTCTCGGAGTTTTGTAGCTTGTAAAATCCGAAATTTTTTGTGTTGGTCCGTGTTTTATATTAAGTTTCGGCTAGCCTAAAAGAAAATCAATAGCAGCTCACGAAGAAATATTAAAAGGACAAAATTAATTTGAGCCTCGAAAAAAAAAATCGCTTACCGGGAAAACGTCAAATATTGTGGAGCGATTGTGTGGAGCACAATGTGTCATCGAGTTGTTGAGCACAATGAGTCGACTCCCAATGTTATTGGCAAATAATACCCGTTGTAAAATTATCGGTATGTATGAAAATCTGTTATCTATGTTGGAAAAATATAAGAGTTTCAACCGACTCGTTGCACCCTACGTTTCGCAGCGCTTGACACACTGTACCCACCTGTCTGACACATTGTACCCCACCCGTGAAGCACAATGAAACAATCCGCAAATTTTTTTCGAACCCATTATTTTAGGATTTTTAATCTTTTTGCAAAAGATATGGTAGCTTTACTGTACGCCCGAAGGTCTATAAAATCGGTTATGACTTTTTTTTTCCAATCACACTACTTTGGTAAGTGTAAAAATTCGATAGAAAAAAAGTGACACACTGTGCCCCACCTTCCCCTACCTACTGTACTATTCAAATGTGTACGGATATATTTTTTGAAATTTAATTTCTGATTTATGACGTATATTCTTGCGAGCTCCCGTGCACTAATTTGTTGGAGAGTTCTCCGATCTTACCACATCCCTATAGGAATTTTAATAGGAACGCCCCACGTAGGGAGTCCGTATTGGAATCCAAGAGGATTCCACGCTATTTCTCGATTCACGTCATTTGAGAATTTTTTTTTTCGAAATCGTCAACCAGAGTTTGGCTCTCCCAAAGGAAAATATCCCTTCATGATCCGGTGCACAAATTTATTGGAGAGTTCCAAGATGCACCCACATCTCTATAGGTATTTGCTACATAGCAAAAGCGATACGATAACTCTGATACGACTCTCGCAACATAATAAAAATGTTAAGAATTTAATACAAATAGGCGAAAAACAATTTTTTTTTTTATAAAAATGTACCTTAGTACCTATAAAATTATATTCCAAAAGATTATGGGTGTGAAAAATCTCTAAGTACTCGATTTTCGAATTCTAGCGCAACCCCTCTTAATTCATGTCGTGACTTTCTACTAACTTTAAACGCGTTTATCTCAAAATCACATTTTTCAAGTCGGCCGGACTCATAACTCAAACAAATTTCAACCGATTCACTTGAAATTTTAACTGTATATTTAGAAGTACATTTTCTGAGGCACTACGTAAGATTTTTTAATTATACTGTATAGTTGTTTTTGATACATTTTTATATTTTCTCATGACATTTTATACTATTTGTTTTAGAAATGCGCTATTTTGACGAAAAACAATATATCAAAAAAATCCTACGTACTTCTATAGCTATTCTTATATATAATTGAAAAAACTTTAGTGTCTCATCATAACTCAAAAATAATAGGAGCTGTTGATCCGGCCATTGACCTTTCAGAAATAAAGGCATCATCGGAAAAATGCTGCACAGTTGCCATTTTCACATGTATCGCTGTAAAAAAATAATTGTGTATAGTCAATTACGTGTATAATAAAACTCCTATTTTGTAGTTCCAATTCATTTTATTGTTTCGCTGAAAAAAAATCACAAAATATGCCCTTTTTTTGGCCTCTAGAGTGGCCTAAGGCCTCAACTCGAAGTACCGCCGGAGTCGACCCCCGACCGCCCAGCGACGGTTATAGCGATATATATATTTATTTATTTATTTATTTATTTATTTATTTATTTATTTATTTATTTATTTATTTATTTATTTATTTATTTATTTATTTATTTATTTATTTATTTATTTATATATTTAATTATTTATTTATATGTGTATGTAGGACGATTTTTTTTTCAACAAGAGTACAAAAGATTCATCCTATAAAAAGTGCATTTTTAGACTGACACGCTTCGTTAGACTTTCAACTGCAGGCTATACGTATATACGGTGTGCAGTACAGCTTTAAACCAATTTAATTAAGGCTTGCTCACTCAACACGTGACGCAGTGACAAAGACAGACGAGAGAAGAGAGACAGACAACGAGAGAGAGTGAGCCTTTGGTCCAGCGCTCGGTGGTGGCTCTTCAAAAATCAATAAACGCCCATATTAGACATATATATATATGTATCTACATATGCGTGTATACGTGTACGTCTGTCCGTAAATACATGTACCGACACCCACATACCTGCACATATTCTCATATATATTGCCCTACCAGTTGCTTCCATTCCGTTTTTTGTTTATTTCTTCGTCTGTACATCGACGCTCGAAAGACTATATAATACTAACGTCACACAGGTATCGCGACGGTTTTCCAATAATTATACCGTGAAATGTTTTATCTTTTAAATTACAATTATTAAAATGTTGTATGAATCCGATTTTTTTCTCAATATCGGTATTATTTATTAATATGAGTATAATTTTTTAAAATTATATCTTTATAAATGATACAATAATATTGTGATAATAATAGATATTATTGTTGAGGCTTAATATTATTATACGAATTCGAAATATACACATACTGATTTTTGTATTAAGTTCTGAATACGGAAACACCGTTGTTCGTGCAGATTTGACTATAAATACATTTTCTATATACTTTACACACACACATACACATATATAAAACAGTTTCGTGACTGACTGACTGACATATTGGGATGGGAGGGGCATGTTGAGCAAGCTTTGAATTATCGCCCTGTAATTCCTTAAGGGCGGGGTAAAGTTAATTCGGCGAAAAAAAGGCATGTTTTTAAGATTTTTTTTTGGCGTAACGGATAGTGTTCGTTTATTGAAAAATTTACATATAATAAAGTAACATTTGAACAACGTTCTCCTAAATTTGCATTGCAAAATATTCAAAATTGAGCGAGTGAAAATTAAACCCCGGAGGCGCCTCGAAAAAAAGTTGGTTTGCGGTGTGCACCATAACTCGCAACAGAATCATCTGAAACAAAAAAATCAAAATGCATTTGTTAAAGGAGATGTTTCTCGAGGTAATGACGGGAGGATTTTTTTTTTTTCGATTTTTCGTAGCATTTGGGAGCCAAAAACCCGATTTTCGCTAAAAAAAATCGGCTAATTTGTTGTTGAAAAATTAGTAATTATTAAAAAAAAACAAAAAAGCTCTCGACAATACCTGGTGAATTATGTGAAGAAGTACTGTGCAAAATTTCAAAGCGATTGTTCCAGTAGATTTTGAGTTATCGTGCACACGGACTTCAAATATGACAAGTCTCAGAAAAACGGTTTGAAAAACGCCGAAGAGTTTGGTCGCTTAGCGCTCATTGCACATAAGTTTGAGAACACTTCTCGATTGCATAAAAATCTGAGAAAATTCATGCATATTAAAGGTACTCAAAAGATTAATTTTGCATAATAATAATTCCAAAATGTTATTAACAAAATGATGAAAAAAAAAAATTAGTCAACAAATTTCCCCGCAACCCAATTTTTTTTCGTGATTCGTTCATTTTTCTGAATACGTATGAATTTTTTCAGATTTTTCAATTATCTTTGAATTTTTAGAAATTCAAAATAAAACTCGATAATTTTCTTATACTCACTCAAAGTCGTCGATGCCAGGTCCGTAGAGCAAAAGGCTTCCATCAAGATGATCGAGAGCATCTTTTTGCGTTTGTCTACGCAAAACTCTTTCTTCTTTACTGTCGTGCGCCGCCCAGGTATAAAACCCGGCATGGAGCAATAGACGCTCAAATACTTATAACTTCGTCAATTTTACTCCGATCGACTTGAAATTTTAACACAATATTCTTGAGATATTATGCATTCATTTAAAAAATTTTAAAAAAATGAAAAAAAAAAATTTTAATACTTTACCCCGCCCTTAACAGTCTGCCGTATAAAAATGCAAGCTACTTCGGTCGATAGGAAATTTATCTGGGAAAAAAAGTCTGTAGACAAAATTTCTGTTATTCTTATTGTTTTGCAGATTTTGCTCAGCCTGCCCCGATAGTGGGATAAGTTGAGCATGGGTATGAGGTAAGTTGAACAAAGCAAGAATTGCATTAAAAAATCAGACGTATGCAACACGATTTGGTACAATGCAGTAATAAACCAACAGTTGCTTCTCAATTAGTTAGATTTTGAAACATTAACATTAATTGGAATGAACTTTGAAGTATTTTTTCTCATATAATGGTAGAAGAAAAACTTTCAGTGACGTTTTTTTTTTACTTTTGGGTGCAAAAATAATGAAATATCCCGTGTTACCGTTTCGCGCGCCGCATGGCAACGGGCGATGGCGTGATGTGTTCCCCTCCCCGATACCTCTCTTTCCACCATTTGATGCACCCGCGTGCGGTGCTTAGTTTTCCAGATATTTCGAATGCCCAACTTACCCGACTGCTCAACATGCCCCTCCCTAGCCTAGACAACGCCCAGCCTAAACCGCTAAATATAGGAATATGAAATTTAGAAGATAAGTTCTTTAGAAGGTTTAGAGATGGACTAAGGAAGGATTTTTCAAAAATCAACTCTTAAGAGGGTGAAATGGGCTGTGAAATTTTATGTGGAAAACTGTATTCCTTGCGTTCATCAACTTGAAACTTGATATAAATATCTTTCAAAACAAATAGAGTCCGAATAATGACCGCCCGCGGTGTCCCCCTTGCGGGCGCCGAGTTAGGGCAGTCTGCCCGGCATCCCTGATCAGCATCAGCCACGATACCCTTTGCTCTCCCTCTCCTCAGATGAAGAACAGCACACTTGTCCAGCCCGAAGTCGATGCCAACCGCCCACGTATACTTCGCTACGATGATCAAGAGGAGCTTAAGCCCCCCCCCCTTCCTCTCTCGCCAGGGGTGTATAGCTTGAGGAAGTCCATATAGAATAGATGGATGATCCCGCGCCCACACTTCCCGGGGACCCCTGTTTTGTACCCGCGTGCAGCCCGCAAGGCGACAGATAGGGGTAATTGAGACGCAAAACAGGAGAGAATCTCCCTGGATAAGCTCTCTTCTGTACACGACCACACCAGTCGACACGTTGCCTTCACGAATTTTAACTGTGAAGCATGTCTTCCAGAGCGGTATGAGCTGCTCAATGCATCCCTCTATGTAAGGACTTACCGAAAGGCATTCAAGTGTGTGAATGATCAGTTTGTGACTGACAATGTCAACCGCCTTTCAATGACCGCCTTCCAATGACCACCTTTCAATGACAATGTCCACCAGTAGGTTCTCCTTACAACCTTCCTGTACCGTCTTGGATCTATTTTGTTCGTACATCACTCTCCAGGCAGGCTCGATCTCGTACAAAACACGCTCATAGAGTATCTTCGTAAAGATCTTGCAGGGCGCAATCAGACACTTAATCAGGTGGTAGTTCTCCGGGCGTGACAGATCCCCTTTTTGAGAGAGTAACACCATCCTTCCCTCTGTCAGCCATGCAGGAATTGGTACCGTCCCATCGATAAACTACACGAAAATACGGGCCAGAGGGGTATGGGTGCATGTGAATTTCTTCCACCGGAAGATGTTGATTCTATCCGACCCGAGAGTGGCGTGGTTCCTCACGCTACTTAGCGCCGCCTCCACCTCACCCCACGTGCCTGGAAGACAGTCACTAGACTGACTCGGCTGTTGCTGGAAAAACGCGACGAACCACCCCAAAGCTAGAGTGCTTTCGTCAAAATGATCCTTATCACTATATGGTACAGCTCTTCCCAAAATCGCTCCACCTGAATAGAGGATGGCGCTTTGTCGGGCGCGGGTGTAGGTGGTTGGATCCAGCGCGAAACCAGTGGAACCAGCACCAGGTGGTTGGAACCTCTGACTCTTGGGTCAGAGCGAAAGACGGTGATGTCTAACGCCCGTCCCAGCCGCCTCTCTAAGGATTGCTTTGCAACCCCCATGTTTCGCACCTTTTCCACGTAGTGTTCCTCGACAAGAAGAAGGATAGCTTTGTTCAATGTGTGGTAATGGCATTTTAGTTACGAGCTGATTTTTCGGATTTTCGGGATAAACGTCCTCCCCGCCGTAATGAAGTCTATCACACATTGAACACGGGATTCCAGCCTCCGCGCTTCATTGATCTTATTCTGGAGCTGTGCAACGCGCCGCTGAATCTTAACCACGAACGCCGCTTTGTTATTGCGTGTACAAGGCTTCACCTCAACAGCCGCGTGATACTCAGCCCAGTTCAAGCTGAGGAGATCAGCATCCTCAGCAATTGCTGCTGCAAGGGACTCATTTGACGCTGCTAGGCAACCAGGCTGAAGAGAAAATTTCCCAGTGATTCTCTCCCTCCTTGTTCTCCAGTCCTCTTCAAATCGGCGCGCCTACGGATGGGGGGCTCCAACTGCCGGGGAGATCGATAATGTGGCCAGCCAGCGTTGCTCCGCGCGGGAAAGCACCTGCCGGACAGCCGCGATAATAGAAGAAGATCGTAGCCTTGTCGTCGTAGGTGTCGTCGTAGCTCTGGGTGCATTTGGCTCTAGAGGGCTTGCAACCCGTCATAGCCCCGCCCCGACGGCCTGCTATCCCTTCAACAGTGGATTGCTGAAGGGTCCTCCTTGAGTACTTCCGTTCATTCGAGGCGCCAATTTCGAGCCCGGTTTGTTGCCGTGGATCCTATCCGGATAACCCTCCCAACTGTTCCTTGATCCCCATGCGAGAGGGACCGGTTATGGGGGACTTGACTAGGTCTTTGCGGAACCTAGTTTTCGGCGTGCTAGGTGGTTGGCTTTGCACGTCGGTCAATATAACGACAGCGCCGCGTTAGTGAATTTGTATTTGCATCATACATTTATTCTCGATCGAAGATGTCAGTTTTCGAGACAAATTCTCGTCATTTGTGGGAAGTTTTGATTTTCTGCTTCCATTTGAAGAATACTGCGGCTGAGGCGCATCGAATGCTCTCAAGTACTTACGGTGAGTCTGCTCTTAGTGAAAGAACATGTCGTGAGTGGTTTCAACGCTTCAAGAGCGGTGATTTTGACGTCGAGGGCTGGCGTGGCGGTGGAAGAGTTTTTCGTGGTGGAATCGTTTTTTCGAGATGGTATCCGACAATTGCCAAAAAGATGGAAAAAAGTAGTAGCTAGCGACGGACAGTACTTTGAATCATGAATAGGTACTCACTTTTTAAGAATAAAGCCTCGAATTTTGAAAAAAACAACGGAAGCAAAGTTGTACACCTAATATTATTACATCAACTTATCATCAGTACTTTTACTACGCCAACTTATTATCATCATTATTATTATTATTACAGTTACTCTCATTATTACTTTTATAGCTATTATTATCCGTATTTATGGATTATTATTACTGCTGTTGTTATTGTTATCGTCATATTTACTGATTTTTTCATGATTAATTGTCAATTCTGAAATCGTCATGGAAAAAAATAAAAATTCATATCAATTATCCGTAATTTAATAGTAAAACATTCCTCGCAATGAAATTCCGATTTACGTCTGAATATTGATTAAGAAAATCCCATCTACCTTAAAATATTAATTAAAAAATCCGATCTACGTTAAAATATTAATTAAAAAATCCGATGTCCCTCAAAATATTGATAAAAAATTCCAATGTACCTCAACAGTTTTATAAAAGAATTTTCTTCCCCTACTACCGCAAAACAATGATATAGCTTTTTTGCACAAGTGTGAGAAATTTCTATATCCTCGGAAAGGAATGAGTTAATCTTCTCGTGCCTGTCTGAGGTTTTTTTCCTTTTCCTTTTATTTAGCCGTACGCAATAGTGCGCAATACGAAGAAACATTTTCGTGGTATTTACCGTAAATTAAAATATGCCGGCAGGTTATTCGAGGACAACGCGGAACTTCTCAACATGTTCGCAAAGTTTCAAGATCTCAAGACGAAGGAGCAACAGTCGACGAGTATGGAGCTCGCGGAGCACGCGAAAACGGTAATGAAGACGCTCGACGAAGGTATCAAGGGTCTCGACGACATGGACGTCTTTCTAACTTATCTACACGAGGTTGGAGCCTCACATACCAAAATACCTGGCTTTAGTAGGCAATACTTCTGGGTAAGTAATAATACCGAGGCTCGGGTGCCTTCTGTACCTTCCTGAAAGTTAGAAGTGGCTTGCAAAGAAGAGAACTTTGTAGAGCTTGAAGTTAATCTTATGTACTGGTGGCCAACGAACATTTGTGGACTTTTCTTCTTGGATGTTGCTGGTTCACAGCTGTCCTCGTGTCCCATTCGACCATGTCCATCTTTGAAGTCTTAATTGGGACAAAAGTTTTTCTCATTGTCCGCAAGGTTGTACTATTCAACGATCTATGACTCGGGTGATCCATGACGCGTTCGATTCCTCCGAAGATTAGTCTCATTCTTCGACCCTGCTATGTTCCTACTTTTTTCTTCTCCACGCTTCTTACTCGCCCACCCTCGTTCCGTTTCTCCGCCAGACTACTTTTGCTTCCCGCTTCTTCCTATTGTCTCGAAAAGACAAAGACACCGATGCATAATACCAAGAAAGTGAGAGAGAGAGAGAGAGAGAGAGAGAGAGAGAGAGAGAGAGAGAGAGATGGGAAAAAGCTCTTGAAGTGGTTCCGAGTCGGCCAAAGCTTGCCCGAGGACACACTCGACACGGTCAGCCTCGAGTCCTCCCCTGCTTATTTCTCATTCCAGCGCCGTGAATCGACGCGATCCATCGGTATCTGGGCCATTTTTTTCCGCGCCCGGCGATGCATACAGCACGCGCCATTGGCAATAAATCCATACTCCTCGAATCCGTACACTCTTATTTGCGAACGGGAGCACCATCTACTCGAAGATTATGCTGCAAACGCATATACCGCCGGGCGAGGGTACTAACCCGCCAGGGGCGCTGCTACTTGGTGGCGCTCTTGCGATCACGGTCTTACATACAGGTCTGTGAAACTCCAGTGGTGGGGGTTCGTTCGCTTAATGATGACGCTCTGCGTTGCGATCTACGGCCGCGAGATGCGTGACGGTATACTGTGCAACGAAGACAGAGCACGAGACAGTGGCATTATGTCTCTTTTTCTACCATATGTAACGCATGCGCTGTAAACCCTAACTCCATTACTCCTATTTATTCCGTGTTTCGTAAACAATATTTAATTTACGAACGAAGAAAGTACAAGTGCACGTTCTACACGATCAAAGATAACTAATTAATTAACGCTTCATCGGATTTACGGTAAAATGTAAACTGAACACTCGCAAAATTTAAGTGATTCTCATGAAAATGAATGACATTTCGTTAATCACTGTCATAAAGGTGATTTGGCCAAGTGGATTTGTTCAGCCCTGATGCTCATAGTATTGGGTGAAGTAAAAAGTTCTGAACGTTTTCCGCTAGATGTCTTTAATGAGCCATATCTCACGATGTATACATCGCATCGGATCATACTATACGTCGATTTAAAGGTGACATTACGCTTCAAAAATAGTTCTTTGACAGTTTTGTATTTGGTGAAGCCAGTTGTGTGTTACAGCGTTCCAAAATGGAGATAAAAAAATAGAAAATTCGATACAGTCTTCAGTACCATAACGACCAAGGTGAAAAGGCGGAGCAGGCGGCCAAAAAAAATTGTGCTGTTGATGGACCCAATACAGTATCGAATGCAACAGCAAAGCGGTGGTTCCAACGATTCCGTTCTGGTAATATGGACGTCAAAGATGAGGCACGCTCTGGTAGGCCAATCGTCGAAAATGTCGATAAAATCATGGAAATCGTCGAGTCGGACCGGCATGTGAGCATTCATTCCATTGCCCAGGAACTGAAGATTAGCCAGAAAACCGTTTGGAATCATTTGCATAAGGCTGGTCTCAAGAAGAAGCTCGATGTATGGGTGCCACACGAATTGACGCAAAAAAACCTTTTGGACCGAATTGATGCCTGCGATTCTTTGCTGAAACGTAACGAAATCGACCCATTTTTGAAGCGGATGGTGACTGGCGATGAAAAATGGGTCACATACGAGAACAACAGCCGAAAAAGATCGTGGTCACGTCGCGGTGAGCCGGCGCAAACGATCGCCAAGCCCGGATTAACGGCCAAGAAGGTTTTGCCGTGTGTTTGGTGGGATTGGAAGGGAATCATCCACTATGAGCTGCCCCCATCAGGCCAAACACTCAATTCGGACCTCTACTGTCAACAACTGACCAGATTGAAGCAGGCGATCGACCAGAAGCGGCCAGAATTGGCCAATAGGAAGGGTGTTGTGTTCCACCAAAACAACGCCAGGCCGCACACATCTTTAACGACGCGCCAGAAGCTCCGAGAGCTTGATTGGGAGGTTCTATCGCACCCGCCGTATAGTCCAGACCTGGCACCAAGCGATTATCACCTTTTCAAGTATTTGCAAAATTTTCTTGATGGTACAAAACTGGCCTCAAGAGAGGCTTGTGAAAATAAGCTGGTTAAGTTTTTTACCAATAGGGGCGAGGACTTCTTCAATGGCGGAATTATGAAATTGCCTTCAAAATGGACAAAAGTTATCGAACAAAACGGCGCATATTTGATCTAAATCGGATAATCCTATGTTAATTTCATCGTCGAAATAAAGCGAAAAAACGCTCAGGACTTTTTACTTCAACTAATATTTTGAATTCAATTCCCTAATCGGCGTTTTTTTTTATTCTGAATTTATTTCCGATGTACGAGCAAACATTTAAATATTTTTTTTCGCTGTAGTATTGAGGTTATGTCACGCACCGGGCCTCACCGTAACGATCTACAGCAGCGACGCGCAGTGGCGTTGACGCGACCGAAAAGCTTCCTCAATAAGGATACTAATCCTCACCACTGAAATTAGCCTTCGTTTCAAGACCTGTATATAAGACCGTGCTTGTGACGCGCTTATCACCTTAACGTTTATACAGTAAAACCTCGATTCTTTTCCATTCACCTTCATTTTTTTTCCCCCATTCTCTATTTCACCGAAGGAACTGCTTGGTGTCGACGTCTGCAGTCCCTACTACGTGCATCTGACACCGCGGCGCAATGGTACATATCGACTACCGTAACATCGGAAATTCGAGCCAAAAACGTAACCTCAAACGTAAAAATGATGGAAAACGTTGATCCGAACAAGTGTCATACGAAAAATGCACGACTATCCTTAGAAAAAAACTTGAATATTTATAAAAAGATCGAGGATGGTGGAAAAATTGCTGTAATAGCTAAAGTTTTTTCGGGATCAAGTTAATTGATGCCGTGTTAACCAAATTACTCATAGGGTTCAGAATTCGCATGCTCTCACTATTTACTACCCCTCAACAACGCTCAAGCCACATCTTTCGGCTCGAACTCGATCTTTCACCCCCCCCCCCCCCCCCCAAGTGGTAGAAAACGGAGGTCTCACGATACATTTTTCCGCAGCTAGCCGAACGGATGTAATCCGTTGACGGCAGTGAAAGAATCTGGGTAACGGATAAAAAAAGGGACTTCATCTATATTTTTTCTTGACAAGAGTATTGGAATGGCGTGGTCGGAATTTTACAGCTAATTAATAGATAATCTTGCCGAGATAGAGTTTTTTTTAATTCGCAAAACATTGGCAAACAATGGAGTTATTATAACTTGAACAAAGTCCGTTTCTGCATGGCCAGTCGGTGTAGGTGGTTCTGGCTACTGGGGTCATCTGTAATGAAAAAATCCTCTCTTGGTGCACGTCAACGGCCTTTAAGAAATAAATGTTCCGAATTTCATTGAGATAAAAGCAGAGAATCCGATTTTCCTATACAAACATCCACACCTCGTTGCACCCCTAATTAGGGGTTCTTTCAAAAAATCATAAAATATGCGTTGTATTATTTATTTTGAAGAATATTTATGCCAAGTTTTAAGCTGACACGTGCAAGAAATACAATTTTTCATAGAAACTTGGAAATTTCAAGCTTACTCATACCTTACCAGTACCTCCGAAGTTTCCATACACATCTGTATAAACCAGTTGGCATATGGAAATTTGACGTCGCCATTCGGCTGATCGCGAGTCGACCATTCGACACACAAACCTCCGTTACGTATACCGCGTTTCACGATGGAGAGCCTGCACATTCTCTTCCGCCAATTATACACTGGTACAAACTCAAACCGCGTCTCTATGATGATTATTAGCTTACTCAATTACTCAGCGTGCTCTTCTAGTCGATCGATAAGCTGCTAGGCAAATAATTACTAACTTGTCCGGTACGTGCGTGACATTGGGATGATGATGATGATGATGATGATGATGATGATGATGATGATGATGCTGATGACGATGATGATGATGATGATGATGATGATGATATATACGTCCATGAACGTGCATACCGGAGATGATTAAATTTCTCGCTCTATTCAACGTTTGGCGAGCTACCTGACGACAGGCACTATGGCCATCCACCCACACAAAGAGTACAAGAATGTCCAGACTCGTATTTGCCAAAAATAAACGACGAAGGCGACCAAAATTCACATCCAAATTGTCCGCTTGGCTAGCCCGACTAATTGGCAAACTCAAACGAGAGCAAAAACTACTCTACCCCCAAAAACAATTATCGTGCTCACTCGAGAATGATAATGATCTTTTTTTTTTTCTATCGTTACTGTGACTAAATAAAATTGCTGATCAACGGATTCTTTCGTTTTTTTTTTCTTTCTGTTGGCAGAAAATCGAAATACCATTTCTGGAGGCGGTGAAGCGAACGCTGGGCGATCGATACACGGAAAACGTCGAGAACACGTACAAGCTGACGATAAAGTTTATCATCGAGACACTGATAGACGGTTTTGACAAGGCGCAGATCGACAAAGCAAAATCCTAGTCTCCCTTGCGTTCAAATGCGAAAATTCAGCTGAATCGCGTCGTCGACGCTACGCCACCGAACGACGAGAAGAAAAAAACAAACGCATGTTAAATCGTTTCCGAAGATTCGATCGCATCGACAAGTGTTCATCGACGATAAGGAAGAAGATAAAGTAACGGGGGATTTTCCTTTTCCCCAGTTTTCGGACGCATTACTCTAGATGTAGGATTACCATAAGGGGGAAGAAAATCTCCGGTAAATATAATAATGAGGATCGTAAGAATGAGATCTTCGAAGACTCGTGATGCGAAAAAAAAAACAAGACAACAAAGAATGGGGACTAAAAGTGTCGTAATGTATATCGAGATCTCGCTGTAAACGTGTTCTTCTGTGAACTTCTCGAGCGATGAACGAGTGAACAATAAAAAAAAAAATCGAGATTTTCGCGGCCAGGATGATTTTTTTTTTCCGATCCGGATCTCGCGTCGTTGGAAAATAATTGGGAACGGAGCCACGATTTTCGTTGATACCACAAATTCAACGATACATTTTTACCAGTATTCTCGCGTCAACGAAACTCTTTGCATTTACTCGTTCGTTTATTTATTTCCCTTTTTTTTTCATTTATTTATTTATTTATTTATCGATTTATTCATTCGTTTATTTATTAATTTCATAACCGTTGTCAAAACGAATTAGTGCAGCCGTGGACGACGAAAAACGAGCCACATTTCCAACTGCGAGGGACAATTATTTCTTCGTTATATTTATTTATTTATTTTATTGTTATTTCGTCGTGGAAAAAAAAATCACACATTTTTCGTCTCTTTTACTCATGCCTCTTGACGAATTCGTATCGTTGAAGAAAATGAAAAATAAAATATAAATAAAGAGGAGAAAAAAAATAAATGTGTGATATACATCAAACGATGAGAGAAGCTCGAATCCCAAAGGATGTGTTAACTCGTGTAGAATAATGATACTTTTAAGGCCCGTTGGTTCACAATTAAAAAATTGCCGGCTGTACGAATATTGAGGAAATATTAGAATATTCAAAGAGCGAGAGCGAGAAGGTGGATGGGATTTGAAATCCCGGATGAGCGAACAATTGAATGAATTTTGACATTAAGAGCCGCAAAACGAACGCATAAGGGATCCGCATCTTCCCTCTTCACAATGTCAATTTCCTGGATGATCCTTGCGAACGAGAACAAAAGAAAGGGGCGAGAGAGAAAAAAAAAAACCCAAGGCGAATCCTCTGTCACTGATTGTACGTATTTACGACCTCGTATCCGATACAAACCTTTTTTTTACGTACGAACGAAAAATGTTGCGAGTGCAGTGTGCGAATGGTTGGGAGAAAAAGAAAAGAATTGGAAAAGCTCGGGATGTGCGAAATTTTGTATCGAATGATCCGAGACAAATTTATTTTTGAAAAAAAAATTTTTTTTCGTTATATTAATATTCTATTAGGTGTATTATTTTATTGAGAAGTTTAGATAAATTATGAAATCAAAATAATCGAAGGATTAGAATGAATTTTTTCACCGATTTTAAAGGTATAGAATCAATTACAAAAAAAAATATTAATTGAAAATACAGGATTCGAATGAATTTTTTTAAACTTTCACGATTTTCGTGTTGTACACATTGAAAAAAGGGATAAAAAGATTAGTATGGTACATTGTCTTAATGATTATTCGAAATAATATTTTTTTTTAAGAAATAATTCAAATCGCTTGTCGGAGATTCGAAAATGGCGAATTATTATTCGACACGATGATAATTCGAATCGCCATTCGCACATCCCTGGTCGAAAAAAAAACGTAAACTCAAACTTTCGACAATGAGAATTTTAAAAAAATCAATTATCAACGGCGAATTCAGCATCGGAATTAACGCCGAGGAGATCGTGCGAATTTAATTGTTATAGAGACCACGCCAAACTGTCACACAAATTGTACACGAAACCCATGAAAAAAAAAGAGAAAAAAAAAACAAGTAATACACACACAAAATACGAAGAAAAAACATTGTCGAAGCTCGCCAATCCGTCACAAAGACGAGCCGCTAACGTTCACTCGTTCCCAAAAAGTAGAAAAAACAAACCTCCAGTTCCCATCCTTTTTTATTTCTCGTCTCAATTTTTATTTTATTCCGAAAAGACGTGTAGAAAATTGGCATGAAAGAATTCAAAATTCTCATGGGACTGCTCGTTTCGTTGCAATTGCCGAGCGCGTAAATTTTAATTCGCAATTAGAGTTATCAACAATGTTCCTAGTAGAAATAAAAAAAATGAACTTTCGACAGAGTGATTCTATTTTTTTAACGAAATTTTTCTACAACCTAAGGAAAACACGGTCGAATACTTTTCCAACTTCTTCATAATTTATTATTTTATTTATTCATTTATTATTTTTCCATACATTCGTTATTTTTCCATTCAGTTATTGCTTCGTTCATTTATTTATTATTTTCATCGTCTATCACATTTCATCCTAATAATGAATGTAACGAAGAAAAAAAGATTTAAAAAATCGACCATTCGAAATTGTACAAAATCAAGCCGGGCTGTTTATAATCGAGACAAAATCAAAGAAACCTTTATCGTCCGTACAATTTCGCAACGAAGCAGTCCCCATACAAATTTACAATCTTTTTTTTCTCCTCGGTAATTTTTTCATCCACAAATATACATCGCCAAATATATTCAAAAATATATTCCAAATATGGTCCAATACATTCGACATTTTTTAATAACCCTCCCCCTACGCCAACACCTGCCCATAAAAAAAAAAAAAAAACAATACAGGAAAATATTTGAATTAAAACGTCATACTTTTTGGCAAAGACTGAACGTCGTGGTCATCATCAACGTGACTTAAATGTAATTTCATACGAACTGCACAACTAACCTGTACCTTCCTAGCTCTCTGACAAAGAAAACTCTCTGATTAACCGAAAGTCTTCGAAAACGAAAAAAAAACAAACAAACACAAAAACAAGAATTTAGAGAAAAATGTATGGAAAAGCAACGTCAACGTTGTGTATGTGTGTGTATGTGTGTATATATATATATATATACATACATACGAGTGCATACATACGCACACCCACACACATATTACATATTGTATGAATTATTGCTGGTGTCATCTGCGATTATTGCAAATGTTGCATTATCTGTATGTTTGTTCTACACAGGTCCAAATGTGTATTATTGTATCTGATGGAATATTGTATAACGGAATATATATATATATATATACACTACCGGCGAAAAGTTTCCGGACAAAAATTCAAAAAAGTTCCGGAACGATTTTTTATGCCATTTCGCCGATAGTTGACATAAATAAATTTAATAAACAGCATTTTAACGGAGAGGAATTCACCTTCATTCCGTTTTTTTTTTGAAAATTTTTTACTATTTTTTTTTTACTAGTACCCTTTTTCGAAAACGACCATTTTTCGCCTTTCTTTGTTCCTTTTCTGGTGGACCCCGTTTACAGACAACATTTTTTTTATGCATTTCTTTGACCGGAATCATAAAGGGGGAAACTGAAGCTTCAATTTTATGTTTTTTAAAGCTTCGTACGATTTTTTTTTCTAAAGACGTTTTGATTTTTTTTGGAAAAAGAGACAATTTGAAAAATAACGTGTAACGCGAAAACGACAAGGGTTCAAAGAAAACCTCAAGATAGTAAAACGTTGAATCGATTTTCGTTGAGCTCGCGAGAATTTTTTCAGACTTTTTTTGCCACCTTTTTCGGTAAAAAAATCCGATGATTCAATTTACCGTAACGCGAGAAAAAAATGTCGAAAAAATCGGAAATAATTCTATTGCGTTGAAAATAGAAAAATAGCATTTTTTCCTCTCCTGAAATTTTACCACAAACCCCTTAGTTCTCGAGTTACGGTAATTAAATCATCTGAATTTTTATCGAAAATAGGTGAAAAAAGAATTTCGAAAAAAAATCTGAAAAAATTCTCGTGAACTCAACGAAAACCGATTCAACTTTTTACTCTCTCGAGGTTTTCCTTGAATCCTTGTCGTTTTCGCGTTACACCTTATTTTTCAAATTGTCTCTTTTTTTTAAATAAAAATATCTTTAGAAAAAAAATCGTACGAAACTTAAAAAAAAAACAAAATTGAAGCTTGGGCTTCCCCTTTTATGATTCCGGTAAAAAAAAATGCATAAAAAATTTTTTGTCTGTAAACGGGGTCCACAAGAAAAGGAACAAAATAAAGGCGAAAAATGGTCGTTTTCAAAAAAGGCTACTAGTCGTAAAAAAAATAGTAAAAAATTTAAAAAAAACGGAATGAAGGTGAATTCCTCCCCTTCAAAATGCCGTTTATTAAATTCATTTATGTCAACTATCGGCGAAATGGCATAAAAAATCGTTGCGGAACTTTTTTGAATTTTTGTCCGGAAACTTTTCGCCGGTAGTGTATATATGATATATAAAATATATATGTATAAAAAAAACAAATATATTATATATATGTATATCTTTACTATTGTGTTATATATGTGCGAAGGCAGAATTTTTCAGTAAAACCTGAATTGCGAATGTCTTTTGTATTGTTATTATTATTATTTTCTTATTATTAATATTGGTATCAGACGCGTAATATCGCCGCTTGGTCCCATTTACATTGATAGGGAAGGTCACAGTCGAGCGTGAGGAAGCGAGACTACGATGAAAGAGTCGTAGTCGTATTTTTCTCTTTTTTGGGTCAAGCGCCTCTGACGCTAATAAGTTAAGAGTATATTCACTCAAAGTGGTACTGACACCATTTAATGAGCAGCGGCAGCAGCAGCGGTTGAATTTCAGCGGGGATGCACTTCCGGGATCAAAGCGAACTTCATCACCAAGTTCCATATTTGCCTTTGATCTCTGATGATGAGTGTTCGACATCGGATTTTCGAGTGCTTATTTTCGAGGATTAATTTTGAGATTTTTTAGGGCTGTAGATCACGAAAGGTATTTCGTGATTTTCGTAATTTAAGGTGTTTAAAAATTGGGTGGCACTCAGTTTGGGCTGTCAGAATTTGGGTATGCGTTATTCTCTTCGAGGCCTGTAATTCACGTGCACCCTCAACTGGTCTGCGTTGGGGTCCAAAAAAAGGCGGGAATTTCAATATTTTTTTATGATGAGAGTATTGGGACGAGGAGGTCGAGATTTTGCGGACAATTAGGACATAGTCTTACTAAAGTTGAGTTTTTTTTATTGAATAATATTCATAAACAATAAAGTTATTATTTTTTAAACGAAGTGCCGACGTTGCTGCGGTGCCAATTGGTGGAGGTCGTTCTGACAAGAAGGATCATCTAAGATAAAAAATGAAGAAATGTAGTTTATTTTTATTTTGAAAATTACTTAAACGGCATGCTGTAGAAAAAAATCGATTTTCAACCGAAACAACAAGTTTAATAATTTGTTATTAACATGTGGATGAACATGGGAAAAAATCATCCGGTTATACGATAGAAAATACTATGGACTATGCTCTGCCTAAATTTGAAACGAAGCGGAGACATAGATTTTGAGTGAGGATTCAAATCGTTTCATAAAACAGTTTCGAGAAAAACGGCAAATCGCGATCCTTGACAAAAATCGCGATAACTCGGGCAATTTTTGGAATTTTCACAAAATCTACATTCGTAATTAAAATTGAGACCCTACGCTATACAACTATGCAATAAAGAACATCGTATTTCCGAAATTTCAAGCTTATATGCCCAGCCTTCACGAAAAATCGTTCACAGATCCAAGGACTTCATCCACACGTGACAAATTCGCATGGCCTTCGTTAATTTTTTCGCCAGCCAAAGTAAATTAACTACTAGAAAATCAATATTCGTAATGATTCCTCGTGTGGGGAAACAGATTCGAAAAAATGGGACAAAAAAGGCGCATCTCCCACCGCCAACTTCACGCCCCTCGCTCTGCTTCAGGTCGCTATCGTGAAAACGTGCGCGCGCATCATCTCCGTGACGTCGTCCAAGCTCACATTTCATTTGGCAAATGGCCGCTGTCTCGAACGGTCGACAAGTATTTTTATCGAGCGTTGGCGTTTGCCCGCCACAATCGACGACGAGTGATTTTCGTTATCGAAATTTTCGACGAAAAAAACGCAGTGAGTAGTTGAAAACTTGATTTCGTTGCCCTACGATCGATAATTGAGCCGAATTACGGGAATAATGCAATTTTCACGGAGTCCGCCTGTGCTTTCAAAGCAGCGCGTTCGTGTGTTGTGTCCTGGGCCGTTTTCGGGTTAGGGTGGGTTCATGTATATTGTCAAGTTCACCATAAATATCGTTAGTCAATAAAATCACGTTGTTCAAAGAGCAAATATCCTTCATATTAAACCCTGAAACTTTCCGACTAACCTTCAATTTTCGTCCGCTTCTCGATCAACGTTTAGAGATTAAATTCCAAGACGACGCGTTTTGAGGTTAAGCTGTCAGTCTCGTAGGCTCTTATTGTTTTTGGCCAACGATTTAGCAATTAATGGCTTTTTACGATCAATAAACGCGACAAAATTTTACGGGGTGAGGGCACAAACTATCACCAGGCCTGAAAACATACCCTGTCGCGTTTGTCTTCGAGCTTTTTTATTGATTCGAGGTTTCCGTTTATTTACACGATTTAACACACAAATTCGTTCCATTCCGTAAGAGAAAAATTATGCTGCGTTTTCGTTGATTGAGGAAAATTGAACCGTCTCATAACCTATAAAATCCATTTTAATGTATCAAATTTCTTGCCATAATTTCACGATCGACAAGGATTTCGTGTTCTCGCGAGAAGACTGAACAGCTGATGAATCAGCAGTGGCTAGGGAACGTGGGCGTAACGCATTTTGTTCCGACGACTCTGCAGGAACAGATACACAGATGCCCAGTGCTAAGGATGAATCTGAAGGCGAGGCGGAGGAGATGTCGCACGACAGCAACGACAGCAATCAAAGCTCCGCGTCGTGCGACAGCAGCGCGGAGCACAGCGACAGCGATGATTCCTCCGAAATGGACGAGGATGAGTGCGAGAGACGCAGGGGCGAATGTCTGGACAATCTCGTTGATCTGGAGAGACAGTTTGCTCTGCTGAAGGAACAGTAAGTAAATATTGGCTATCGATAAGCAACTACGAAGAATTGTCAATATTGCCAACTAGCTGTGCCCACGAGTACACGCCGACCAGTGAAATGTCTATCGATGCTGTTTTTTTTATAAGTATACTCTGAGCTTTGGACCATCTTTAAGGTGAAAAAAACAAAGACAATGAAAAACAGCAATTGAAAGTATTTTTCCTTCGGATGTTAGGTTCACTACTACAAAGCTTCCCTGTAAACAATGTTAGCAGTAGAATCACCAAGGATGTGGTCATAAAAATTCCTAGACTTGTTAACACGGGAGAGAGTCAGATAGAGCTGGTTGTGCGAAAAGTAACTGACACTGATGTACACGCCCGCAAGATGCAGCGTTTGTGCTTTGCAGGCGTGAAATTTTTGAAACTTTAGGTGGCTGGACACTCAATGCTATTAGATGAGAGCGAATTTTATCAGCGAGCTGACTAAATCAATACCAACCTTATGATAGGAAAACAATAGTTCTTAGATTCCTACAGTAATTTTGGTTTACTATAGCAGTAAGGTCAACCATGAATCTGGATGTTAGTGGGGATTTCTCTCGGCTAATGTTTATACAAATACTAGTGCCAAGATTACGAAATAAGAAGAAAAAATAAAAATGTAGTTATCAATTATGAAATAATTGCTAAATGCGTATAAGAGCAAGTAAATAATGTTTTATTATAATCAGAATATGTTGCTAGTTATTTCCAAGTCTACTCGACGACAAAGCTTGAAATCTGCATTTACTTTAACCGTTTCAATGTGATCCCAGGCTTGATAGGAAAAATCTATGCAGCCCGACTTTTGGAACTGGGTTCTAGACAATCCAAGATACTTCGTTTTTTTTTAATTATTTTTTCAAGTCTTTAAAATACTTTTCATGCAAACAAAACCATGGAATACTTGCCATTTGTTTCTATGCAATGATTGAAGATAATTCGAAAAAGAATGGTGACACTTACATAGTGGAAATTTA
This sequence comes from Ophion ventricosus, assembly GCA_963932345.1. Taxonomy (NCBI): domain Eukaryota; kingdom Metazoa; phylum Arthropoda; class Insecta; order Hymenoptera; family Ichneumonidae; genus Ophion; species Ophion ventricosus. The sequence continues at coordinate 9,868,505 of OZ010714.1, read as the reverse complement.
AAGGTGGCATTAATTAAATTACTTCATATTTTAAGTGGTATTAATTAAATTACTGCACACAATTAAGTACAATTCAATATGTTTTATTGTTATATTTCATTTCACATAGCAAAGTAACATCGTGCATGTGTTTTGAATTAAAACCATAAGAAATTATTAAGATCAAATCAGCACGATTAAGGAGTTTCCGGACACTTAACGAAATGTTACCATTTGATTCAAATTTATACAGAAAGTTCATCGTCATATACTGCACATACCCTCGAAATTTTAAATCGATCATCTCCACCATTTCTATAAGGTTTACAATTGAAGAAACCCTTTTTAACATAAAGAATTTAACATTATGACACTGATGACGAATTTGGCATAATGTACTGAATGATTTGACAGTTTTTCATAACATTTTAAACATTTTTTTCACACTATTTCGTGCGTAAAACTGCCATTCAGCGATGAGGGTAGGCAGATAAAATATCTCCTTATGTTAAAATAGTTTTTTTTTTAATTGTAAATTTTATAGGAACAGTGTAAAAGATCGATTTAAAATTTGGAAGGTACATTCAGTATATGAAAAAGAATTTACTGTATAAATTTGAATCAAACGGTAATACTTCACCAATTGTCCCGAAACTCCTTAACCCTGCAACGATTGTAAAAAAAAAAATAAAAAAATTAGTTTGATAAAATAAAGACAAGATCAACGTTATGAAGAAAAAAAAACAAAATGAAATAAAGTACGAACGGAAAAAAAATTGACAAGGTCATCAACTATAGTTTTTGAGTTTGTAAAGTTAGGATAATGGTTTAAAAAAAAAAAGAAATGTTTGTAGAACCCCGATTGGGATATAACAGAAGTATAGTTTAATAATGATATTAGTGATCATCCGATAAAAAAAAAAGTAAATAATCAACACGATAATTCGAGATGACGAATTTCTCGCATATAATCGCAATAAAAATGGCTCCACTTATCATTATTATTAGCAGCCCTACCACATTAATTTGATCAGTTCTTGAGATTTACATTCCGTTCAATTCGCGGTCTAAAGGCAGCTCGCGCTGATGAAATTCAGCATTGTGGGGGGCCAGAGTGTCATACCCTCGTTGCGAACGTCCACCGGGTACTTTATCTCACACGTGTACAATAATCGTCAACACTCCTTTGGCAGGCTTTACCGTGAGCGAATAACCCAGGTGGACACGAAGCTGAGCGAGGTGAGAATAGGCAAATCCGAGGAATATCTGATACCCCTTGAGCGACTGAAGGAGAACATGAAAACGAAGACCGAGGTGGCGGGAATTCTCAAGCAACTAAGACTGCAGAATATTCACAATAAATTTATGGCTGAGGAACAAGCGGCCCAGCAAAACTTCGAGAGCGAGAAGGGCCTCGTTTGGGACGGTATACACAGCGATCTCCAGGAGAAGATTCGTCGACTCGAGGAGGATCGAAACAACGTGGACATACACGCGGATCTCTGGCTAAGCTCGAGCGGACGTACGAGAAGAAATCACACGGAAAGGCGGAGAGCGGTCTCGGTCGCGGGGCCCTACATCGTGTACATGCTCAACGACGCCGATATACTCGAAGATTGGGCCCTTATCAAGAAGAGCATGAGCAGCAGAAAAGCAGAGATTCTCTAATCTCCGAATGAACGAGGACGATACCCCCCCCCCGCCCCGCGTCGATTCATGTGCAGAGAAGAAGTGCCTCACTGCGATTTCCATTTTGTGCGGATTAAACGAATTGTCGAATTGTTCTTCCCAATGTGTGCTGCTGCGTGGATTGGAAAACGCTCCAGGAGTTTTTTTTTTTCATTCCTCGCTGAGGCTAGACGCGAGTCTTGAGGTTGGCACAGGTTTTCACGGGGCCCGTTCACGATTTAGAATTTTACCTAACTGTAAGTTGTAATGTAAATAATATTTAAGGATATTTCATATTTTTAAATAAAGCGCGAGTCATCGGTACTGTTGTAAAATGTTTGTTGGTAACTTTGAGACATGGCTTTGATTATTCAACACGCTAGGAGTCTAAATGCGAGGGATAACTAGTAAGTTGGTAGAACTTGCGGTTTTACTGGGCATAAAAAATGTTTAGTAACACATTTCGATATATTTTTGCCGAACTGAACTACTCTACTCTGTCGGTAGAGTAGACTTATCAACCAAATTGTAAGTTACTAAAATTTCCCCTTCACAGGCCATAAAGCGAAGTATTAGGTGTACCACGTGACATATGAGTGCGAGAGATATAGATAACATTTCCGAAAGATTAATAATATTTAGAGCCAAAGAAAATCGTCAAGATGTGCTCCAGGGAACTCTCCACATCCTGACGCTGTGATTCTCCTTAAAAAACTTAACCATCTATAAGAAAACTGGGTTGAAAAATTCGTGAGGTAATGTTGACCCTAAAGATGCCCATAAACTACTTTTAGTAGCACAATGATATTGTCTATCGGACCGGATATTCCGCCGGTAAAGTGGACTATCGCCGGTCGGTCCGTAAGTTACTAAAATTTTCGTTGTACTGGCCATAAACTACTGTTAGTATCACAACGCGATATTTTCTATAGAACTGGATACACCGTCGGTAAAGTAGACTATTATCGACCGGCCCGGAAGTTACTAGACATTAAATTACTAAAATTTGCCTTTTACTGGCCATAAACTACTGTTAGTAACACAACGTGATATTGTCTATTGAACTGGATACTCCACCGGTAAAGTAGACTATTACCGAGCGGCCCGGAAGTTACTAGGCATCAACTTATTAAAATTTGCCTTTTACTGGCCATAAAGTACTGTTAGTAGCACAATGCGATATTATCTACCGGACTGAATACTCCGCCGGTAAAGTCGACTATTACCGACCGGCCCGGAAGTTACTAGACGTTAAGTTACTAAAATTTACTTTTTACTGGCCAAAAAATACTATTAATAGCACAATACGAAGATTTTCGTTATACTGGCCATAAACTACTATTATTGGCACAACGCAATATTGTCTATCGTACTGGATACTCCACTGGTAAAGTAGACTATTACCGACCGGCCCGTAAGTAACAAAAATTTGCCTTTTACTGCCCATAAAGTATTTTCAGAACCCCAATGCCATATTGTCTACCGAACTGGATACTCCACCGATAAAGTAGACTATTACCGACCGGCCCGTAAATTACTAGACGTTAACTTACGAAAATTTGCCTCTTACTGGCCATAAAGTACTTTGAGTAGTACAATACGATTTGTGTAACGAACTTATGCTCCGTCGGTAAGTAGACTATTATTGACCTGCAATACTGTAATACCAATTGAGTTCCGAAAAACCGCGTTGATAGAAAGCTGCCTCATCGGTAGATCGCATTTTGCGTCTATGGTCACTTCGCAATCGCGCCACCTCGATCGATGAGCGCTTCATCAATATTTTCCCGCCAAAACGTCCATTGCGCGATCTGCGTCCGGTGCGGAGATTGAAACGCAGTAAAACAAATTTTTGTCCCGGTCACACGTCAAGTTTCACATTTTAATCCCTTTTTTTTTATACTTTAATTATTTATCACTTCCGTCCATCGTTGGGACTGTAGAGAGAAAGAAAAAATGGCCGATCCCGAACGTAAGTACCGATGCAACATTATTCTATGTTATTCAACGTTGTTTACAGACAGAGGCTTATGTTTTTTTTTTTATATATAATTAATTTTTTTTTTGCGATGGTACAGCATCGCCTTCCGGACGATCGAAGCGTCAGAGAAACGACAAGAACGGCCGTTTGTCGGCCCTGGAAAAACTTCGACAGTTGAAGGGCAGCAAGCACAAGTACGAGGTTGCCGAACTTGACAATGTTTACGACGAGGTCGACGAGAAAGCTTACAGCAAGACCGTCATGGAAAGACAGAACGACGACTGGATCGTCGATGACGGTAAAATGCTTGCCGTCGAACATGAAGATTTGAAAGACGATGAGAAATACAGTCTTCAAGGAGGAGAATACATTTCAATGATGAATGTTTTTATGTCAGATGTAAATAGGTCCAATGGAAATTCGAATACTGAGTTTCCCTAGGATCCATTCATTTTTGAGAGTTTTTTCCGGACAATTTAATAGTTGCTAACGAAGAATTGAAAATTAAGCTGAATTTCCATTGTCAGTGCAGTAAAAACATTGGTAAGAAATACCGAAGCTGTCCGAGGTATAAAAACCCAAGCAAATCCAAAATTAAAAATTCTTGATTTCATGTTTGTTAAGGTCAGTCGTAAGTGGCATGATACATGGATCGAGCCTCTAATTTCCACTTAAAAGTGTTTTATCTAACGATAGTTCCACCTTTGATAATATTTAACTTCATTGGGGCAAAACTCTTGCGAGCTGTGCCTTGAGACAGCAGTAATTTACAAGCCGCTCAACTGTTCACAGCTCTGCCGTACAATTCGCTATGAACGTTTGGGAGAGCCAAACAAGAAGATACGTTACAATTAACACTACAAGAAGGCAGCTAAAGACTAATGTTTTCCATGAAGTCCCTTCCATACATAAATTACCCAAACTAAGAGTAAAGCAACGTTCAGTGATAACGCATGCAAAACTATTGCAATTGGAGTGTTAGAATCCTTCATCGGGTTAGAGAAACGATCCCCAAATTTCGCATTCAGGCTTAGAACAAACGAAGTAACAATGGATCCAATTTTCCGATAGGGCTCCCATATATCCTCATCTGCAGGGAAACTCAAGATTTTCCAAAAGAAATTGCGGCTCAAATGTCTAGACTTTAATAGCGTTGACGTTTGCATCGTTCGAAGGCAACAAAAGTTCTTTTCAGTTTAAAAATGTTTTTTTTTTCATTTTTCTTACAGTCTGTCATTTTTTAAAAATAGATTAAGATCGTGGATTTCGTATGAGGATAAAAAAGACTGCTTGGGTCATTTTCGTACCTTAAAAAAAGTGAACAATAGAAAAAAATTAACTTTCGTTGCATTTAAACGATGCAAGATTCAACGTCATAGATTCTATTATATTTTCTTCTCGAAATGGCCTCACTCTTCTTGACCTGGCACTTACGCATTGTCATAAAAAGGGCCGAGTTGAAATTCCGAACTTCGAATGCCCCGATGGTTTAAAATTCCTAATTTTAATGTTACGAAACTACAAGTTTTGTAAAGATCATGTCAGCGAAAGTCTACACAGTTGACTGTAATTGATGTAGAACGGTACGAGTAGCGATAGAAAATGGATTTAAATATGATCTCTTATAGGAGATAATTTTCAGAAGTAGTATGAAGAAGATCAACGCTTTATTTGAACGACATACATAACTCCGAATATGTAATATTAAGTATGCCACAAAATTCCGAATTTTTTATTATAGAAAACTAGCTATATCAGAAAGTTTAAGGCCTTAAGCCACTCTAGGATTTTCCAAAAATCGATTTTATTTTTTTGTTAAAAATGTACTTTAGGACCTATAAAATTATATTCCAAAAGACTATGGGTGTGAAAAATCTCAAAGTACTCGATTGTCGAATTCTAGCGCAACCCCTCTTGATTCATGTCGTGACTTTCTACTAACTTTAAACGCGTTTATCCCAAAACTACATTTTTTGAGTCGGCCGGACTCATAACTCAAACAAATTTCAACCGATTCACTTGAAATTTTAACTGTATATTTAGAATTACATTTTCTGAGGCACTACGTAGGATTTTTTTATTATATTGCATAGTTTCTTTTTTATAAACAATTTTCTGACGATTTTCTCATGGCAATTTATACTTTTTGTTTTAGAAATGCGCCATTTTGACAAAAAAAACAATATATCAAAAAAATCCTACGTACTTCTATAGCTATTCTTATATATAATCGAAAAAAACTTTAGTGTCTCATCATAACTCAAAAATTATACAAGCTATTGATCCGGCCGTTGACCTTCCAGAAATAAAGGCGTCATCGGAAAAATGCTGCACGTCGCCATTTTGACATGTATCGCTGTGAAAAAATAATTTTGTATAGTCCATTACGTGTATAATAAAACCCATATTTTTTAAATCCGATTTATTTTAGGATTTCGCTGAAAAAAATCACAAAATATGCCCCTTTTTGGTCCCTAGAGTAGCCTAAGGCCTTAAATATAATAAAAGCTAATAAGAGATTCGTCAGGTTCACGAAAGTTTTAGACTCCGGAACTCACAGCATCGATCATCCAGTTTGCGAAAACTGAAGTTTAGATAGTGCAAGATTCTGATAAAGAACGTTCAGAATGTTCAAAATTCCGAAAACTCACACATAAAGCAGATAGTAAGTTAGCCTAACGATTTTAGACGGCAGCACCACTACTGTAACACATGTGAACGATGTTCAGATTTTCGGAGTTTTAGTTTTCCGGGTAAAATTCTTTCAGGGTAGTATTCTTTCGTGGTTGAATTTTTTTTAGAGTTTTTATCATCCTCCACGTTTTATTATCCACATATAATGTAAAGATGTTTAACTATCGATGATTCTTATTTTCGGAACTTGTCCCTGTACAAACCTTGGCCATTCAGGAACTCGAATTTCTAACACTACAATTTTTCGGAACTGTGGACTCTCTAATTATTGTAGAAGTTGAATACTTCTACAGTATTCAACTTCTACAATAGGAAATTGATACTTGTTTTATGTGCTGTGTTTTCATATCGACGCTTTATCAGTCGATCCCATGATTATTGTCATTTAATTCCTTAGTATACTATTATTTTCGGTTATATGATAATTCTGTTTACAACATTTTGAATTTATACATTTTCAGAAGTATTGAGTATTAGCTAATAAATTCGAAATTTGGAACGTTCTGATCATTCAATGTTCGGAATTTCAACCCGGCCCCTCAGAAAAGTAATGAAGTTTCAAATTGACAACACTCGGGCTAGCTCTTCAGTTATATCGTTGTACATCAAAAACATATCAAAACCTGCTCCAGGTGGTAGCGGATACGTCGAGGACGGTCGCGAAATATTCGACGACGACCTGGACGACGACAGTATCCAAGAAGCAGCGCGTAAGAGCAGCTTGGCGGGTCCGAGAAAGCGCAAAAAAGTTGAACCAAAGAGCAAGGGTAACATAGAGAACATGCTGATGAGTATGCCGGCAAAGAAGAAGGCCGAGGATAACTTGAACGACGACGATATACTGGGAGACCTCATGAGTGAGCTACAAAAAGATCAACCAACACCAAAACGCCGAGACACAGGAGTCAGAAACAAATTCGCCACGTCGAAAGCTACAACTTCGTGAGTTTCCCTTGATCCCCACTGAATTCCGGATGATAACACGACTCGCTATTTTTTTTTTTTGCGCACGTTTGACTTCTTACGCGTCAATTGTTTTCCAGAATGCGACAAGAATCGTCGATCTCCAAGCCGCTTGACGTGGACGATTTTCTGGAGCCAATGTTCGAGAGCAAGACACCCCCACGTGTCCGGGAGAAAAAAGATCCAGGAGAAGAGAGGAGGAACGAAAAGTCACCTATTGTTCGAGAGAAACAAAGCAACGGGAACAAAACTGAGCGGGATCGTTTAACATTTTCGGAGCAAAGTACCAGCCAGCGGATCGACAATGATGATACTCAGAGTCAGATGGACGGTCAAGACAAAGTCGAAATTAACAGTCCCATGACACAAGAGAGTCCCGTCGATTCGATCCAATACGAGGGGGGCGTTAGTACTATTTTTTTAAATTTCCATTGTTCCTCCGTACACGTCTTTATTTGACGTAGCCTCTTTGAGAGAAATCCTCTCCGTTCATATCCAATTTCCAATTGTCACTTTTCTTCCTCTCAATTCGCCCAATGAGTTCTCATCGCCAATCAACCGAATTGCAGCTGGGCAACTTTGATTTTGACGAGATGGAGGTCGACGCGACAAAGTTGCCCCAATGCTCGACGAAACCGGTGGACGAAGTGGAAAAAAGCGATACGAAAACAGCGACAAAAGCCGATTGCCAAGTACTCAACTTCAAGGATGAAAAGTCGAAGAACGAGGAAGTCGAGATGATGGACCAAGTGTGGGCGGATGCTTTCAGCGAACAACTCGCCGAGTCTGAATTTTCGACAACGAGCGACGGAGAAATCGACAGCGTACCACTCATCACGAACAAAGCCGGTGACAAGGTCTTCCGTTTCTACTGGTGGGACGCGCACGAGGATTACTTCAAACATCCCGGTGTCGTTCACATGTTCGGCAAAGTTTACAACGAAGCAACCGCATCTTACATCTCCTGCTGCCTTCAAGTGAAAAATATTCCACGAAGGATATATCTTTTGCCGAGAGAATTCGTAAGTCTTTCACGCTAGCTTGCTATATTCATCGGAGCATTGAAATCAACATTTCTATCTCTTTGCAAGCGGGAAAAAAGAGCTTATTTTACTTCTAAGAGAGACAGAATGATGTTTTCTCCTAAAAGTTGATGACTGTCCCAGACTTGAAATGATCTGAAACTCGAATCATTATGCCCGAGCGAATGTTCGATCACTATGGAAGTTCGTACGAAATTTGGGAAAGATCGATGAGGTGAATTCAATCTTGTTTGGGTTTACTCGGGGTTACTTGATTCGAGTTTAAGGTCAAACGAGATACACTCGAAAAGTATGGAGTTTATTTAGAAGGGATTTTTGTAAGGAAAATCTGCTAAAATAAATTATTTTATTCAAAATGTTAAGCACATAAAAGAGCAACATTTCAACAATATTAAAAAAAAAATTCATCCAAAAATTTGGGCAATTCAGCTAGTGGGACCTGGTTTCCTCAGACCTCTAAAAAAAAAGTGTCCTTGTGGTGGTCGGGATAACTCATGATAGCTTTATCTGAAATTAAAAAACCATTTTTTTTCTGTTAGTAGATAAGTATAGCTCGTGATTGAACGAAGGATTTTCAAAAAAATTGATATTTGAATTTTTGCCAGAGTTGTATGCAAAATAGTTCAATTTTCGGTACAGTTTACACTATGTATAGCCTTGTAAAATTAGTTGTAATCGGAAAAAAAAACTTCGCTCAATCACTAGTTAATGCTATTTTGAAGAAGTTTGCAAAATTTCAATAAGATCGGTGCATTAGTTTTTGCGAAATTGTGTCCACCGACTTGAAAAATAGTGTTTTGAGAAAAATGCATATACCTGCGTCGCTCCCGGCCGGTCTTTCCCAGCGGGGGGAATTCCCAAAGGCTCTCTCTCCTAGACTTTTACTCCGATTGACTTAAAACTTTCGGAGAATATTCTAGACATATTGTACTATTAGATAATGAAATATAAAAAAAATGGATTTTTTGACATTTTCAAACCCACGTAACCCCTTAAGAGTCTATACTTTACGAAAATACAAAAAAAAAAGGTTTTTTTCTAGACTAGAATACTCCTTTAAATCAATTCAAAAATATTAATTCTCATTGCATCCAACGATGCAAACTTCAATCTCACAAGAATTCTAGGTCTCGGAATTTCCCACAGTATGGTCCATTCAATTTTTCACTTTTTTGTTGGCCAAGATCTTTGACTTTCCGTTCCGATCGAAAATTCGTTAATTGTACATCCTAGTGTACGTCTAACAAGAATGGAACATGTGCAAGGTTCAAGATTCGAGTGATGACGAATCAGAGGGCAAAGAAGAGCGACGGGAGATATCGATATCCGACGTATACGAGGAGTTCAACAAGTGGGCAACGAAGAATCGCATTAGGGAATTTCGTTCGGCAAAAGTGACGAAGCGTTACGCATTCGATCGCGAGGATACACCAAAAGAATGCGAATACCTCGAGGTCCGTTATGCGGCGAAGTATCCACCGATGAACCCTTCGTACAGTGGTCCAACGATCGAGCACGTTTTCGGCACATCGGTGAACGCACTGGAGCTTCTCCTGATCGAGCGAAATATCCGTGGGCCGTGTTGGCTCGACGTTAAGGGGGCGCTGCCCTGTGGCAATCCAATCAGTTGGTGCAAGCTCCAAGTGAACTGTACAAAGTTCGAGAATATAACGGTGTGCGGAAGCGACGCGATGGAAAAATTGCCGATACCGCCGTTGGTGATGGCAACATTGAACGTCCGAATGTCCTTGAACGCGAAGCAACATCAGAACGAGGTGGTGATGATAGGCGTGCTGTTGCACAACGAGTATCAAATCGACAAGCCACTGCCAAAACCGCTCTTTCAACAGCACTATTGTCTCGTGACTCACCCGCGTGACGTACCCTGGCCCCGTCACGCGCGCGATCTATTGACAAAAACGCGAAACACCCGAGTCGTTCGTTGCGACACGGAGTTCGATTTGCTCGAGCAATTTCTCGATATCGTGCACAAGTGCGACCCCGATCTTTTGATCGGCTACGATTGTGGCTTTCAATTCGACGTACTGATGCATCGTATCTCGACTCTGAAGCTCAAGAATTGGAGCCGTGTTAGCAAACTGAGGAAAACCGTGATGCCACTCTTCAAAGGCAAGATAAATCTCGGACAGTGCTTCAGCGGTCGTTCCATTTGCGATATACAAGTTTCCGCGAAGGAGCTCAATCTCAAAGTACGCAGCTACGATCTTCAATCACTTTGTTGCGCCGTGCTGAAGAAGACCGAGAACGATTGCAAAGAGATCAAACCCGCGGATTGCCCGAAATTTTACGGCGAAGCGTCAAAAATTGAGAAACTTTTGCAAATCACAATGAACGAGGCACTCTACATCGTCACGTTATTGTTCGAACTCAACGTTATGCCACTCGCTGTACAAATAACGCAAATTGCCGGAAACGTACTGTCGAGGACACTGTCGGCCGGACGCGCCGAACGAAACGAGTATCTTCTGCTTCACGCTTTCTTCAAAAAGGACTACATCACACCTGACAAACGTTACACGATCAAAAACAAGGATGACAAAGAGGTACAGCCGAGGCGAAAAAAACCTGCGTACTCGGGTGGCCTCGTGCTCGATCCGAAGAGAGGCTTTTACGACAAGCTCATTCTTCTTATGGATTTTAATTCTTTGTATCCGAGTATAATACAGGAATACAATATGTGCTTTACGACAATACCCGGTGCGGCTTACGCCGATCTCGATGATCTCGTTGTACCCGAGAGCAATATCGAACCCGGCGTTGTGCCAACGGAAATTCGTAAACTCGTCGAGAGCCGCGGCGAAGTCAAGAAACTCATGAAGGCACCCAATCTATCGCCCGAACTGAAATTGCAATACAACATCAGGCAACTCGCTCTCAAACTCACCGCTAACTCCATGTACGGGTGCTTGGGCGCGACTCATTGTCGATTTTACGCCAAGGGCTTGGCCGCCCTCGTTACGAGTAAGAATCTTCAAATGTCTTCCAATCTTTTTTCTTTTTTGCTTTCCGCACCGTATAATTGGATTTTTTCTGATTGGTGGATTTCTTAATAGGCAAAGGTCGGGAAATCTTGCAGAACACGAAGACACTGGTGGAAAAACTGGACTTCGAGGTTATTTACGGAGACACGGATTCGATAATGATAAACACGAAAGATCTCGACTACGATAAGGCCTTGGCGAACGCTAAGAAGGTAAGCGGGACAGGGTAGACTCTATAGGAGGTTCCTTATACCGTTCAAATGAAAATCCTCGCTGCGTTATGTGTGTTGTTATTTATTCTCGCATATCGTGTTATTTATTCTCATACACATTGGCGTAGCCAGGGTGAGCTGAAATGGGCACAACAACCGCAGAAAGCCCGGTGCCCGGGAGGGGGGGGGGGCTCCCCCAGAAAGAAATCTAACAAAAATAATTAAAGTCAAATAATCGATTAATTTTATTTAAGTTTCACCCAAGCAGACATAATAAAAAAAATGCAAAACAAGAAAAAAGGTGGCCGTACACATTTTTGTCAAACAGACTACATTCGTAAAATCTTGATGAAAACGATACACGATTGTGTTCAGATAAAGCAAGAGGTGAACAAACTTTACAAGAGAGTCGAGTTGGAGATAGACGGAGTATTTCGCTACTTGCTGCTGCTCCAAAAGAAGAAATACGCCGCTGTGCTGATGGACAAAACACCGGGCGGCAAAATCGAACTCGTGATGGAACACAAGGGTCTCGATATCGTCAGAAGGGATTGGTGCCAATTAGCCTGCGATACGGGAAAGTATGTTACGAAACGAGAAAAACAAATTGCATAGTTCATCAAACAAAAACATTCATAAAGTGATATATATATACAGTTATGAATATAAGACAATTCCGCGAATGCGTTACTGGTATATAGACAACGTACAGCCTAAACCGCTGAAGATATAAATATGAAATTTAGAAGATATGTTCCTTAAGGCCATATGTCACACGTCCAGTCGGTAAAAATCCTACTGCCAAGTTTTCTCCTAGACGGAACATATTTCGGGCAAAAGAAGAGAAAGCCGTTGTTCGTCGTTCAACAGAGCGGAACGTGTTCCTTTTCTTTTTTCCCAAAAATCAACCGTTTCAGAAATCATTGGGAATCTGCAAATCAGCTATCTCTCTCGCACTCATGGCTGCTCGGTCGGTGTGACACTTGTACCTTAAAAGATAAAGAGGTGCACTAAGAAACGATTGCTCAAAAATCAACTCCTAAGGGGAAGAAATGGGGTGTAAAAGTTTGTATGGAAAATTGTATTCCTTGCGTGTATCAACTTGAACCTTGGTATAAATATTCTTCAAAACAAATAATAAAACATATTTTAGGATTTTTTAAAAATAACCGCTAATTAGAGCTGCAACGGGGTGGTGAAGTTTGTATAGGAAAATCGAAATTCCTACTTTTATCTCAATGAAATTCGGAAGATATATTCCTTAAAGGGCGTAGAGTTGCACTAAAAGAGGATTAGCTTCTCGCATGAACTATATGTAGGCTGTTCGAGAGTAAGTGCCCAAAACTCGAATGTGCTCGCCGAATACCATAAATCTTAGAATGTTGTTTACAGAACTATATTGCAAAGCCGTATAGTTCCTCTCTGGATCATATCCTAAAGTCTACGCGGGCAAAAGCAAGCAAGAAAAAAAAAGAGCAATTCTTTGTTTCAGAACAATATTGGATCAGTTGCTGTCCGATCAGTCGAACGACTTGAGACGGGAAAAAATATTCGAACTTTTGAGTAACGTCTCGACGAGTTTGCGCGAAGCTCGAGTCCCTCTATCGTCTCTCGTCGTGACGAAGCAATTATCGAAAGATCCCAAAGATTATCCGGAAAAGAAACTGCCACACGTGTCTATAGCGCTCAGACTCAATAAGGCGGGTGGTCGTATGTGGAAAGCCGGTGACACGGTTCCCTACATAATATGCGAGGTAGTTATAGTTGCAAAATTTTGAAAAACCTGCTATTTCTTTTACAAATTTTAGGTATTCATTGCTGTTTTTTTTTTTCGAGCGCAGCTTTTTATATAAGCACGTGTTATCCACAGTTCCCTTGTGCTCTCGTGTGCATGCGCGAGTAGTGCGCTAGAAGACGAGTATAGGGTGAACGCATTTTTCTGTTTGTTTGGATTCAAGGATGGAACTTCGCGATCAGCGACCGAGAGGGCTTATCACGTTGACGAGTTCAAGAAAAGCGATACCCTCAAAATAGATGTCGACTATTATCTTCTCAGCCAAGTATTTCCCGTTGTACTGCGTATCTGCGATCCCATAGACGGTATCGACGACGTCCTCTTAGCCAACCATCTCGGCCTCGAGGGTATCTACAAATCGAAGCGGGGCGTTCACGAAAAAGTGGACGTCCAGGTGCCTCTCCAGATCAACGAGGAACGCTACAAATATTGCGTACCTCTGAAGTTCAAATGTCGCAACGCAAAGTGCAACACGGAAATCGAGATAAAAGAATTCTTCACGGATTTTGTGAGTATCGCAAAGTCGAACGTTTTACCGGGCATTGCTAACAAGGGGACATCGCCATAATCGGGGAACAAATTTGGACGAGGCTTTTACCTATTATAGTATTCCATTAGAAATGTGTTATAGCAAAGACATGCGATGCAACGCTGAACCGTTTACGAAAAAAATGACAGTAAAAATATTCGACGCAGCTCATGTACCATTTCAGTTACTCGTTTCACACTAAGGCGGGACGCGGCTGAGTGGTTAGCGCTTACGCCAGTCGCCCGGGCACTCCGTATTCAAGTCTCAAACTTTTTTTTTATTTGAATATAAAATAGGGATAAGATGATTTTTATCGAAAAATCGTAGTTTATATTTAAAGTTTTTTTCTTGCCTTATAACAAAATTACAATTAAACAAAAATATATATCGTAAGGAAATTTTGCTTACCTTTTTTCACTTTATTGAAATGAAATACTCCTTGCCGTCTTTGGCCAGACAAATCGATTTAATGCAATCAAACGGAATGCAATTGAGGCGCGATTTTAATTTGTTCAATTTATCACAATATTAAAACCATGATCAGAGCCTTTAACAGAACCGACGAAAAATAGGAACGCTACGCGATGCTAGTGTTGCGCACGAAACCAATAACTGGTAGGTTTACGGGTGTAATGTGTATTACCAAATGGCTAAGGGTTCAACTTGAGTATTAAAAGTCTCCGAAACTCATTGATTTTGATAATTATGAAATTTCCATGGTGTCGGCTCACTCAACTCATGGACAGCTGATGCATCCTAAATTAATCTCTCGGTGATATAAATTTCAATCGTCTAAAAGCATTTTGATGTCTCGAAACCCCTTAAAGTATTTCTTTCATGAACCCAAACATATAACAATTAACTGATTTTCGTCTACAATTAAGTAAAAATATATCTCAGTATACTGGTGAAATTTCAAGCCAAGCTACCGAACTTTTAACAAATAATTACGACTTTAAAAATCATCTAATTTATGCAGTACGTTATGGAGATGACATACTGGCCTCATTTCAATCTGATCATTTTAATAAATAACTCTAGATGTCTTATATAAACTACTTTAAGCTTGTAAAAATTCTGAAGATTCCGCAACGACAATAAAAACAGGTCACCGAATGTTTAAAGAAAATATTAACTAGCTTCTACCTGCGACTTCGTTTGCGTGGATCTCGCAATTTGTGTTAAAATGCCCCTTAATGGATTATTTTTATTAAAGGCTGTCATACGTCATTCAGAATTTAATAAAATATGTGATATTATATTTTATTCCATGCGATTTCGATTATATTTTAGTCGTTCGTATTCTATAAGAATTAAAATTTCATCATTAGATTTTAAATAATATAATAATTAGAAAAATATTAGACGTTAAATTTTATCAAATTTAAATTATATTTGATTCGTTGTATTCTATAAGAATTTGGATTTGATAATTGCATTAGATTTGCCACGAATGTTATAATTAGACAAATATTAAATATATTTATATTAAATTTTATATTATCATCTATTTTAATTAAATTTGATTTGTTTGTATCCCATAATAAAAATGATATAAGACTGCTAATTTCATAATTGAATTAGATTCGAGTCGAATATTGGAATTAGAAAAATATTCGATGTATTTTTCCTAGCCTATGTGTTATTCGAAGTAGCTCGCTACATGTCTGCCAAATTTCATCAAAATTGGTTCAGCCGTTTAGGCGTGATAGTGGAACAAACATCAGACATACAGATTAAAATAATATTAAATATTAGAATTAGAATGAAAAGTATCCTATGTGTCATGAGTTATCTACATTTTTAATTTAATTGATTATATAATAATTTTTATTTCATAATTAGATTAGATTTGAGTAGATAATATTATAATTAGAAAAATATTAGATATTAGAATGAAAAGTATCCTATGTCTTAACCCAGGCCATAAGCTATCTACATGTTAAATTTCATTGAAATCGATTAAGCCGGTTTGACGTGATTGAGTAACAAACAGACAAACAGAAAGTCAGATTTATAATATTAATTAGGATAAAACTTGGAAAAATATGACTAGCAAAAGAATTTTCGACATGTGAAAATGTCTAAATCTACCAAATTTATGCGAAATTTTTCATTCTACTTCATCGTTGGGTATAATAATAGATTGTAACTTATTTTTATTAAACTCCACTGTAATCTACTAATAATTCAAAAAGGGGCCTGGCTTATGCGCCCACAAAATACAGTCCTCCGCGAAAGGAATACCCCTCTTGCCTTCGCACTCCGTTCAACGCTTTTTCTTTGCCGTCTCAGCCGTCCGGACGACTTCCATCGTTGGCGCTCTGCCCGAACGCGGAATGCGACACACCACCATGGAAATACGTGAAAGCGATACAGAACGAACTGCAGCTGGCACTGAGAAACTACATCACGGAGTATTACGCGAATTGGATGGAGTGCGAAGATCCGACATGTACGAACAGAACGAGACACTTGCCCATGAACATACGCGACAATTATCCCCTTTGCGACCGTTGCAAGGACGCTCCCATGCACAGAATCGTGAGTATCCGCTCACATGCACAGAATCGGGACCACCCCGAACGTTCTTTCCTCCAAAGGAGAATAACAATTAAAACGCTCGGACAATTTTTTACCACCTTGCAGTATTCCGAGTCGAACCTCTACAACCAGATAAGCTTTTTTCTTCATCTCTTCGATCTGAGCCAAGCGGGCAAGAATCTTCAAGGAGCCACGTCACCGGAAATGATATCGGCTTACGACTCGCTGAAGGAATTCGTGGAGCGACAGCTGAGGCGCAACGCCTATTCACACGTGGATCTGGAATCCGTATTTAAGGCTGGTCACTCGAAGAGCCCAACGCTGGCTCTTGTTGGCGAGACTGAGGACAGCGATTATGAATTTTCTGACGATGACTCCGAAATGGTGGGTGCCCACTTCGGTAAATCGATCTCTCTCTCTCCGCAAACTGTTACATTTGAGTTTATCGTTTGTCGCACGACAGATCCCGGAAGTGGAGGAGCCCGCGGCAAGTTAGGATTGCCTCGACGAGTGGAAATTCCCTCGCCAGCGCTTTGTGATAAATCGACACACTTATCTCTTTCCTCCGTGCCAACCATAATGGATTCTCGTGTAAACTCGATCATTTTATAAAGAACATTCAATCAACTTTTACAGTCTGATGTACAGTAAAATATGATAATAATAATAACAATACATATGTAATAGTGCCTAAGTGCTAAATTCAATACAATGTAAATCATTCGCATATTAGTTTCTTTATCCGTTCTGCCGATTGGATATACGTACGATTCGTAAGCTGGCCGTTTTTTTTTTTATTGCCGCCGCCGTTACGCGTACAAATAAGAGCAACCATCCACCAAATCGAAGATTAGCGGAACTAGGAAAGAGCAACCAATCAACCTCTGAATTCATCTCCATCGAAGCTGAACGGGGCGATTCTATTGGCTGTTTTTTTCCTAACTCCGCTCATCTCCGCTTTGGTGGATGTTGGCCTTTAAGGACATGGCCCACACGTCCGGTCGGTAGAAAATCCTACTGTCCAGTTTTGTCCTAGACGGATCACATTTCGGGCAAACGACGAGAAAGACGTTTGTCGTTCAACAGAGCAGGTGTTTTTTTTTTAAACATCAGCCATCTCGGAGAGAAACGGAAATCAGCTATCTCTCTCGCACTTATGGCTGCTCGATCGGTGTGAGACATGGCCTTAAAGACAAACGCACGCATGATGCACCGGTACAGCTGCGATTATCAGTTCTGTTTTTGGCTCGTGACTAAAATAGACTTTATCGATTCCTTTCATTGAGCTTCTCGCGAGAAGCGGTTTTTTTAGTGTGCTTGGGTTCGCGATTAAAAATGACGAGTTTAATGGAATAAAACGAAAAACTGTGAGGTCAACGAAAGAACGTCCTTTTTTTCTGAGCGAATCTCTAACTATTGTGTTCTATGTATGGCAGTACAAAGATCCTCGCTCTCTTTCTTTATCGGTAGACGCGATTGGTTTTTTTTTCTTCACCTAACCATGATAACGCGATAAAATTACCTATGCAAAAAAAACTTTATTTACAATGCTCTTGGAATCTCGAAAAAGTGATGGTAGAAAAAAGAAAGAAGAAAACAAAAACACGAAATATTTTATCTCAATTATGTACGGAGCATGTCTTTCGAATTCTCGCCTAGCCTAGCGCGTAGAATACCTCGTTCATCGAGTCTTTTTGTTTTTGAGAAAATCCGGTGCGAAGTATACGAGAACACGTGAGAAGTGTACGAGAAAAACAAGATCACGATTATAAGATAGAATGATCCTCATATTTGTCATCCCTGAAAAGTCACTGCGGGATCACTTTTTCCTCGGTCTTTAAGGTCAGTAGGGACTTTCCAGCCATTCAGGGAGTTACTAACTACATATTCATAATAATCATAATAAAATATACATTGTATATTATTGCATGTATAGACACACATTTTTCTTCATTATTATATTATAATATATATTATAGCCATTAATATTATAGCATAACAATGGAAGAAATGTCATAATTGTTGGATGTGTGTATATATTATTATTATTATATATAACTAACAAACTAACTGGAGTAGCACTTTTCAAGGATGACGAATTTGAGGATAACGCTACCCTATGTTTTTATCATATGTGATAAATTCCTCCGGGGAATAAAAGAGCCTTCCGAAAGCGTCATTACAATTACAAAAATATTTTTCTCCCTTCGCGCATGAGAACCGACGATTATTCTTCAATGATATAATTCATCGTTAACAAGGACCCCGACAGACTCGAGTCGCGAAATTTAATTTATGTTTTTCTTTTTTTCGGTTAATTCTCGTTCGCAAAGCCGAGACGGCCACCTCGATGCGCGTCACTGCTTCGCAGTTCGAATGGCTCGGGGGGAAAGATCGTTTGATTTGGAAAAATTTCGTTATCCGCTCGTTTCGAGGATCGCGAATTTCTCGTTGAAGCACTCGTAGGAGATTTCTATCTGTGCTGTACGATATCGGCCTCCGTAACGTTCGAAATGTTGTAGAAATTGTAATGCGGCAGATTAGCGGGTAGCAAATTTTGCAGTGGTACACTGTTGAAGAACGCCGTGGTCGCGTTTCTCTCGCGGTAAACCGTCTCTTGGCTTCCGGTAGCGGTTACCTCGGCCTCAAAAGACGAGGCCGCCGATGTTGTCGTCGTTGTCGTTGTTGTCGGCACAGCTTGCACCACTATCGGTTGCGACATGGAACCGTGAGGCACTGCCTGGATCACCTGACCAAATTTAACGATCAGATTTTAAGGAGTTTCGATACGGTTTCTTGGCTGCATGAGTGGGGATGAAAATACAATGGGTTTTCGGCAAACTGTCAACTTCTTACGAATAAAAATTAATGTAAAAATAAGATATTATTGGACAATTTCCAACTGATAATATTGTTTGAAAAACGATTCCAAGCCGGGAAATTATATTAATAATTATCATTTTTGCAATTGAATATAAAACATGTTATTCAAGAAAAAATTACCGATTGACTTGGTAACAGCGGCGGTTTCTGCCATTGGCATAACTGACTATCGCCAAAGCATTGCCGGCTCCAAATTATTTACACGATGAAAAACGTTCAACGTTCAACATTTTATAAAGAATTTTTTATTCGAAAATGTCGACAAAACGTTAAAAATGTCGACGCAGACGGAAAAATACATTTAATTGTAGAGTTCAGATGCTGTAATACTACGTACGTTTTGAGGTAGTAGTCTCGCCAAGGCGTTTATAGATTTTTTTTTAATTCTGAGGACTCATTCAGGACACTATTAAATGATTATCTGCAAAATTTCAAAAGGATTCACCGTTCCGTTTTCGAGATATTGTAAATCAAAGATTTCATGGTTTTACACACGTTCTTATGGGGAGCAGTGGAAAATTTCACATTTCACGCAATAACTTCGAAACTTTTCTGCAGATTTTTTTTTTTATTCTCAATTACAGAGGATCATATGACGAAGTGGGTAAAGAAAATCATGAATTTTGACCGTCTAGTTTCAGAGATATAAAGATTTAAATAAAGCAATGTCTAGTGACGCTAGCGCCGAGAAGCGACTGGAGCCTTACTAGAACTAAATTACGGTAGTGTGTGCATATCCGTATACGCAGAGTATCTACGTATTAGTAGCCGAAATGGATGGGCTGATACAAAAGTGAGAGTAAAGTAAACATTATATTAGGCGTTTTCGTCATTACTTTATAAGTTTTTACATCCCGATAAGATGTACAACCTACATTTTAAGGATATTTCGCAATATTTCGAAGCTTTCATCGATTGAGCTGAGAATAAACTTTTTAACGTGACTGTGGCGAGACTACTACCTTAAACACCCGCCAGTTAAAGAGTTTCGGAACAGCTTATCTGTAGGGGGAATCAGGAGAGGAACTGTATTGTCGATATATTCTCGAGCAGGCCGCCAACTTCTACACTCCAATAATTCGTTCGAAACCGATACGATTACTGTTATAAGTTTCGAATCGTGCATTTAAGATCTTTTTTTTTATACAAGCGTAGTATAAACGTATTTTCAATGTTATATCAATGCATATTTTTGGATTTTATATTTTAAAAAATTTGATAAATTTGGCGACAGCGTACTGTTTGTATTGCAGCTTTGTTTTTTTTTTTCACGATTAGCGATATATATACTGTTACCGCAAGCATCAGCACACAGAATTACAACGCAGCAACTCACGCAGTCCATTGAAGAAAAAAAACATCATTTATATTTCTTTATTAAACCAAATAATTTTTGAACGATAAATGTCAATTTGTGAAAAAATAAAATATATCACCTTTCTTTTAAAAATCTCCAAAACTATGTTGTCAAACTGATTGATTTTTGGATAGTTAATGCATCCCAACTTAATCTCTCGGTGATATCAATTTCAATCATCTACAAGCATTTCGATTTTAGTGTTGAAACTCCTTAAGGGTTCCGCGTGAATTCGGAAAGGCCTCCTGGATGAAGAGGACAAGTCAATGCGGCCTCACCTGAATTGTCGACGGAGTCTGTCGCGTCAAGGTACTGGAACTCGTCGTATCGCTCGGTCGATGCCCCTGCGCAAGCTGTTGCGGTTGCTGCTGGAGATGCTTCGTGTGCGACGTATTTATACCGTGGCGCCGTTTCATGTGTTTGTTGTAATTAGGCCAATTGGTGAAGTGATGCTGACAATCCAGGCAGCTGTAGGGCCTCTCGCCGGTGTGCTGCCTCCTGTGAGTCTGGATAGCAAATACATCAGGTTGCGTGGAAAAACGAGAAGAACTTTCGTCTCTCAAACCTGCGATATTATTAGGTAATTTGCTCTTTCCGTTCACTCGTGCATGAATCAACAACGGTTATTGTTTTTCGAATACGGTCGACGATTCTTGAAACTGATCTTACAGCTTCGCGAAGCTTTTTTGAAAATCAAGATTTCATTATTTTTATACGAATCGCAGCCGTTCAGAAAATGCATTTATGGCTGTCAGAAATTAAAAAAAGCCCTTTTCAGATAGCTGCAATTTGGGGAAAATTATTGTATTGAAATCTTCCAAAAAGCTTTTCAAACCTTTTTAGCTTTTATCCTTCGGAATTATAATATTCAACCGGATTTGAGAAATATTTTGGTTGTTGAGTCATTTAGGTTTGAGCGTGAAGCCAACATTTTCCGTGTAAATAAAGCTATTACTGGCTGGATATTAAAAAATCGCCAAAATTCTTGAAAAATTGAGGAATGATACTTCTTGATAAAATAATAATACATTAATAATTTTAGAATTTTTCACTAAACAATTTAGTAGTTATAAACATATAAATTTAACACGGTCGTTTATGCACGGAGAGAATTAAAAAGTAATTTTTGTCGTGAATTTCACGGTAAAAATTACCGTGATATATTTCAATGTGGTGACAAGTGAGAAAAGCATAATAATTCGTATGCGACAAGTTTTTTTTAACTCACGTTACAGAAAATTTCAAATACGTAGCTAAATTTTTACTATACAAGAAGGGTAGCGCGCACGATAATTTTTACCGCGAGCACAATACATTTTCCTATAACACTCATTAAATTTTATAATAAATCTTAAAATAACTGTTATAAAGACGATACTTTTTTATAGACATTTTTGAAAGGCATAAAATAATAAAATGAACAGTAAAATTTCGCTGATATTATATATTTTTTAAATTTACGTTTTGCCTATTTTGTTACACATCAAAATTTACTAGAAAATCTGGTAAAATTTTCTATGTGAAGAAGAAATTTTATTTTAGTTTCGTGAAAATTTGTGTTTTACTCAGTAATAATAAGCGAAGTTTCAGGGTTGTCATCTGGTTACCGTTACTGCACGGTAATTTTTAACATTTAATTCTCTCCGTGTGGGGAAACAGCTTCTGCAGACGTTATTGGTTGCAAAACGAATGGAATTAAATCGCCGTAAATTCTGAAAATATTATATCATCAAGATTTAGGATCAAACAGTTGATTATGCTAAGTTCTAAATAAGTCGACTGAGTAATTGTCGAGAAATTAATCAAAGTAATGAGGCGTATCGCCTTTTCTGACGACGAATTAATAGCAAATTAATAGCAATTGAAAAACTCAATATATATTGAGTTTTTCAATATATATAAACTCAATATATATTGAGTTTTTGGGTAATTATTTGATAATAATAAGATGATCTGAACGTATTGAATTTAAAAATAGAGAAATTTTTTGTTGGCTAGTTGAAACAGATGTACAGTCCCTGACAAAACCTCACTCAAGCCCACGCCAATATCGTCGAATTTGACTTCCATTAGTATTTAAAGTGGATAATTAACATTTATAAGTGTTAATTTATTATTTTTTTATTTTTATTAGTTTGTTCCAGTCGTACAGGGTCTCCCCCTTTTTACGTGCCCCCAAACCCACATCAACTTCGTTTTACCTCCTATTCCACATTCCCCCTCTATATCTTCCATTCCACAATTCCCCCGTCTACCTTCCATCCCCCCTCTTGCGGCCGCAGCCGACCTTCCCCCTCTGTATCGTATTCACGATGACATGGCTGCCATGGGCACAGGGAAACTGCGGAAAACCTATACCGATACAGCCGGTCCCAAGTTCGCTTCCCAGTCACGGAACTAGTCGTCTTTCGCCGAGAAATGTCGAAGAAAAACATTTCACGACGAAAGTGACGCAACTGGGATTCGAACCTGCGACCTCCCGATCCGCTGGCCAGTACGCTAACCACTAGACCAACGCACCGGTTTAAGTGTTAATTTATTATTAAATTAGCTATTTGTAAGGCTAAACATGTACGACATGATCTGCACTTGCAAATCCACGATTCGCCCATTTTGGACTCACTTTTTCCCGCTGGTCCATCCAGTAATACCTTAAATGAGGAAACAAAAATCCAGCGCTACCAATTCATAATTTCTCTCATGGCTGATACTACAATAATACCCCGACTTAACCACTCCTCACGACTACAAGTTACTACAATCCGACCCAGCCCGGATGGGTTCGGATAATCGAGATTCTTAATATCATCTTGTTTCAATGCCGCCAAGATACGCGAATTAACAAAATTGTCCAAGTCCAGCGGTAAAAACTCACCGTGAGTATTCCTTTGAAGCGGAAACACTTGCCGCAAAATTCACACGTGAACGGCATGGCCCCCGTGTGAATTCTGTGATGTTCCCGAAGCGTGCCTTTCTCCCGAAAGGTTCGTCCGCAAACGGCGCACTGATGAGGCTTAGCTCCGGTATGCACGGTCTCATGTTTCTTCAATTGCAAGGGCGTCTTGAAACTGCGAGCACCGAGAACGAATAAAACGTGATTTTCTCTTTGTTCCGTTTGAGGATACGGCAAAAAAGAGCTCCATCCAAACGAACCGTACAAACATATATATATATATATATATATAAACAAAACAAATATATATATATGAATACGGGAATAATCGAACGTTATACAGGTTTAGAATAGCGTGTGTGAACTTGATCGATTTGTATGTAATCTTACGCTTTCGGACATTGCGAACAGTTGTACGGTTTGTCGACCGAGTGGGTGAGGAAATGCGCCTCGAGATTGCCCTTTTGTATGAAACTCTTTCCGCACTGGTCGCAAGTAAAATTTCTTACGCCCGAATGTATGCGCTGATGAGTGACGAGATTCGGCTTGGTCGAGAATCTCTTGTCGCATTGATCGCACGGAAAACGATTCTTCATCGTCTCGGGCAAGTGACAGCGACCGTGTATGTAGAGAGCGCTCTGTTGCCGAAAAGCTTTGCCGCACGTTTGACATACGTGCGGACGCTCCTCGCTGTGCACAGCGCGATGAGAGTCAAGCACTTTTTTGTGCACAAATGATTTGCCGCAATCCTCGCAACTGAAAGAAAAGTGCTCTTGAATATTTCGCAACGGGCACATATTTCGGAGTGTGAAGAAGCGAGGAAGAATATCAGAAGGAATGTGTGGAGAAAATGAGGGCATGAATAGGAGAGAGAAGGGAAAGCGAGCTGCGAGAATGAGGAGTGGAACCATTAAAAGGGGAAATTAGAAGAGATATTTGGGTGTATTAAAGGAAATTCATTAAACTTTAAATGACAATTGCAGAGGAGAGAAGAAGCGAGAGGAGAGGAAGAAGAGCCAGAGGTGAGGATAGTGTAAGGAATCATAGGGAAAACGGCTTCGCTCGGACAACAAATAAATACAATACAATCCATATTTCACAACAGGCCAGTCGATTGCTGCATTGCTGGGACCTGAGTTGCCGAGAACTTTTGAAATAGTACAAAAAATCGTTTGAATTGAATTGAATTTTCGCTCTTACTTGAATTTCGACTTGTTCTTGTGCCTGTTCACGTGTATGAGAAATCCGTAATACTTGTCGAAGATTTTGCAACACTGAACACACATGTATTTGGCTTGCTGATTGTGCACGCTCTCGTGATGTTCCTCGAGCATCTCGAGGCTGGGCAACTTGTCGTTACAGTCGGTGCACAGCCAGGGATTACGAGACAAGCCCTCGCCGCGCTTTCTACCGGGGTTTGCGGGCTCCGCGGCTCGCGCTTCGATCATTTCCATGTCCGAATCTGTGCCTGCGAATTATGATTAGTCTTTAGGTTGCACCTTTGCTACTGCAAAACATTTTTTTCTGGAAGGAGCTGGCATGACAGAAACTAGTTTTGATCACAATAATCTTTTTTTTTCATAAAATTTACATAATAATCGATAATTACGTAACACACATGAAATATGAAACTTGCTTTAATCACACGTTCGTGTCAACATTAATATCAAACTCTTGCAATTCCTTATGTGAGTTCTACACGATGGCCCATCATGACCCACGCCAGTGCTGGGCAGTCATGGACCTTCGTCGTCTCTGAGATAAATAAATTGTGATAAATGCTCATCCGTTTGAATCTTTTACCCGTCATATAATTGTCCGGTATCTTAACGCCGGCCTTGGACATCGGATAGTCGTTCGAATTTCCAATCTCGTTCTGATACTCCTCGTTCTCTGAATTCGTCGCGCCAATATCCGAATTCGACGTTTTTCTCGTTCTCGGTCGTTTCTTGAACTTCTTCTTTGTCGATTGCTTGAGTGGCTCCTTTTTCCCCGCATTCTTGTGCTTCTTTTTGACATTTTCGTGCGAATCGTCCAGCTCGTATTTTTCATCGTAGGGATCGCTGTCCTCGTTGTTGTCGTCGTTGCAATAATCGTCCTGCGCGTCGTCGAAATTATCCGCCGCATAATGATCCGACAGGGAACAATCCTCAGGTATCTCCTCCGACTCAATTTTCAAATATTCGACGTTCTTCTCGACGTACTCGATGTGCGGCTCAAGGACACAGGATACCTCGGTTTTCGGCCTTATCAGCATCTCGCGTAACGAACCCTGAGCTTGATTGGTCTTCTCGTAAAAATCATTGCACTGATTCAGCAAGACGCAACAATCGAAACACACGGTCAGCGGCAAGTCGTCCGTTATCACGATCTGAAAGTTTGAGACAAGCGCCGTTGCACGGCGCATGCGTTTTTATTAACTTTTCTTTATTTTTTGTTGACTTTTTCGTGGAAAAGGGACCTGGGGATTTTAACGGAATTTCATTTTCTTTATGTTTGTATCAGTCTTTTATCTCATTCGGTTGTCGTATATAATAATATCCGATACCAGGAAACTGAAAGAACCGTAACAATTATAAAATCAGATTTTTTTTTCCAGCTGATCTCAAGTAAAGAGGTTGGAAATCAATGCTGAACTTTCGCTTGATTTATCCTGAACAACGGATCATCTGATATTTTATTTTTCTTTACAACTTTTCGACTACTACAAAAGTTATGCTTTCAAAATAAAAAACGGAGTGTCTCCCCATCCCGTTATCAGACAAATAAGCGTATGTTATTCATCTGGATAGCGGCTCAGTTCACGCCGTATTTCTAGTAGGTGTACATATTATTGTGATTCGTTACAGCTACCCGGACTAGTACCCGGACGAATAACATATATGTATAATTGTCCGAATAAAATATTAACAATTCTTTACTGAGTTATCTGGACGAATAAATGTATGTTACCCGTCCAGATCGTTCTTGTGTTGGCAGTTTCCTCAGGTTTTCTATTGGAGCCTACATTATAGGGTAGCCCATCAAAGAAGTGTAAATAAGTGTGAAGGATAGCCAGATGAATAAGGTGATCCGTACGCGGAAAATGGTTAGCACAGAAAGGTGTTTGGTACTGGGGCAGGGGATCCGGAAGGGGCAACCCTGGGCGGTTGGGGAGCAGAGACCCTCCCAAAGATACCAAACATAGTTTTTGAATGATCTAGACGCATCTAGACGATTCAATTATTTCCCCGGACAAATAAACATATATAATTTGTCCAGATTCGTTTATACAGAGTTCTGGAATTTATCCGGGCGAATAAACGTATATTATTTGTCCGGAACCGCTTTTAGATGATTTCTATATTTACCTGGACGAACAAATGTATATTATTCGTCTGCATAGCTTGTTTAACGATTTTGCTAATTTTATCCGGACGATTATATATATGTTATTCGTCCGGATGACCTACTACAAAATTATAAAGATTTTATTCAGACGAATACGTGTAAATTATTCGTCCAGATAGTTTGTTTAATAATTTAACACATTCTATCAGGACGATTACATATATGTTATTTGTCCGGATACTAGCTGACACGAATCACAATATATGTACGCCTACTAGAAATACAGCATGAACTAAGCCGCTATCCGGACGAATAAAATATGTTTATTCGTCCGTTAACTGGACAGCTAGCCGCAGCGAATAAAAAACTCCAGTTTCTTTTACAGAACAGAACTTCTTTTACAAGGTGTGAATAAAAACTGTGAAATTTGCTGTCGCTGTTAGATTTGTAAATGATTTTTTTTTGCATTTGAGTGACTTACATCGGCGATTGAAAATATTTCTACTTGGGTTCGTTTGGGTTAGATTCGCTATTGAAAATATTTTCGTTTGGGTTGGATTCGTGATTGAAAATATTTTTTGTTTGGGTTCCATTCGTGATGAGAAATATTTTGCTTTGGGGTTATTTGAGTTAGATTCATAATTAAAAATATTTTTCTTTGATTTGGATTCGTGATTGAAAATATTTGTTTCTTTTTTTTTTTTAATGATCAGTTACCTGAATTTGCAAACACTTGGCAATTTTTGCCTCGATCGCGAGCCTCTGTCCTTCGGTATCGTAAATACCGATGAGCTCGTCCTTGGTCTCGGCGCAGAGCCGGCAGAGCTCGGACTCCGACATTTTCAATCGTCTTTTACGAGCGACGAGTGACCATTTTTAACGACGCACTTGTCACACGCCAGGAACATCCTTCAACTATTTTACGGCACGAAAACTTTCGATCGTTCGGGCTCGCTTACTTTGTTAACTCGCTGTTGAAATCATCACTTTGATAAACAAACGACGGAGAGAGACGCCAATTCGCGAAGCGGACATGTTGGCTACACTCACCCCCGCCCCCACCCCGACCGCCTGACGCGGCTCAGCACCGCCGCGACAATACGATAATAACACTT
The DNA here is from genome assembly GCA_963932345.1 of Ophion ventricosus. Lineage (NCBI taxonomy): Eukaryota > Metazoa > Arthropoda > Insecta > Hymenoptera > Ichneumonidae > Ophion > Ophion ventricosus. Next base: position 9,840,517 of record OZ010714.1, on the reverse strand, counting down.
TTTTTTTGTGCAAAATACGTAATTCTACTTCGCGAACCTCATTTTCAAGTGTTTATTCGACCTGTTAGTGGCAGACATCCATCGTACCTTGAGATTTTTCCTTAACGTCATGTCCGAGTCTCGAACGACATTATACGGACATTGACAATATTTTCCCCTAAAACACACGAGCATTCGTACTTATTCTCCTCATTATAGAGGTTAATAAAACAATAAAAGTGTTATTCGGTCGTGCGCATGCGCAGCTCAGCGGTAAGAGCGCGCGTTTCCTTACCGGCAACGCTAGCGCCGATTGAAGAGTAGTTCCTGTTACAGCAGTTGCGGCGATGCGAGCGACCTCCCGAACTTCCGCTCCAACCAGTGGTGCCGATCACCACCGTGACATCGAGGCGATATTGCGATTAGCCGAATCTTTCGGTAAAAGTTGCAATAAGTCGTTTCCGATTGCAAACTAACAATGCCACGATATTGACATAAAGTTATAACATTATATCGATGCTCGGGCGTTTTTATTCGTAAGCAAAGATTACGAAAGTACGCGCCGCGCGGAAATGCTAAAGAGCGCCATCAGTCGGCGAGACGGAGAAACTAAATGGCGGTGCCCGTGACAGCATTGGTAAGAACGAAAACTATACGAAAAATAATACGGTTCCTCTGTCGATAGGCTGATATTATTGCAGCATTTTTTCCAGACTTATCGACGAATCCTGTCAATTTTTCTCCTCTTGGACGGCTGTTTAATTTATTTATGAAGCCGCAATGTTTAAATTAAATTTTACAACATGTCGAAACGCCGCGAAGGGAATCGCATTTTTATAACTCTTATTTCAACGAGTATTATTGTGATAAATAAGGCTGATGACGAAACTCACTTGAGTGAAGTTTCTGGGTCACACACATTGTTTTATTATTCTTCAGATGCACACTTGTGTGTTTTTTCAATGTATATATATATATACACATATCTGCTATACAGATAATGTAACGGTATAATATGAAAACCTCGACCGTTGGCCGAGAAGCGTCATCGAAGGGTAATTTAATAATCGCCTTAAAGCGATCTCCGTCGGTCTTTACTGAACATTTGAATTAATTATCCCGTATACACGATTATTAATTTCGATAACCCAAATCGTCGAAAATCAGTACTTTCGAAAAAAAAGTTTTCAACGTTTAAAAAATCCCCGACGCACTTCGATGTAGAATGTTGTTAGGCTTCAAAAAAATTGTTAACGGGTTAAACCTGGCACGTCGCCGGAAAAAATAGGAATTTTCTTGATTTTTTTTTTTTGGGAATACGTGTGCAGCTTATCAAATATTTTTTTTAGATTTAAGAGTATGGTTTTATCTTTTACAATTTTTCTATTGCAAAATATTTATAAATGTGGTAGATACAATGGTTTGTGCAGGCCTATTGCTCTCAAACAAATTATCCGGGATGAAAAAATCAATTGTATTTAGTTTTTCCCTGAAATTATCTAGAGCTGGGACAAAGTATTTAATAAAATGTTGATTATTGAAAAAAAAGGTCGCAGTCCAAAGTGAAAGTAACGATTTTCGGTGAAAACGCTCGATTTTCATTTAAAAAAAAACCTTCCATCGAAAAAAAAAAATTTGAAGGTGATCGGTGCAGTGATTTTTTCAATATTTCGGTCACCGATCTTGAAAAAGTCATTTTGAAATAAACGCCTATAAGTCCTTCAATTTTGAATGGATCGACCTGAAATTTTCCGAGAATATTATTGGAGAAATTTCAACTAGACGTAAGCCCTTACGGTTGTAGTCTCGCTACAGTCACGTTGAAAAGTTTATTCTCCGCTTAAGGCCTCAGGCCACTCTAGGATTTTCCAAAAATCGATTTTTTTTTTGGTAAAAATGTACCTTGGTACCTATAAAATTATATTCCAAAAGATTATAGGTGTGAAAAATCTCTAAGTACTCGATTTTCGAATTCTAGCGCAACCCCTCTTGATTCATGTCGTGACTTTCTACTAACTTTAAACGCATTTATCTCAAAACTACATTTTTCAAGCCGGCGCGGACTCATAACTCAAACAAATTTCAACCGATTCACTTGAAATTTTAACTCTATATTTAGAATTACATTTTCTGAGGCACTACGTAGGATTTTAAAATTATATTGCATAATTCCTTTTTTATAAACAATTTTCTGACGATTTTCTAATGGCATTTTATACTTTTTATTTTAGAAATACGCCATTTTGACAAAAAACAATATATCAAAACAATCCTACGTACTTCTATAGCTATTCTTATATATAATCGAAAAAACTTTAGTGTCTCATCATAAATAAAAAATTATACACGGAGAGAATTAAAAAGTAATTATTGTCGTGAATTTCACGGTAAAAATTACCGTGATATATTTCAATGTGGTGACAAGTGAGAAAAGCATAATAATTCGTATGCGACAAATTTTTTTTAACTCACGTTACAGAAAATTTCAAATACGTAGCTACATTTTTACTATACAAGAAGGGTAGCGCGCACGATAATTTTTACCGGAAGCACAATACATTTTCCTATAACACTCATTCAATTTTATAATAAATCTTAAAATAACTGTTATAAAGACGATACTTTTTTATAGACATTTTTGAAAGGCATAAAATAATAAAGTGAACAGTAAAATTTCGCTGATATTATATATTTTTTAAATTTAAGTTTTGCCTATTTTGTTACACATCAAAATTTACTAGAAAATCTGGTAATATTTTCTATCTGAAGTAGAAATTTTATTTTATTTACGTGAAAATCTGTGTTTTACTCAGTAATAATAAGCGAAGTTTCAGAGTTGTCATCTGGTTACCGTTACTGCACGGTAATTTTTAACATTTAATTCTCTCCGTGTAGGAGCTGTTGGTCCGGCCGTTGACCTTCCAGAAAAAAAGGCTTCATCGGAAAAATGCTGCACAGTCGCCATTTTGACATGTATCGCTGTGAAAAAATCATTTTGTATAGTCAATTACGTGTATAATTTTAAAAAAACCCCCTATTTTGTAATTCCGATTTATTTTATGGTTTCGCTGAAAAAAAAATCACAAAATATGCCCTTTTTTGCCTCTAGAGTGGCCTAAGGCCTTAATCGATCAAATCTTCGAAATATTCTTATAATGTAGGTTGTACATTTTATCGGGATGTAAAAACTTATAATGATGAAAACGCCTAATATAATGTTTACCTAAGCCTCACTTTTGTATCAGACTATCCATTCCGGCTACTAATTAATAGATACTCTGCGTATACGGATATGCACACACTACTGTAATCTAGTTCTAGTCTGCTCCAGTCGCTTCGTGGCGCTAGTGTCGCTACACATTGCTTAATTTAAATCGCTATGTCTCTGAACTAGGCGTTCAAAATATATAATTTTGTTTTCCCACTTCGTCATGTTTTTCTGTAATTGAGAATAAAAAAAAAATCTGTAGAAAAGTTTCAAAATTATTGCGTGAAATTTTCCACTGCTCCCCATAAGGACACGTGAATTTTTTTATTGCCAATATCTCGACAACGGGACGGTAAATCCTGTTGTAATTTCGCAGGTAATCATTTAATAGTGTCCTGAATGGGTCCTTAAAAATGAAAAATAAAAATCTATAGAAAAACGCCTTGGCGAGACTACTACCTTAAGGCGAAGTAGATGTACGACCTGACATATGAGTGCGAGAGAGATGGCTGAGGTTTTCAGGGATTTCTCAGAGACGAATAATATTTAGAGCAAAAGAAAACTGTCAAGCTCTGCGTTAGAGAATTCTCCAGATCCTGATGCTTTGGTTTCCTTAAAAAAAAAAAAAAACTTAACCATCTACGATAAAACTGGGTTGAAAAATGTTTGAGGTTATGTTGACCTTGTACATGCCCTTAAAGCCATCTCAGGACAATCAGACAAAGATGACTCGCTTCATCCAGCTCCAGTGCTGCCATTTTGTTACAAAAAAATCTCGCAAAACAATTAATGGATACTCGAAGATTCGTAGAAAAAAGTTTGCTAAACGGAACTTTCATTCTATCAACTAGGTATCCATAAAAAATTGTCGAAATCCACCTTGTTTCCAGACAAGGTAGTCTCCCCTCAATACAAAATCCAATGCTCCGTTTTTGGGGTTAGGTTGACTATGCGAGAAGAAATGACAATACTGGCCGGAAGAGCGAGCCATACACGCGCAATAGTCGCGCGGCTCTTTAAGATTCCGCGGATATGGCGCTAGCGAAAGTCCCCGAGGGCGATTTTCTCGCGACGTTGGATATAAGTTTGTCAAATAGAAATACGCGACCAGCCGACCACGTATATAACGTACTAAAAAAGTCTGTATGGCCCGAACAAACATTTGGCATTGAAATTCCAAATGCGTGCGATGTATAATAGTAATAATAATAATGAAACGCGAGCGTCGAACGGGCGTAACTGACGCGCAGGTTTCGTTGCCGAATTCGCCAAGTTCCGACCTTTGGCTTGTCGCAATGTCGATCAACTTTTTTTTCCTCGTATAGAGCCGAGAAAGAGCCGGGTTATTGCGGCACGTTAAGAAAAAGTGAAGTCTGCGGTGCGGGTGAAAATATACGTGAGGAAAAATTAGCAGGAAGTGAATATCTTCCTCCGACACGCGCGTCTTCGATGATAAGTTTCTCTTCACAAAAATTCGTTCCGAGAAGTATTTTTTTTTTTCTTTCTTTTTCGTAATCCCTCGAAACGCCGGGCCCACAAACGTGATTTTCATCACGTGTGTACGCCGTGTTTTGTCCCGAACGCTTCTCTCTGACTTACATAAAAACGCACACGAGCTTTTCATCGTTATTATATTGATAAATCGCCGTGCTAGTCACCGCGGCATCATCGAGATGGCGTAATTGCGTGGACTGTTACGGGCGTAGGGCTCGTCGGCGAATGTTCACGTAGACGAAAATGTGTCATGGCTTGTCCCTGTTGCGAACGACATTGACCGTATGAAATAACGTGGAGAGCAAAACACGTGAGATTTTTTTTTTATGCAAAGAGCATTGAGAATCTCGCAGTCTTGGGTACGGCGATTTTAATTCGTTCGAAGAAGCGCCACGGGAGGTGCGGCTACGACGATGAAGCTTCGGGCTAACGATGTTGGCGCTGCGATCGCGTTTGGACATTACAACTTTGAGGTTAAACGCTCCCTAGTACGAAGATCCGTACCGAACATTTCTATACGCGATTTTCACGTCCAAGAGGTGGGGCAGCGATATGGCCGGTCAAAGTATAGCCACAAACACGGTCTTACATACAGATCTAGAAACTCCGTTAGTTCACGTGGTTCCTTTGCCGAAGCTCGACGCTAGAGTCGCTGCAATCGAGGGATGTTGTGCGCGACAGAGACAACAATAGCCACGCATTCGCGTTATAGCCTTACCTATGTAATAACAATAATATATTCAACTCCACGGTAAAAATTACGAAAACTAAAACTAACCTCTGCAATAACTTTCCCAATCGCGTCATGTTTGACGTACTTTCGAAGAATGTATCGTTCGTCAAAATGCTTCTCACAAATACAATGCGAAGACGTTAATTTCTCGATGGGAACCGCGGCTTTTCACTTTTCGAACCGTTCACTATTCGTTGGCACTTTGAATACCGATCGTTTGACTTTCAGGCTTTTGTAGCCCGTATTGCATTGTCGTACAACGCAGAACATTGGCATTACATTTAATATAAGCGCAAGGAAACGATTGTTGATTATATTTTTTGTATAGGACACGACTGACTGCACTACATGGTAACCATATACGTGGAATCGTACATACGCAGGTTATGTGTTCACTATCAAAACAACACCCCTCGATACTAGCGACAACAAAAATTTATGACGCTAGAGGCGACACGTGTACTTTCGACCTGCCCTTTATCCTTTTTGCATCTTCCCTATGCTCGTTTCCTACCGTAGTAACGTTAGAACTACGTTACAGAAGTTCCAGGCCTTATTTGATGAGGGCCCACACCGAAAAATCGCTGTTCACTTTGGTACCCAATTGTAAATAAATTATTCGTGCGATTTACTTTCTTCTTTGTATATCATTGATATACATATTGACTAGGGTATCTGCAAAATTACAAGGAAAAGTATAAATAATTGTACAAATTATTCAATATCACGTGAATGGCGGAAGACTATTGCCGCCTGACAGGTCCGCGAAAAAATATCTTCACACGGAGAGAATTAAAAAGTAATTCTTGTCGTGAATTTCACGGTAAAAATTACCGTGATATATTTCAATGTGGTGACAAGTGAGAAAAGCATAATAATTCGTATGCGACAAGTTTTGTTTTAACTCACGTTACAGAAAATTTCAAATACGTAGCTAAAATTTTACTATACAAGAAGGGTAGCGCGCACGATAATTTTTACCGAGAGCACAATACATTTTCCTATAACACTCATTAAATTTTATAATAAATCTTAAAATAACTGTTATAAAGACGATACTTTTTTATAGACATTTTTGAAAGGCATAAAATAATAAAATGCACAGTAAAATTTCGCTGACATTATATATTTTTTAAATTTAAGTTTTGCGTATTTTGTTACACATCAAAATTTACTAGAAATTCTGGTAAAATTTTCTATCTGAAGAAGAAATTTGATTTTATTTTCGTGAAAATCTGTGTTTTACTCAGTAATAATAAGCGAAGTTTCAGGGTTGTCGTCTGGTTACCGTTACTGCACGGTAATTTTTAACATTTAATTCTCTCCGTACATTAATCTTATCGGCTATCGTCTAACAACACCGTTTTCTGTCGGATCGTCTAGAACTTTTTAATAGCCCTGTAGCAGTCGTTTCGTTATTTCTCTATGAACTTCACCCGGCGGAATTCAAACGGCTTCCCTCCACAAATTATGAAAAAGAATTTAATTGAATATACACTGCCGGCCAAAAGTTTCGATACTCTAGTCGAAATTTCTTACCGCACTAAAAGTTACATAGCGGACACAAAAATAAAGATAATTAAATTTCCCAATTGGCGTTTTAAAGAGGACAAGGTTACCTTTATTTTCCTTTTTTATAAAATTCTTCACGAATTTTTTTCGCCCCGGTACGCACTTTTGAACGAGGCCATTTTTCAGTAAAAATCGTACGAGACTTTCTAAAAAACAAAAATATAGATTTTTTACATCCTCTTTAAGTTTACCGTGGCAAAAACCGAGGAAAAAATTTTCAACGAACTTTACAGTTAATTTTCAATGACCAAAAAATAGCCACGAACAATGGCCACGTTCAAAAGTGCGTACAGGCGCGAAAAAATAACGTAAAGAATTTTCTAAAAAAGCAAAATAAAAGTAATTTCGTCCTCTTTGAAACGCCACTTGGGAAATTAAATTATCTTTATTTTTGATTCCGGTAGCTAACTTTGAGTGCGGTAAGAAATTTCGACTAGTGTATCGAAACTTTTGGCCGGCAAGTGTATATGGCAAATTCTTCATTAGATAGATTACAAAAAAATTTAATAAAAAAATAACTATTTTTCTACTGTTGGAAAAAAACTATAAGTTTATTGTTATAAATTGTTATTTATTTTTTAATATTATAAATTATTTATTATTACAAAATTGTGTCGAAGAAGGCCACTTAATTACATATTTAGAAACGTCAAATTTATACACGAAACTTATAATAAAGTGACGTTTCTATGAATTAATTGAACCCAAGCATGCTTAACATAACCACGAAACGGGTAATTTTCCAAACGGTCAATTACACTGATTATTATTACACACGGTCGAATCCGAAAAACGTACTCGGGCGGCAATGGCTACACGTATTTTGATATGCTTCTCTCGCGAGCAGGCGTACGCGTTCAAAGAACGTGAAAGTTGTAATTTACATTTCGTGCTGGTACACGATCGGAAGCTAATTGCTCAAATTTGCCGGCGAGTAATTTTCAATAATCGATTGAAAGAGATCATCCAGGCGGATGACATGTACGACTCCAAGCTGCGACAAGCGTGCACGGCCATAACATCTTTCAGAGAAAAAAAACGTACATACGGAGAAAGATGCCGTCAAATATCATGACCAGTGTAAGTGGAAAGAAAGTTTGAGCGCGTATTTGGAGAGGAAGCGCATTAATGAGATTACTCGCGGTAAAGGACAAGAGAAAAGAGCGCGAGAGTTACGAAAAAATTACGAGAGGTAATGGAGGGAAACGTAAATCAATAAGTTTTTCACGGGTCCCTGATGGTATAAAAAAAAAATCGGTGAGCGAAAAATTGACAAAAATCTGTGAAGAAAAGATCGGTAAATCGGCGAAATCGGTGATAAAAATCGGCAAAAATCGATAACAAAAAGATCGATAAATCGACAAAATCGATAATAAAAATCAGTAAAGAAAAGTTCGGTAAATTGGCAAAAATCGATAACGAAAAGATCGATAAATCGGCAAATTCGATCATAAAAATGGGGAAAAGATTGGTAAATTGGCAAAAATCGGTAACGAAAAGTTAGTTAAATCGGCAAAAATCGGTAACAAAAGGTTCGGTAGATCGGCATAAATCCGTAACGAAAAGTTTGGTAAATTGGCAAAAATCGGTAAGGAAAAGTTCGGTAAATCGGCAAAAATCGGCAATAATCGGTAACCAAAAAACCTGTAAGTTAAGGTCAGAATCTTGAAAATAAGCCAGCTAATTATGCGAGCAGGATACAAGGGCTAATCTTAAAATCAGAAGCCACTTGAAAAAATTGCGGTAGATTTATTGGGGTACTCGTTGTTCACGATATTAGGATAATCATTGTAGGATATCAGTTGATGAGCACGGCTATTCTCAGGATTAGTAGCTTTCTATTGGAATTAATGGAAGAGTGTGTCGGTGGGAATACCGGATCTTCGTACACTTACGCATACACACGCACGTGTACACAATCCATATATATATATATATATATCTATCTATCTATCTACAGGTAAACGAAAATAGCCGAAAAATATAAAGCCGAAAAGTACGGCGGCTAATCGTAAAAGTGTTCCCTCGTGTAGGCTCTCGCGACGATTTCGTGCTCGTCGTGAGGGTACACGTGGATTGTGTATATATAGGGGTGCTTGAGAAAGAAAGCGTTGCAGTTCGCTGGCGAGCGTTGTTAGGTGAGCATCGAGCACATTTCTTCTTTCATTATACTTTTTTTTTTCCCGTGATCTTCAAATAGTTATCTTCTTCCTCCTACCACTCGCATGGACCCTTCGCTTCGATCGTTTATCCTTCCTAGTTTCTTTTTACTATAACAGTGCTGTTTTTTTTTCTGCTTTTACATCGCGGTGGTTCCAAGTCAAATAAATCGTTTTTTTTTATCAATTAAATTTTTTTTCGCGTTGTATACTTGGGGAAAACTTGACCGGAAGTGGAAAAACAAAACATTTTCATTGTTTTTATTTTGTGATTTTTTTTGCGGTGACTAGAAACTCCTGGACCAAATTATATTGTTGAGCTCGATCTCAATTTTAATCCGAAACTCAAGGATTTTTGTTGCCGGTGGGAAAACGCTTCACTTCCGCTTCTGCAATTATTTCATTTAATTTTTTCCATTCCAATTGTATATTCTTTTTTAATATTTTTGTCTCGTTAATAATTCAAATAAATGGAATTGGAAATGAATAGTTCCAATTCTCCAATTCAAAATGAAATGGAAATCAATAACAATTACATTTTTGTTTATATTCGAATCAATATACGAGAGTACGCATAAATAAATATGATGTATTTTTATTCTAGTGTTCCGTCATTTTTCAGTAATCAATAACAATTTTATTGCAATGGAGGAAATTCTTTTTTTTTTAACGTGCGAAAATGACACTTGAAAAAAGAATGATCCTAATACGATTCAATAAATCTCGATTTTAGCATTAAAATTTTTCACGTAAAAACGTTACGTGAAAAAGAACGATAAGTTAAAGGGAAAAAGATCCAACGGGATATTTTTTTTTATACAAAATATGTGCGCCTTTTCGACTTATACCTGCGTCTTGCACGAGGTCGAAACTGACCTGCTGCTGTTGACAATGAAAAAAAAATCGTGGGGTCGAGAGTCTCGCTCTCATAGATAGCTGAGGTACAGTCCCATTCAAAAATAATTGACCCTTATACAAAATTATATTTACTATTACATTAATACAATTTAATTGGTTCAATTTTTTTATCTTTAATTAACATTACATCGCGAATGTTTATATTGAATTTTGAAATGAGAAGTTATAAAGGGAAATCAGGATTGTTCTTTATTACAAACTGGAGATATTGCATATGCAAAAATATTTGCTAAAGATCGCCTGAGGTTAATAATGACTACTCGACATTATTGTTCATTTACCATCTGAAAGATTCACCCGTAAAACAATATTTTTCAAACGGTGTATTTATTTTATTTAATTATCAAAGTTTCGACACGTATAATAAAAAAATTCGAATTATCGAAAAATGTTTAGGAAAAGACTTGACGAATATTTGCCTCAAAGCAATATTCAAATATATTAAATATTCAGTTTATTCCAATAAACTGAAAATGAAACAAAAGATCATAAGATAATTCGATAAAAAATAATGAACAATGGAACTTGACCCTGAAGACACTGCGAGACATTTTTTTTTCAATGCACTTGTTCTTGGGCTCGACTGTACCTGCCACTCATTTACAAATCTTCGAAAGGTTTCGTCAAAAATCCCGGAGGCGGAAGATAACATTTTTTTCATTCCTCTCTCTCTCTCTCTCTCTCTCTTTTATTTCAAATTTTCCCGGCTTCGTATTAGTAACGTTCGAGGTATGAAGTTCGAGAGAGAGAGAGAGAGAGAGAGAGAGAGAGAAAGAGAAAAAGAAACTTCCTCGAGTTAAGAAATGTGTCAAATGAGCCGCGATAAATTTTTTTCAAGCGCTTACGCGCAAAGTCCGCACCCACCCCGTATACAAATCTTGTCAGACGTCAAACCGGTTTCAAAGAAAGTTGCTCACCTGTAGGGCCTCGGTGCCCGAGCAAGGACGATCATCCGACTGTACATCAATGTTTCTTTTTTTTTTTCTTCTTCTTTTCTTCACTCGTCACATGTCCTCGATTCACGTTTTCGCGTCCTTGCAATACTTACTTTAAAACGAGAATATTTTTAACAACGATAAAGCAACTATAAAAAAAACCCCCTCCTATAAAAATCTCTCTGTGACCACGTCAATTTTTTTGTTTCGCTGCAATGTATTCAATCAAACACTGTTATTTCTTGTTGCAGCGGAGAAAATTGCATAGAAATGTTGGCTCTCGTGGTATTCGGTGCTGTGGCCGCCGTAGCTTCGGCCCAATTTGCGCCTCAACCAACCGGAAGAATACTGGAACCGCCGATACCGCCTCTTTGCGCGCAAAGTAATTATTAGAATAATAATATCGTAATTTCATTTTTTTAATCTACCAATGTGTGCATGTAGAAATTGTGGGAATTCAACGAATAGTCGCAGAGCTATGTATGGGTTTCGGTGTATATATATTTATCTGTCAATCTACCAATATATCTATATATATATATATATATATATATATATATATAATCATACACACTACACTGGATAAAATGAACTACACGCCTTGCCACTTAATTTGCATGATCCTTTGCGTACCGTATTTAGTTCGGTACTCCCTCCCTCTCTCTGTCTCTCCCTTTCTGTGGATAAAATGTAATAAATAAAATGCAGACACCATAAATGAAAATAACGTCAAGGACTTGAGGATTCAATTTTTCAAGTTCTTTGATTTTTTAGATATAACATTCATTTATATACATATATATATACACACGGAGAGAATTAAATGTTAAAAATTACCGTGCAGCAACGGTAACCAGATGACAACCCTGAAACTTCGCTTATTATTACTGAGTAAAACACAGATTTTCACGAAAATAAAATAAAATTTCTTCTTCAGATAGAAAATTTTACCAGATTTTCTAGTAAATTTTGATGTGTAACAAAATACGCAAAACTTAAATTTAAAAAATATACAATATCAGCGAAATTTTACTGTGCATTTTATTATTTTATGCCTTTCAAAAATGTCTATAAAAAAGTATCGTCTTTATAACAGTTATTTTAAGATTTATTATAAAATTTAATGAGTGTTATAGGAAAATGTATTGTGCTCTCGGTAAAAATTATCGTGCGCGCTACCCTTCTTGTATAGTAAAATTTTAGCTACGTATTTGAAATTTTCTGTAACGTGAGTTAAAAAAAAACTTGTCGTATACGAATTATTATGCTTTTCTCACTTGTCACCACATTGAAATATATCACGGTAATTTTTACCGTGAAATTCACGACAAAAATTACTTTTTAATTCTCTCCGTGTACACTACCGGCGAAAAGTTTCCGGACAAAAATTCAAAAAAGTTCCGGAACGATTTTTTATGCCATTTCGCCGATAGTTGACATAAATGAATTTAATAAACGGCATTTTGAAGGAGAGGAATTCACCTTCATTCCGTTTTTTTTTTTAAATGTTTACATTTTTTTTTACGACTAGTACCCTTTTTCGAAGACGACCATTTTTCGTCTTTTTTTGTTCTTTTTCTGGTGGACCTCGTTTACGGACAAAATTTTTTTAATGCATTTCTTTGACCGGAATCATAAAGGGGGAAGCTCAAGCTTCAATTTTGTTTTTTTTTTTAAAGCTTCGAACGATTTGTTTTTCTAAACATATTTTTATTTAAAAAAAAAGAGACAATTTGAAAAATAACGTGTAACGCGAAAACGACAAGGATTCAAGGAAAACCTCAAAATAGTTAAAAGTTGAATCTGTTTTTGTTGAGTTCGCGAGAATTTTTTCAGATTTTTTTTCGAATTTTTTTTTACCTATTTTCGGCAATTAAATTAAATCATCGGATTTTTTACCAAAAATAGGTGAAAAAAACATTTCGAAAAAAAATCTAAAAAAATTATCGCGAACTCAACGAAAACCGATTCAACTTTTTACTATCCTGCGGTTTTCCTTGAATCCTTGTCGTCTTCGTGTTACACGTAATTTTTCAAATTGACTCTTTTTTCAAAAAAATCAAAATATCTGTAGAAAACAAATCATATGAAGCTTTGAAAAAAAAAAACAAAATTGAAGCTTGAGCTTCCCCCTTTATGATTCCGGTCAAAGCAATGCATAAACATTTTTTTGGTTGTAACCGGGGTCCACTAGAAAAGGAACAAAAAAAAGGCGAAAAATGGTCATTCTCGAAGAAACGGAACGAATCATAAAAAAAATAGTAAAAAATATTTTAAAAAAAACGGAATGAAGGCGAATTCCTCCTTTCCAAAATGCCGTTTATTAAAGAGATTTATGTCAGTTATCGGCGAAATGGCATAAAAAATCGTTCCGAAACTTTTTTGAATTTTTATCCGGAAACTCTTTGCCGGTAGATATATATACATATATATAAATCAATGTAACTTTACCAGTTTAATTTAATGAATTCAATATAAATAAAACAATTCGACTTTCGACGTCCTGTAGACGGGACGAATTGAAATAATTTTAAGCAATTGACATTCCATTTTCAAAAGTGTTTGAAATTATATATACACATACACATATATATATATATATATGTGTGTGTGAATACATGGACGGGGAAAGTACAGAACATCTTTTAGTGATCAAGTAAAGAGTTCTTCGTTTATCACAGTTTGTTTTCACTCCGCATCGATTTCCCCAATGGCAAATGGATTACCAGCCACGTTCGGTTTATGCGACAAACGGCTACGTGATCCATGGCACCACGAATAATTCGCCTCCATCGCCTACTTTGCCAATTAAGAGAAACTCCAACCTCTCTGTCTCTCTCTCTCTCTCTCTCTCTCTCTCTCTCTCTCTCTCTCTCTCCCTCTCTCTCTCTCTATCTATCTATCTATCTCTATCTCTCTTTCATTCTTCCGAACACGACTCGAAGCCCAATTAACATAAGAATTTGAAGCGTGTGCCAGTCTTGAGAAAAGTATCACGAGAAACGTGTCCTCTAATATTGGGCGTTGCCCATACATATGCACGCATTTGTAATATATTCTCGATAATGATGAAGCGACCACTGGACAAGAAAACATGCCCGTTGGCATTAAAAATTCATAAATCGGATTCAGTTCCGGGGAACACGTGTATCTAGGCACGGTGTATAAGAAACTCGAGATTTAATCGGAGAGAATTCATTCAACTGGCAATTGAATCATTCGCAGTTCAAGAGAGGTCGAGCGTTTAATTTTTTTTTATATTTATATTTATATTGTAAAATTATTATAAGAATATAATTATTATAAAATATATTTTAGAATAAAAAATCAAATTTAATTTTTAAAAAAATTCCGCTTCGGTTTTCGAGACGAAAAAAATAATTAAAATGTTTCAAGTTAATAATAAAATTCCAGCTCAATTCGCGATTCTTTATGAGAAACTTTGTTGAATCGTTTGGATTTCAATCGTTTTTTTTTCTCGAAAACGATACCGCGGAGCGTACGGAACTTCCGGAATTGAATTTTCATCGGACGTTACGGCTAAAAAAAAGTCAGTATCGTTGAAAATTCTCTGAAACGCTTGCCCCCCCCCCCCCCCCCCCCCTCTTAATTCGTATTCATCGCGGTACTGCGTAAAATTTCCATTCCTGAAGAAAATTACAATCCGCAGAAAAAAAACCTTGCATACATTGGCGATAAAAATCAATGGGCGAAAAAGAATGGCTCGCTTAGCGCGGATGAACGGGAGCAACTCCGATGAACAAACGAGTTGTCTCGACCCGGATACGTCGCGGAGAATTTCAAGTGTCAGGTGACCGAAGAGACAAAAGACGAACGAGAAAGGAAGACCGGGTGCGGGGTCGAACGAGGTCTTTGTTCATTCTGGTCACGTGTTTAAATCAACAGCGCCTTTGAATTATGAAACTTTCTTCTTCCGCGTATGGGAAAGTCCTCCAATAACCGATACGTACACACACGACAAGAGCGTATGCACGAACGACCCGTTAGTCGTGTCTTTCACGCTCATATCTTGAATACTCTCTCGTTCTCTGTCACACACACACACACACGCACCCGATAGCCCAATGTCTAGGTCGTGACTCAAAGATCCTTATTCTCGTTATTGTAGGTCACGAGCAAACGAAACTTCTGTTGTTTGCTTCGCCTTCGAGATGTCTTGCCCAAAAATACCTGCAGTCTAACGTGAATTTTAGCAGGAAAATTATACGCGCATTTTATGGACTGTGACACGGGATAGAGTAGATGGCAATCGAATTGTTATTTTTCGTCTCCGAAGCTGGAAAAAAGTCCAAAGCCCTCTGATTGTGAAGAAGGAATAGTCCCCGGGGAAAGTGAATAGAGGTATGGAATTTAGTTGTCGCGTACGAACCTAGTGGCGAGTGTTTGTACTATTCAATATGGCGGACAAGCCGGGGGAGTTTTGGATCTTCAGCTTGGCACGAAACAGCGAACATTTGAAGTTCGCTGTTTCGTGCCAAGTATGATCCATGTTATTGGAAAAGTGTAAAATTGATAGGGGGAAGGTAGAAAGTACACGTGGCACTTTTAGCGTTATAAATCCAAAGCTTTTGTATTTTAACGTTTAAATATCAGCATTTATAGCAAAATGCATGTAATTAAATTTGGTTTACCATTAATATGCAGTCAAATGCTTGGGAAAAGCGTAGAAAAACATGGCAAGCTTTTTTCTTATCTTGGCTGGCCATGTCACCGATGTCGAGGAGACGAGAGATATAGTGCAAAAGAAAGTTAGCATAACCGCTGAAGTTGTGGCATAAACAAATATAAATAAAAAATACAATGTTTCGTTATTCAGTTGATATCATTTTTTATTATTAGCCGAAACTTATATACGTGAAGCTTACAGTGACAACCCATCAATGTATTTTTCAGATGGATGACAATAGAAATATTGCTGATGCGTGGTGTCAATGTGTTGCAAATTGAGTAAGAACTGCAAGCATATCAGTGCTATAGTTTGTCACATCAATTCCTCCGCAAGTTGCTCTTCGAAAACTTAATATATTCACATTCAATTACCCACTGTTGACGCTTCTTTTGCTTCTAAGGAGCATGAGGGCTGTCCGAGGGAAACGAATAAAATTTTATTATCTTTTCACCAGCTCCAGCAATGCATTATTTTTGCATTCTTTTATGAAAAATGTTATTTTGGACTTGCGCGTCTGCAAATTTTTATGTATAAACCAACTGCTGAAAATGAAGTCAAAACACTCTAACCTTAATACCTGGTTATTACTTTTCTGAATATGCATATAATTCCAAATAATTTCCCATAAAGATTTTTTGGATATCTATACACCGATACTGTTTAACTTGATGGAAAATGCGCAAATACAGTGAACTCATAATTTAGTTTATTATTGGAAAATAATACGTACTTTCAATACTTCGATTGCTTTACACAAGCTTCAAAAACTTTCAATTTTGACCACTAAAGGTGCAGCCGTCGAGTTGTACATTCCCTATAGATAATTAGCTGCGGAATAATTCTTCCAATAATGTGTACCAGGCGTAAGGAATTAGAGAGTATTTCGCAGATTTGAAAATCAGATATAGGGAAAATGTGTACGAGATGATCCCCCTAAGGGAGAATGCTCGTAATTTCAAAGATATTCAACATAATTGAGATCTGAAAAAGTTTACTACTGGCACATTTATCTATCTTACGATTGGCATATGCGAAATATTAAATTTATTAGGGTTTCAATAAAAATATTTCCTTTTTTTTTAAATCTTACACAAGGATCATCTTGGACACCCCGCTGTTCAAGATGATCCCTAGGGTATGATCCCCCGGATCATCTTGCCCCTATTTTGGGATTTTTTTATTTTGAGGAAATTAGGTAAATATAAATAAAAATTTGCAAAAATAAATATAAGAGTTATCTCACCCGACTAGAATTAAACTAAACCAATATTCTACAGTCAGTCTTAAATTATTTAGGTATATAAATTATTATTTGTGATATCAATTATACATTAATAATGTAGTTTGAACATAAATAGACACTCTTTTTATATAATTAAGACAACAAACTTTCATAATCAACATCATATGTTGAAAAAAAATTCTTCATCGTACAATCTAAAAAGAATAAACCAACTTACTTTTATTAAAATGTATTATTTTTTTAATTTAAATTAAATTTTATTGATTTAAATTATTTATTAAAAAATAAACCAACAAAACCAACTTTTGTAATTACGCTGCCATCACCTTTGACAAAAATAAAGTAGGTACGTTATTTGGTTACAAGATGATCTCGAGGGATCATCTTGTACACCTGAAAGGGAATCATCTTGCCACAAACTCAACTTTTTCATTTATTGCTCGGTAACATGACTTATAAGTATTCCACTGTTCCCGTGCCAACCAACAAACCAAATTGACCATTTTCTAAAGCCACAACCACAACAATGATTGCAACTGACAGTATACAATAAAAGTTCCCTAAGCTTAAAGTCAACTTTACCTTAGATCAATAGCTCACAGTTTTTATTTTTTCCGTCAAAACAAGTGCATCGCTCACACCGCCATCATGACTTGACTAGAGCGGGGGGGGGGGGGGGGGGGTGCCAAGCGCTGTTTTACCAAATACCACTAGATAAAGTTAATAGTTCCGTCGCAATTGAAAATGATCATCTTACCCCATGGGATCAACTCGTACACCTTTCCCCTATTTCAGGAAAATAGCATTTAGCGAGTACTTTCACGTAAAATTCCTGCGGTTACTGTAAAATTAATAATAAGAATATTTAATACAATACTATAAAAATGAGCAAATAATGTATCACAGTAACGATAATAATATTGATAATATTCTTTTCAATTATAATGCCGTTGGTAAATTCCGTTTAGAGGAAAAAATAAGACAAACGGTTTTGAACTCGACAAGGTTTGATCTGCTATATTTTTGAGGTTTCGAGAAAAAAAAAATGTACACCCAAACGAGCCACGAAAGCCCAAATTTGTAATTCAACGCGTTTTCGTTTGTTTTTTTTTTTCAAAAAGAACATACAAATTACCACGCAATTCCACCAATGACATCATTTCTATAAATCGATAGAGGAGGCGAAACGTCGGAGGCTTTTCGCTCACGATTAAATTGCACATTCGTGAAGTGACCGCACGAGTCTCTGATCGAAATTTCTCGTCGAAGCTGTTCAATTTCTCGCCGCGGAGGATGCGGCGCGCATCACGAGTGTACACGTAATTGCGAAGGCGTTTCCTTGACGCGCCGGAAGCGAAAGATCGTTATGATCATGCGGTTTGCGGTTTATGATCTATGCGAAGTGTTCGTTATTTTACATTTTTTTTTTTCTTATCTTGTGCTCCTCCGTATCCGCGCGCCCGCATATCCAGACGAGAGAGAGTGAAACTCGAACGAGCGATGACTTGGAGCAGAGCGTAGAAACGTCTCGTCAAAGCGAAGCGGTTTTCGCTGGGAAATAAATCCATGAACAGTTTTCGGAATTTTCGCAACAACTCCGAGATATACGTGTCGCGAAAAAGAAAAAACAAAATAAAACAGATTAATCGACCACCGAAAACTCTGATCGAAAAGGTTAGGAAAAATCTTTAGGCCGAGCCGATCGCGAATCGAAGAGATACTCGACCTGGCCACGCTAGAAACACGCATTTTGTCACTCGAACGGTTCCAATCGGTGCAAAAATAGCCGAGAAAAATTGCGAAAACCCTTGTGTCGCTGATCGTTGATAATTGACGCAGAGTGCCGAAGAGTGCGCGCGTGTCGCTCTCTCGCCAGAGTACATTCTAAACACGTATTCGTGGCCGTTGTGCCGCGGTGACATCTCGCGATCGGTGGCAGCGTTGTATCAGACAAAACCGATGGATCGGTAGCCCACTTGCGGGAAACATCGAATGATTTCGCGCTGTGTATCGCCTCGAAGTGTGTCACAGTTGGGAAAGAATGAAGAAAAACAGAAACGCTTCGTTTTCCCATCGAAGTTCAGAGGCGGTGAACTCTTTGTCTGCCTGATGACGAGATGGAAATCCTTGAACTGTTTCTTACGTTTTCGTTTCTCGACTTAGAGCCGTGAACAAAGTGTTTGTTCGATTGCGCAACGAAGAGCCGCCGAAATTTAAATCTCTTCTGCAAAAAAAGCACTTCTTAGCAATTATTTAACGCACCATTGAGATGATTTATTTGAAGATAAAGTTTACGAATTCGGAAATACAAAAATGTTGCTGCCTTAATAGTTTAGGACAATTAAAGGTCCACTGTATTTTTTTATGTATATAATAAATGTTATCGCTATTTCAAGCGTCTCTCAATATTCATGTACCTTTCTTCTATTTTCTCCAGGAACTATACACGAACGTTTCAATGGCAAAGGTTACTACTACTCGTGGGCGGATCCTCGAACGAACGGCCAAGAGATCGACTGGCTGTCGGCGAGAAATTTCTGCAGACAGAGATGCATGGATCTCGTCTCACTTGAGACATCGTCCGAGAATGAATTTATCAAGAACCGAATCGTTCAGAGTGAGCATTTCTTTCTTAATATCTTTCTTCGTGTAGTATCAAAATTATTAAATTATTAGACGTACAATTGCGAAATACAATTCAAGATTCTCGAAACTGTAATATTGAGCATTAATAATACCGAATAAAACATTAAAATAACGGATTGAACTAATAATCAATGATAAGAGTAATAATAAAAAATATAATAATATAAAAATCAGAGAATAAATATTATATCATAATGATAATAATAATATCGAATGTAAAATATTAAACAAACTAATATTATATAATAATAATACATTTCTAAGAATAATATTATAAAAAACAATACCAATAAACCAAACAAGTAATATAAAATTGACACAATATTATTTTCACTCAATTTAACGAAACAAAATGAAAAAAAAAGGAAATTGAAAAACTAAATATGTTCTTTCGTTATATGGTATTCTTTTCTATATTCTATATTATTTTATTTAAATTCGATATTTTCTATATCTAAAGCTATTCTTTTTTACATATAAATATATTCCAATACTCCGAATTCCGAAAAATACGAAACCATTGTTTCTTTCTATCGCGCTCGAGCACTATTTTCTTTCACTCTTGTTCTCGCCCCTCCAAACATGATTTTTTTTTCACCAACAGACAAAGTGAAGTACATCTGGACATCCGGACGTTTGTGCGACTTCAAGGGCTGCGACAGGCCGGATCTTCAGCCGCTCAACGTGAACGGTTGGTTTTGGACGGCCGAGCTTCAAAAATTGGCACCGACGAGCGACCGTGGTCAGAACGATTGGTCCCCGACCGGAGGGTGAGTTTCCGCTCCATTTTTATTTTACAATACCGCTCTATTTTTTTTTTTTACAATTCCTAAAAGAAGTCTGACAGTGAGCATTTTTTTTCGCCCTTCTTCAAACGATTTCCCTCGTTGAATCGTTTCTTCTTTTTTTTTTCACCCACGCAGTATCGGCAAGCCTCAGCCGGACAATCGCGAGGCTATCCAGGGCGGAGCACCGGAAAATTGTCTGGCGGTACTCAACCAATTTTACAACGACGGCGTAAACTGGCACGACGTCGCGTGTCACCACAAAAAGCCGTGGATTTGCGAGGAAAACGATTCTCTGTTGAAATACGTTCGCAACACAAATCCCAACCTGCGTGTTTGAACGTGCCAAAATGAACGAAAGAAATCGATGCTTGGGAAAACTCGACGAAAAATTCGAGCACAAAATTAGTCGGTGAAATTCACGTTCTTTTTTTTTCTCTACCCTAAATTGAATGTCCCGTGTATGTTCAGTATATATATATATATATATGTATACATATGCATGTGTCGTTTAACGCTTCAAACGACATAAGTAAGAATAAGCGACTGAGTAGCACGTATAATTGAGCGAAAATGGTAATTTATTGCAAACTTTAACTCCGTTCAGCTTTTTCGTTGTCTTGTAGTACACCCCCCCCCCGTTCCCACTCCCGTCATTTATCACACGTCGTCGCAGTTACACGAACAATTCTGTTGTTAAATTATTCTAAAAAAAATCTTACAATGTCAGATACGCACAACAATATTTATACGACAATCGTCTACCCCGTATTATATTTTATTTTACTAACCACAACTTGTATACGTTGATACGAAAATACATGTTTCTTTGAAAGTTAAGCCATCACGATTTTATTTCCGACTAGCTTTTGCCCGCGACTTCGTTCGTGTGGACTTTAGGATTTGATCCAGAGAGAACATAAACAAAGAGAGAAAAATAACGTAAGAAATAAAGAAAGAAGGTAGAGGGTCATGTTTGTCAGGTATGGTGGTAGACTGACTGACTGAGGTAAGGGTTGGTAATTAATTAAATAGTAGTATAAAAGTGCCAACCTTCAACTCCAGTATCATACAATGTCATTTTTGTTTACAGAACTATATTGCTTTACAATATAGTTCTGTAGACAACATTGTATGATTTATGATCTCTGGCAAGCACTTTCAAGTATTGGGCACTCGATACTCTCGAATAGCCCACACATCAGGCCATGCGAGAGGCTAATTCTTTAGTGAATTCTTAGTGCACCCTATACCTTCTAAGGAACATATCTTTCAAATCTTATATTTCTATCTTCAGCGGTTTAGGCTGTACGTTGTCTGAGTCAGTCAGTCGCGGAACTGTTTTATATGTATAGATTTATGGTCATGAAGTTTGCATCGTTGGAATGCAACGATTTTTTTTTCATTTCCTCATGTTTATTAGTATCGAAAATCATATTTTGTAGATTTGGGTTGTAGATCGCAGAATCAGAAGACTAAAAAATGGTCGCGGAATTTTTATGGCTCAAACGTATCAGAGAAAATTTGGGAAATTCGGTAAATAAAATATATATCGTTGCATTCCAACGATTATTTGTGTTTGTGCGTACGCTCTTCGTGAGTTTTAGTGCCCCACCTCTTTGTCTTTTATCCTGCGCTCGTCTTTGGGCTATTCTCATCCGAGGCCCCGAAAGGAAACGAGAAAAAACTTTCCCCTATTTCGCGCGGGTATATTGATTATGTTAAAGTTTGCATCGTTGCAACGAAATTTAATTCTTTTCAATTGTTCAATTTTTTTCTGGTCGATTTAGGCTTCAAAAATCGTTCAAACGTTTTTCACGTATTCTTATTAGACTTGTGACCTCAGTTCGCAAGAAAATGTCTTTGGATAATGATACAAATGAAGAAATAAAAAGTGAAGAAAAATGATCGTTGCGTTGCAACGATGCAAACTTCAACGTCATGTATATTGCACAGAAAACGAATTAGCAACGAAAATATAAATTTATTGACCCATCTAAAGCACGTAAATTCGACGCGCGAATTCTCGTCTTTTCGCTCATTTCTTACCCTCTACCATGATGATGTGATAGCCGAATTTCGTTTTGACGGGAGGATCCGTGTAGATCGGATTGCCGAGACTGGACACGGGGAGAGCGAAAGCCGCTTCCTGAAAAGGCCCCACCATTGAGCCTCGAGTCATCCAGCCGAGATCACCCTGCACAAATAGTCGGGCGCGTTTCCATACGCGACTCTCGATTATTGTCTGTATTGTCCCAATCGAGGAAGGTCGAGCGTTTCTTCGATTAATGTTAAAGAATAATCTCGATTAACCCAGGAATGGTACACATGGGTTGTTCGCATCCTCGACATATCAACAGTGGGGTATCCTGTAGGGGTCCGTTTGCCTAGCGCGTTCGTACTGATTTGTAAAAAAAAAGTTTTGTATAGGGATAGCTCTCTGCCGTAGGGGGTACAATGAGCCTATCCGCAAATTTTTTTTCGATCCCATTATTTTGGAATTTTTATTCTTTTTGCCAAAAAAAATGGTGACTTTATTTTTTTTCTGAAAATAATCACAACTAAAAATACCTAAAAAGATTTTTTTAAATAAGTGACTTGACAAAAATGATGAATTTTGCAACATTACGGTGCATTTTCTGCATTTTTTTTTAACGATTGAATAAACAATTTTGAAATTAATATTATATTATTATTGCTTAAGCTTATATTTGAAACTTACAAGAACATCCATGATCTTTTACTGAACTTTTTGTAACATTTGAGGTTGTTGAATATGTCGTGGACGCCAACAACCCATATACACCATTAAGGAGGTATCATCATTACGATGAATCCAACTTTCAGATCTGAAATTTTTATACGATGTTGACGAATACGTTATGCACCCTTTGGAAAAATTTGAGCTATGTTGACCGTTCAGTTTTTTTCGTAATAAAATTGCAAAGTCGAGCACTTTGAGCTAGTGAAGCACGTCGTCTTATGGAGACGGTCGACCGGAAGTGTGGTAATCACGGTTTTGCTGCTTAAATATCCAACTAAAGTCGTTGGAAAACTGAAATTTGATAAATTAGACATAACAGATATTGTAAAAAAAATCGAAAATTCGAACTTCACCGCGTAGTTCAAGCGCTACATTATAAAATGGTTTTAACTTCCGGTTGAACATTATCATAATGATGAAATAGTACCCATAGATTTGCCATCGTCAGGGGTAACAGCTGATTCATTTGGCGAGCATAACCTAGCTCTGCTTGGAAATCGTCGTGAAAACGAGTCGCCACAAAATGCAAAATTTTACCGATAATATTAATGCCGCTGAGGTAATTCGGGGCTATTTAAATGAGATTCCGATAGATTTGGTGCAATGTTTTTTTAATCCATTTTTATGGTCAAACTGTCATTGTCAATATGACGGCGACTACTCCAGTCGTTGAGGATCTAATTTTTCAGCTTTTATTAGTAAATATGCAATGAATAAAATATTTACCACAAATTTAGCACTTTGGGATCAACGATATGAATATCCAACATAAGTTAAAATAAATCAGAACACCTGTGAGGTAACATAAATGTAGTTTCTTCTTTGACCTTGAAGAAATAGTCGTCCCTCCTTAAAAGATGCCAAACAAATAATATACCATTCCAGGGCTAACATTTAGACAATTCACTGGCCTTTTATCGTCGCGTATTGAGCTGGAATTTTGTCAATGAGCGCAGTTGATACATCAACAAGAGTTATCAACAGCTGGTAAATTCACAATTTTTTATAGGAAGCTGCGATTTGCATAAATTGAAAGGAAATTCTTTCTCAATAACGATGAAAGTGGAACTTATTGAAACTTTGAATTTGAATGATTGCCGGACTTATCTGTGTCAAAAAAAAATAAGTGTCCTCCATTAATTGGTCAAAAGTTTATTGGAAAGAACGATTGGAAAAATTCATTGAAGAGCTCGACCCACCTAGATCGAAGAAAAAAATAATTTTGTTTCCTCACCCCTGATCTGGCTTTGTCCTCGCTGTACGTAGCCGCGATTTCGTTAAATTTTTGGCCAGCCTTCAGTTTCTCCATCGCTTCGAGAATTTTTGATTGTTTTTCGCACAGTATGTGTCTGACCTGATAAAAAAAAACAATTAATCGTTACGAAAAATCGAGTGGGCACTGTTCATTGTAAAGAGCGTGTTTATTAAATGTAGAGTGCCCTAACCTTAACCGAAGATCCCCCTTTCTTTTCGCCCTTGCCCTTTTCCTCGTCACCACCGGCTTTTGCTTTTCCGGCTTTCGCACCAGCGGCCTTTTTCGGAGGCATTTAAACAATTTTTTTATTCTTTCTCTATTTCACTTTATATGTACGCAGAAAAAACAAGAGCACTGAAATATTGGAGGTTAGAACATTGCACCGGTACGAGTACACTAGCGCGCTCTAGCGGAGGAAAGTGAACTTGAGAATATTACGACAAACATATATAGATACACACAGCCATATATATATATGCATTCTGGACTACTTTAGTCGAGTCCTAAAATGTCAAGCTAAAGCAGCAATTCTCACATATTTGTGTGTATATTCGAATATCACTAAATTTTCGTCCGAAAATTAGCTCAAATCTATAACTTTCGAGTAATCATAATCATAACCGTATGCGATAACTGCTCAGGCGGTAAAATTCCCGTTGCTTACTTTTTCTCCAATGAACGATTGCCATTTCGAAAAAAGAAGTCTCCGTTGTTCTTTCGAGAAAACGCAAACTCGAACTTTTCTTTTATTCCCGAAATGTAAGTTGGCTCGCGGCTTGTTCTCTCTCGTACTCGTATGCCACGTGGAGCATCTGTCAAAGTAGAAGGTGCCCTACGTGACATAGTGCGAGAGTGATAGCTAAAATTTTCGAAGAGATTTTTCAAAGATGAATAATATTTAAGGCCGAGAGAAAATTGATTGCTGAAAATCGATCAAAAAAAGCTTGATGCTTTGTTTTTTTCCAAAAAAATTCAATCATCAATGAGAAAACTGGCTTGGAAAACTTGTGAGGTTATGTTGATTTTGTCCACGTCCTATACGTCTTTTTCAAAATGCTTATGATACGTAACGGCAATAACTGACCTAACTTAACCTAAAAATGTTTAGTTATCCACGGTCGGTAAATTACTCTAATTTGCTTTCACGAATCCACTTTCGCACATCGTTGCACGAAAATTAAACTATATTTTGACTTTTTCAGAATGCTCGAGATTTTTAGATGTAAAATGACACAAAATTTTACTTTTGTATACACTCGCGTGTAAGCCGTAACATAGCCTATTCGGTCGCGTTCGCGCGGCGACGTCATAAGCGCCAGCGCCGATAGCGTGACATTTCGCGCCAACATCTACAATTTGAATTATCGTGATATAAAAGTAATTAATAATTATCTTCAGAATTATTTAAAAAAAAACCCTTTTGACATTCGGTTTTAATACCACAAAAGATCAATACTAAGAAAAAAATCTTCGCAAACAACGTAGCGAAATAAAATACTTTTATTATGTTCTCAGTGCCCCTTTGCCGAGCCTCGCTCGATCTTCCAGCCATAGAATAAAACATAGATATCAATGGGGGAAAAAAATTCAAATAGGCCACCGTTGTGATCTCGTAGAAATTAAATTCGCACACTTTATTATGCGCACAAATTTTCGCTCGAGTCCAATTCAAATATATATGGGACATTTCACGCCAAATCGACCACTTTCCGGCCCGACCCCTTTCGATTTGGCTGAAACTTTTATATGTTATTCTTTTCATCTTAAAACGCTTGTGTGATTTTATCAATCTTTTTTTTTACATAATCACAAATACGTAGTGAATTTTTGAAAAAATCGCCCGTATTTTTTTCAAATGCTTATAACTTTCTGAAAAATGGACCAATTAAGATCTTTCGTTTTTTTTAATTCTTCGTTTTGAAACGTTCTTTATGAAAAAATATTTGAAAAATATTCAAAGTTATCTTCGACATGATTTTTGAGTTTTTTGGATCGAAAAACGCGATTTTTTCAAGAACGTCACTTTTCATTTTTTTTTTTTTTTTTCATAAAAAAAATATGATAAATTTAGCAATTTTTGCCGCCAGACCCATCGTGGTAAGATTTCTCTTTCTATTTTTTTTTCTAAACTGAAAATTTTTTATTTTAAATTTGTTTCAAATACAGCTGTTTTCTACGATGAAATAATTTTAAATGGTTAATTCTATCATAATCTATACTTTGTATATAATATTGACTCACTTAAAAAGTTTTCTATGTTAAATTATTTTCAAAGGATTATTTAATGGGGAATTAAGTAAATAGGTATTCAATTGATTGTTTAATCGTAATTAATGATGAATTTGTTCATCTCTGTGACGTTTGAATAGTTTACATAATTTGTGATCTCTTGAATTAAAGAAATTTTTAACAATAAGACCACCATTTATGCCAGTATCACACAATGCAACTGCTGAGTTCCTGAAATAGTTTTGGTTTTCGAAAATCTATCACGGAGATCGTTCACAGGATTATTGTAGTCTTCCGACGATGAAAACAGTCAGTGCATATGAAACAAAAACGATTCAACTGGAACGTTTTTTTAACACTGTCAGATGCTTGTCGTTTAATATTTTAGCGGCAAAACTAAATGAAATAGTACACTGCATTTGTTGGAAACCATAGAACTTATTAATGGACATGATTGCACCATAGGAAACAGCTTTATGTGAAAAAAATTAAGAATTACATTTTTCGCAATGCCTGCCCCGAAAGTGCGATTTTCGATTGGTGTTTAGCGTGCGGAAAGTGGCTTATTTCTCAACGATGCTTACTTTCCCGCACTAGTGCGGGAATGTGAGACTTTCCCGCACTAGTGCGGAAAAAAATCTATTTATAGCTCACTTTACCACATTGATTCGCGAAAAAACGGTTTTTTTTCACAGTTGATAGTTTTTTGTTCTACGATTTTGGACCGATTGAACAAACTTGAATGTAGCGAAATTCATGTCATATGAAACGTCAACTTATCACAATCGTATTTTCTGACAAGGAAATGATCTGAACTGATGTGATATATTTGAATATAATTGTTATTGGTTTTGTTGAATCTCAAATCCCACTTTCGAGACAGTCATTGCAAAAAATAATGTATGGGACATGTGCGAAAAAAAACGAATTACATCGCGCGTAAGTTGCCGAATTCGCCTCGACTTATGGTGCATTTCTCACTCGTACTCGTGTGGTTACAGCACTCGCCTTCGGCTCGTGCTCCAAATCACACTCGTACTCGTGTGAAATGCACCATAAGCCTTCGGCTCATGCGGCAACTTCACGCGCGATGGAATTCGTTGTTTTCCGCACTTGTAGCATAAATTACTATTTTTAATTAAAAAAAAATAGAATGAAAAATCTTACCACGATGGGTCTGCCGGCAAAAAATGGTAAATTTATCGAATTTTTTTACAAAAAAAAAACAAAAATCAAAAGTGGCGTTCTTTAAAAAAAATCGCCTTTTTTTTAAACTAAAAAATCATGTCGAAGATGAGTTTGAATATTTTTCAAATTTTTCTTTTCAAAGAACATTTCAAAACGAAGAATGTCAAAAAAAAGATCTTAATCGGTCCATTTTTTCAGAAAGTCATGAGCATTTGAAAAAAAAACGAGCGATTTTTTTTTAACTCACTACGTATTTGTGATTATGTAAAGAAAAAATTGAAAAAAATCACACAAGCGTTTTAAGATGAAAACAATAAGATATTAAAGTGTCAGCCAAATCGAAAGGGTTCGGGCCGGAAAGTGGAATGCCCCGTATATATTACATCTCCAAATACCCGCTGATTACAATAAACAATTATAATATCAATCGTTTTTCAATTTATCACAATGATTCGTCCATTTGCTCGCTTCCGTAAGTAAAATATTATATATATATATATATATATATATTACTGCATTATTATTATATTTCAGGGTAAGATTATTCAATGTTACAGATCGCGGGCCGACTCCACGTCATCTAGAGTTGGAAATTGATCGGAATTATGCTAATAATAATAGACAATGCTATTAGCGCGAATTAAGGGCTCATTCGGATTACGCCACGTTGTACAAAACAACATAGAAAATTCTATAAAATAAATTCGAAAAATTGTACCAAATAAAATCGAAAAATTGTACAAAATAAAATCGAAAAATTGTACAAAATAAAATCGAAAAATTGTACAAAATAAGATTGACAAATTTTACAAAACAAGATCGAAAAATTGAACGCAATTCAAATAGACAGTTCGGCTTAAGTTGTTTTTTTCTAATTTAATTACAGCATTAATTGCTTAAGAATTATTCGACTGTAACATTCTGAATATTTTACCCTGCGTAGTATATCTCGATCGACGGATCAATATTATCATTATTATTATGCTAAAGGATTTTTCACGCGACATACAACCAGTGTATTGTAAAATTTACACGCAGGTATATGCAATCTCCCTACGAAGCTCTGGGGGGGGGGGGAGTTTACCCTAATTTATGTAAATCGGAACGGACTGTCTTTTACGGCTATTCCTTTGGGATATGTCGGGAGCAAAAATGCATTTGCTAGTGTTACGTTTGTCGTGGATCAAAGACAAAACCTATCGAAACGGAAAGACAAATTATTTTGAATATGTCGTTGCTTCAAAATCCTCGATATTCGGGGGGGGGGGAGGGGTACAATACGCATCGTCGAAGACGACGAAATTTTTTTACAATCGACTAAATGCTCGATCTTCTAAGTACAGGCGGGTGTACGCAATACAAAAACGAAGGGAAATCATTTGAGCTGTACAAAATTACACAATTTTTCGATTCACGAGCCTCTGTTAATGATTTTTTTTTCTTGTCTTTTCTTATCGTTCCTTCCCTTCGATGCGAACGTCCAAGAATACTTGAAACAATTCATTCTCGTAGTCGCACTCACGTGGACGACAAATACTCAATTCGAATACTATCGTGAGATGGGGGAAAAAAGCGAGACTGTGCTGCTTCTCTTCCACGGAATTGAACGCGATCAATTATTTGAGAAAATCGTGGGGCTTCTTGTCTTCTTTAAACGTCTTCTTTTTACGTTTTTTTTTTGTTTCTTTGAACTTAAAGTCCACCGTTAAACTTTTTCGTATCGAATGCCGGAACGACATACATGTAATTATTTTAGAACGTGGCAAAAAAAAAATCGGTAAGCGATTTTGGAACCGTTAAAAGGATTTAAAAATAGTCGGAACTATTTTGGAACCGTTAAACCGATTCGAAAAATAGTTCAAACTATTTTGAGAGGCATTTATCCAAGGAGCACCAGTCTCGTTTTCAAATTGGACGAATTTCATCTTGAGAGGCGCTGCCTTCAATTCAGAGCCGTTCACGTGCTTTGAATAACTCTGAAAAATCTCTAAGACTGTTTGAAGATCGTTAAACCAAATTTTCGTAACAAGCGAAATTGTTTTTTTTCTTCACTTCGTGAAAAAAAATAATCACATGATCGATTTGTGCAAGTAATTGAGCGTGTTCATCCCTGTTTCTTTCTACTAATTACTCTACGGTGTAGCTAAAATGCTCGTGTGCCTGATCAGAGGCATGAACGCCTTTCACTTTTTGTTTTCGCGTTCGTTTCTCTTTATTCTCTACGAGTACGTTTTCGGGTCGTGCATACTGGGCGGTGTGACTTCTCGTATTTCTCCGTTTTTTTTTTTAAGTACAAGAAGATCGTTGACTTCGGGAAGGAAAGGAGCAGGTTGGATGATTGCTAAGAGTCCCTGGCTCGATTAGCCTTCCAATCTTTTTGAATGGTTAATGAAAAAACACGGAGTAGTAATCGAGCGCGAATCAGCAATCATTCGACGTGCCCGTATCCGTATCAGGGCAACGATCGAGAGTGACCCACGACTTTTCATGTGCAAACCCGTATAAAAAAACAGCGCCAAAGCCCGGCTATTGGCGTCGCGCTAACGCTCATTACTTGATATCTATTATCCGCGCTTTCAACCATTTTTTCGAGCACGAGGATGAAAGAAGTAGAGTGAAAAAAGCGTGCGGCAAGTGCATTGATCGAAGGTACTCTCTGAAAATAAAGCTTTCCTCTGGCTACTCGATAGCGAGGAGAGCTGGATTTATCGATGCTGAACTGATCCACAGACTGGACCTGGGTCAGTTCATTTTTCTTCAATCCACCGGAACTCAAGACAAGAAGCACAAACATCGTGGTTCCTCGATCGGTTCTTGAGTCCTTCTCGTGTAGACCTTGAGCAGTTGGCAGTGTACCCTGAAAGAATGAAAAATGACATTTTAGGAGGCTTCGATGCTGCGGAAAAAAAATAATAGATAAAATTTTTATCCGGCTAAGGTCGATTACTTTTGGTGGCACTCGACCAAGGTCTTACGTGCAGGCCTGGCAACGACGGTAGTGGGGGTAGGCACTCTTAGTGGGGTCGTTTGTTATTCCGATTTCTATCGCTTGGTGCGCGACGGTTAAGGGATGCGGTGTGCGACGACGAGATAAAGAGCTCTCTTTTGGCTCTTTCCGACCTGAACGCAGCGCATGCGCCATTTGCCCTAACTATATTTACCGTATTGTAAGCTGCATTATATACGAAAGCAATATAAAGTTATGTATCGATTCAAAAGAAAGATGATTACCATTATAATTATTGTAAGTGAGGTTTTCTGTATATCCTACAAGTTTATTTCAATTTTTAAGGGGTAACAACACCTTGTCGCTCGGAAAAATAGGTATAAAAATTCGTTAAAATTTCGACCCGACTATTAAAGATATAAAATAATTTTTATTTTTCACAAATAAGTTATAGTTTTATGAACAAATAAAAAAAACGAAGAGGGTTTGAAAAATGATAGAGATATAAACCGTTTAGTAGGACCCTTTTTTCAAACTGATGGACAAAATATCTCGAGATCTACTCAACCGATTTCAATGAAATTTATATCACATATTCTTTATAATATATTCATAATAATATCTAGTATATCTAGTATATAGTAGATAATTCTTTATAATATCTAGGATGTAGCATAGGATTTTTTTGATTGGATGCCGCGTTTATTTTTTTTTCATTTTTGAAACTTAAAATTTTGGTAAAAATCAGCGTTTTTCTCAAACAGCTGTTTCAATTTCAACAAAGGGTGGAAAAAAAATTCTTTCTTTACAAGCAAACATTTATTTTTCAAAACATTTATTTTTTAAGAAACAAATCCCATCATTGGCAAGGATTTTCAAAGGATATACCGACTAGACGACTTATATGTACGCCGTTAAAAAGAAAATCATTGGTTTTTTAAAATAATTTGTTCATAAAACTGTAATGTATTTGTAAAAAATAAAAATTATTTTATATATTAAATAATCGCCTCAATTAAAAAAAAATTATACCTGTTTTTCCGAGCGCCAAGGTGGTGTAACCTCTTAAGGCCTTAGGCCACTCTAGGATTTTCCAAAAATCGAGAGTTCTTTGTTTGTTAAAAATGTACCTTAGTACTTATAAAATTATATTCCAAAAGATTATGGGTGTGAAAAATCTCTAGGTACTCGATTTTCGAATGCTAGCGCAACTTCTCTTGATTCATGTCGTGATTTGCTACTAACTTTAAACGC
This sequence comes from Ophion ventricosus, assembly GCA_963932345.1. NCBI lineage: Eukaryota > Metazoa > Arthropoda > Insecta > Hymenoptera > Ichneumonidae > Ophion > Ophion ventricosus. Next base: position 9,808,518 of record OZ010714.1, on the reverse strand, counting down.
GTTTATCTCACAACTACATTTTTCAAGTCGGCCGGACTCATAACTCAAATAAATTTCAACCGATTCACTTGAAATTTTAACTGTATATTTAGTACATTTTCTGAGATACTACGTAGGATTTTTAAAATTATATTGCATAGTTCCTTTTTTATAAACAATTTTCTGACGATTTTCTCATGACATGTTATACTTTTTGTTTTAGAAATGCGCCATTTTGACAAAAAATACTATATCCAAAAATCCTACGTACTTCTATAGCTATTCTTATATATAATCGAAAAAACTTTAATGTCTCATCATAACTCAAAAATTATAGGAGCTATTGGTCCGGCCGTTGACCTTCCAAAAATAAAGGTGACATTGGAAAAATGCTGCACAGCTGCCATTTTGACATGTATCGCTGTGAAAAAATAATTTTGTATAGTCCATTACGTGTATAATAAAACCCCTATTTTGTAATACCGATTTATTTTATGGTTTCGCTGAAAAAAATCACAAAATATGCCCTTTTTTGGCCTCTAGAGTGGCCTAAGGCCTTAAGCGGTCGCGATGAATATGAACGATATTCATTTTTTTTTTGGCATGGTTGCGGCATGCTCGACCCATGAGCCTGATATTTTGTTTTCGATTGCATTCGGTTTATTTTGAATTTCTTTTTTGACTTGTGATTTCGCACTATGTTAACATTGATTATTAGTCCTGAATAAATAACTTCTGAAATTCAAGCAGCCGTGATAAGCATGATCTTCGTAGAGATGCTGAAGTGCCAAGTATTAGGTCTCAGAATATAGCCATTAGAGTTCGATATGAGCGCGACACTTTTTTTTTCTCTAAAAAAAACATAAAACTGCAAACTTTTTCAATACATTCATTCATAATAGTACCTATTCGTTTATTTCGCACTATATTTCATTTTGGATGTCTATTGATGCATGCAAGTAAAAATGTAAAAATTAAACACCGCGGACGAATACAGCGACAAGAGTTAAAGGGGAAAACACATCCCTTTACTACGTCGATGACAAAAAGTTTAATTTCGTTGTAAGACCGTTCACTCGACTCACCTAATTTTCACGTTGGAGTCCTGAATCACCTCGCCGTCGCAATTCCAAACGCTCATTGCCGAATTCATATGAGCGGCTGATATCGCATCGAGCGAGGCGGATGTGGGCAGTGCACGGAATGTGAATTCTCTCGCTCTGTATACCTCGACGAAGGGCAAGTCGTACTACAAAAAAGAGAGTCTGTTAATTCTTTTTTTTAGACTAGTATCAAGCTGGTAGGATAATAATACGACGGACAGACGATATCCGCGTTGAGATAGAGCAAAAGGTTGAAGAATTACCACAGTTTTTTGTTTGCTGCTCAGTCGCAGCAGCATCCTGATGTTATTGAACAGGGAGGTGTGACGGACTAGAATAACGTCGACGCAGCCATCGCCGATGTGGCAGTGAGGACTGAAGCCCTGAGGACTTCTTGTACAGGCGCAAGACACGTTGGCACCGTTCACCATGAAGAATTTACCCCGAACGGTCAGCCATCCTGCGAGGACACGAAAAATCCATGAGACGTCTTATCACCCGTCAATGATGGGCGCAGTGAAGGGGTCCAAAGGTGTATGTGGAACGACGTAAACAGGGGCTTCGAATGATCGGAAGCATTGGCATAGCCAGAATTTTTTTCTGCGGAGCAGAAGGGGCCGTCCTGACAAGAACTGATTTTATTCACAGTCATCTTTTTTTTTCATGGGCATATATACCTTTGGATGGTCGAAATACAAGGCTTTTTTGGATTTTTGTTATTGAAAATACTAATAAAGCAATCAAAATGAAATTTGGAGGGTTCCTGTTTCATATCTGTAGGTACTTGGATAAATGTTTCATTTTCCAAAAAATAATACAAAAAAATACAAAATGGCGGCCCAGTGACTGGTAGAAAGACAACGCCTTTTTCTAGGCCCTCCACGGGCGGACTCGGAGACGCACATGAGCATCGAGAACAAAAAAGAATTTTTTTTTCCGTAATCTACATGAGTTTTGCTAGCGAAGTACACGCGGTTATTACAAAATATTGATTTACGCAAATTTCGACTTCTAAAGCTGACTTATCAATTATCAAGATTTTTCTATAATTGCTGCAAAATTCGAATATCTATTCAATTTACAAATACAGTAAAACCTCCATTAACCGGGCAGCGGATTAAGGGGTTACGTGGGTTTGAAAATAAATAAAAATCCAATTTTTTTTCAATTTTTATCTAATAGTACAATATGTCTAGAATATTCTCCCAAAGTTTTAAGTCAATCGGAGTAAAAGTCTAGGAGAGAGAGCCTTTGGGAATTCCCCCCGGTGGGAAAGACCGGCCGGGAGCGGCAGGTATACGCATTTTTCTCAAAACACTATTTTTGAAGTCGGTGGACACGATTTCTCGAAAACTAATGCACCGATCTTATTGAAATTTTGCACACTTCGTCAAAATAGCATTGACTAGTGATTGAACGAAGGTTTTTTGTTATTACAACTAATTTTACAAGGCTATACGTAGTGTAAATTGTACCAAAAATTGAACTATTTTGCATACAACTCTGCCAAAAATTCAAATTTTCATTTTTTCAAAAATCCTTCGTTCAATCACGAGCTATACTTATCTACTAACAGAAAAAATTTGGTTTTTCAATTTCAGATAAAGCTGTCATGAGTTATGCTGACCACCACGAGGACACTTTTTTTTGACGGATCTCCGGAAACCAGGTCCCACCGGCTGAATTTTTGGATGAATTTTTTTTTAAATATTGTTGAAATGTTGCTCTTTTATGTGCTTAACATTTTGAATAAAATAATTTATATATTACATTTTAAAAAAATAGAGAAAATATGCTTTTTTTTGCTTCGAAACCCACGTCACCCCTTAACCGTGCCGGGCTCCTGCCACGTATATTTTCGTGCGCTACGTAATACATACTCAAATCGTTAACTTTCTAGAAGAGATCTCATAACCAATTTGATCGGAGACCGTGATGTGTTGACATTCTAGAAGTCGCTGAATATCAAGGAGACAATTCACGCAGTCGCTCGTGCATAGAGTGGAGTCAAAAATTAAAGTATTGCACGATCGTTTCGAAAAATAATGCCGACCGAAGACGACATTGAGATCCAGAACGATGCTTGGAAGACATCTGAGAATATTCTATCGTCTTATGGCTTTGCAGCAGTACTACAAGAAGTAGATGTATTAATTGGCATAGAAGAATCAGAAATCGAGCTGTGGTTGCAATGCGATAATAGTGATTCGGAACATAAAGTTCCTACGAACGACGAGGTGATACGAAACGTCCTAAAACAATGGAACACATTGCCTATGGCATCAGAGGTAAAAAATTAATCCGACAGCGATGAGAGTTTGCTATCGATCAAACCAGTCATACACGGACAAGCTGGAGAGGCGATTCGAATCGTTCTGAATTATTTCGAACAGGCGGATACCACTACTATTGATATCTCGAATCTCAGGCGAATGAGACAAGTAATAGCAACAAACCAAGGTATAAGTAAGAAGCAGACTAAAGTAATACATTGTTCCCAGAAAAAAAAACTAAAGAAGCGAGTGATAACTATATAAATGTATACCAAAGTCATATTAGTCTTTATAAAAGAGCTCGTATATAAATTGTTTTTTTCATAATACTGTACCAAAAAAAAAAACATTATATAAACTCCGATAATCCGTAGACTCTTCGGTCCCAATTTGCCCGGTTAATCGAAGTTTTACTGTAGCTACTTTTCATACAAATTACGATATTACGACGAAGGAAATAGTTTAAGTTTTGTTAACTCGTTTTTTTATGCTTGCTTGGGTGAAACTTAAATAAAATTTATCGATTATTTGACTTCAATTATTTTGGATCGATTTTTTTCTGTGGTGGTCGTGTTCTCCTCCCTCTGGCTACGCCAATGATCGTAGGGCAAATTGTGAGAGTGCGATGTTACTGACTGGAGATCTCCTTGTCGGGCACCGCTTTGTGCATATGTTGAACGCAACGATTGCAATTCTTCGTGCACTTTGTACTGGCCGCGGGATGACAAGGATCCGAGAGCAATTCTATCTCGCCGTCGTAGCCCTTGTTGGCTATTATCTTCTTGAATCCCGAATAATCGTATCTCTGGGGTCCCATCCATCGGAATTTTTCACTGTCCCGTATAACATCGCCGAGATAGCCGTAGCTCAATACGCTGGCGTAAAACCTCAAGAGTGTACGATTCGTGTGTACCGAGGACAAGTCGAGACCCGCTGTGTCACCGAATATAATGTGTATAGCGGCGGTCACGACGTCCGTCGTCCCGTGAAGACTGTAAGCTACGGTGTCCGTGCTACCGCTCGGTATAACACCAACCGGCAATTTCGGCGCCGGAAAATTAGCCTCGCTGTCGTTTGGATCCACGTGATCGTCACTGGCAGCGCGAAGCACCAAGCCGTTGAACACCTCGGAGAACGTTCCATCACCGCCGACGCATACGATCGCCTGTTCAAACAGCGGACAACACACAAAGCGCAATTAATCTTGAGAATGACTACTTCCGGTGGGCCAGATTTCGGATTTGTTCAATTCGATTACTTCCTGTCGTGTCTATCATTTAACGAGTCTATTTTCCGGCGTGTTCGGCCGAAAACTGACCCGGGGGCTTTGAAATTTATCTTTGGAAGATCAATGAAGTTTATGGAAAACTTGGAATTTTACAAAAGATACACGAGAAACGACAACATTTGTTTGAGATTTTGGTTTTCAATAGAAAATGGCGGCCTTTTGGCAGTCTCTCTTTGAAACAATTTTTTGCAGCAGACAAATTGAATCTTTCCTATTTTTGGGATTAAACCTGGCGGGTTTTTTCAACTTGATGCAAAACACTAGAGAGTACTCTGAAGATTTTTGCCAACTTTGGAAAATCCTTAGCTATTAAAGTTTTTTTTTTATGAATAAACAAAAATGCAACTGTGTGTTATTAAAAATAATGCACCCGTGTTATTTAAAAATAATGCAACTGTGTGTTATTTAAAACAAAAACAAAAAATACTAAAAAGTGTGTAATTTTTTTCGAAAACGATGTATTTTGTTATACATTTTATTTTTCATTTATAAAAAGAAATGCATCCGCGTGTTATCAAAAAAAAATGCAACTGTGTTATTTAAAAAATGCAACCGTGTGTTATTTAAAAAAAGCAACTGTGTGTCATTTTTCCGAAAAAAGCAACTGTGTGTAATTATTCCGAAAAAAGGAACCGTGTGTTATTTTTCCGAAAAATGCAACTGTGTGTTATTTTTCCGAAAAATGCAACTGTGTGTTATTTTTCCGAAAAATGCAACCGTGTGTTATTTTTCCAAAAAATACAACTGTGTGTTATTTTTTCCGAAAAATGCAACTGTGTGTTATTTTTCCGAAAAATTCGACTGTGTGTTATTTTTCCGAAAAAAAATGCAATTAAGTTTTTTTGTAAATCGATATTTTTACAAATCCTTGGAACTTTTGTAGTGTTTTTTTTTTATCTGAATAGACAAACCCTTCGGTATTTAGGTCCACTGAGGTCATTTTGTACTGAAAAAAGTTTACCGAGAGAAATTCGACATCCATAACACGAAACATCCCTATATTAGTTTCAGGCCCATCGTGACGGAAGGCTGATTGGCTTAATAGTACTCAAGATAAGATAGGAGGTAAATGGCTAAAAGAAAATACAAATATGGCTCAAGCTCGTCAACCCCTGATCTCACGAACCGAGATAGCCAGGTACGATAAAACTAAGACTTCTATAGAAAAGAGTATATCGAGATTACAATTAATATATCGTAACTCTAGATGGTAAATATAATAAATTGTAAAAAGATGTAGTGTTCTCACGCACGTGAACGTCGTCCAAATTAGCGGTGAGCAGAGTGTCGCGAATGTGGCCGGCGCGTTCGGTCATCACCATCTTCGTTTCAACACCGGCTATGTGCATCAGAGGCTGAACCTCCTTCTCCCAAATCTTCATACCCTTTTTCTTGCCACCGAAGGGATTGACGAAGAACATGATCTTTCGGGGCCGATGCGTTAAGCCTGCGATAGTAAAGAAAAAAAATAGAAGCACGTGTAGAAGGGCATTCCAATGGGGCCGGGTTGAAATTCCGAACTTAAAATGCTCCGACGGTTTGAAATTCCTAAATTTAATGTTCCGAAACTACAAGTTTCGTAAAAATCATGTCAGCGAAAGTCTACACAGTTGGCTGTAAATGATGTAGAACGGTACGGGTAGCGCGCTACCTCCGCCTAGCGCGCCTGGTGGTAGTGGAAGCGTTTCTCCACGCACCCTGCCACTTATCGGTCCCGTACTTGGCCCCAAATCGAGATCGTGCTGTGCAACTCTACTCCGCTTGAGAAATCCCCTCGCTTAGCAGTGTTTTTCGCGCATTTCAAAGTGCAAAACCGCGCCATCTGCGTTTGTCCCGGCAAAACGAGTTTCCTTGTAGCGAAAAAAACCGGTACAAAGCAATTTAATCGCAAAAAACAAGAGATGACGGAGCACGCAGTTAAGACCGAGAAGTCGCCATCTGCCAAATGACTCTCCATTCACCTCGCTACGCGAATTACGGCCGGAATTACGGCTCAAATCTTTACGCGAATTGTACGCGGAAAGATTTGAGAAAAATACGAATAAAATGTTTCAATGACGATAGAAAGAGAAAAAAAAAAGTACTCCGCAGACAAATAGGACTGTGAAAAATCGACAGTGTCGAATTTAAATTGGTCGTCTTTTTTTTTTTTTTTTTTGGAAAACCCCCGAAGGGACTGGACAAGCGAAGCTCCATTGATCAAACCGTTCTTGGCACGAGCCGACAATTTTTCTTTTCCTTCCGTAAGCCAGCGGTAGGCGATCCAGGGCTATCGATCACGCCAAAGCCACCGAGCTCACACAAATTGGGACACGGCCTCCCTTTCAACGTAGTTACACAACCCACAAAAAAAAAAAATATCACGAAAAATTCATAATCGTGACGGATACGTGAACGATTTTCGTCTCTACTCGACGCACATCATGAATCTTGTCGAATATTCCTCGTCACGAGATTTACACCGATATTTTATTTCATCACTTGCGTTATTTTTCTTTTCAATTAAAGTATTACAAAATAATCCCCCAAAAAAATACTTCCCGCCAGTCGTCGCCACAAAACCTTTGGGCCAACTCTAGAACTTCGAGTATCAGAATCTGCTAACCTTGAGGGGTTACGCCACTCTGAAATTTTCGAAAAATAGATTTTTTGCTTTAACTTTTTTCTCATAGTTTGAACCTTAAAGAAAATTTTAAGCTGAACGCGACGTCTGTAGCTACAATATTAACAAAGATATTAATTTTTTTCTACCGCATTGTGCAGCGCTCAGTTCGATAGATTCACCCTTCGCTTCGATGAAACTAGTACCCGAGCATAGATTTTTTTCTTGGAAGGTCCGATTCCACTGTCAATTGGTTAAGGAGGATCTAATGAAAAATGTAACGAAAGCACAAACGCTATGATATGGAAAATCGCACGGAAAATAAGTTTCAGTGGTATGAAAGTAGTTGAAATAGCTACTTACATCGCTACATGTATTTACAATGATGGCTATAGTAATATTTTATTAATATTACACATCTTAAACATAACCATCGAAAGTAATTGTTATGACATATGTAATGACGAAGACGAACACCGTATATCGCTTGCTAAAACACACGCGGAAGAAACTACAAAAGAGGCTAGAACAGCTCGAAGAAGGTCAAAATTATCTCTCGAGGACCAGCAACTTGCTAAGGAAGGACCCCAATATGGAGCAAGAATCACCGATTAACTATAAAACAAGGTGTGTTACAAATTTTCAATGTTTTTTTACTGATAAAGCCGCGTCAAAACTTTAAACGCGTTTTTCTCGAAACGACATTTTTCGAATTTGCGGGAAATACGAGTCAACAACAGCTGTTCCGATTGATTTGAAATTTATACCACGCATTTGCAATATAATTATCTCAATCCGTACGTAGGATTTTTTTTCTAATGTTAACCGTTTTTGTTTAATTAATGTTTTAAAGTAGAAATTTTATGTGAAAAACATACATAAATTTCTGCGTGATACCAAAAATCAATTTTCTTTTTTTCCAGAAAATCCTATATAGCGCCGTGTATTTACCCGAACTCAACAAAATATTTTCATTCTTTTGTGTTTCAGATGAACCGTGAGGGCATTAGGATTCCTGCAGATTGAAGGTGGAAAAAAAAACTTGACGCGCGCGGAGGCGTGTATCTCCGCCAATTATCAATATTTTTAGATTTAAAAAATACATTTAAGAAGCTGAAAACATGTACTAAAAGAGTGTAATGATAGAAATGAAAAATGTGCATTAGTTTAGCTACCACATATTCATGAATAGCGAGTCTTATTCTAGCCTCTCGGGGTGGTGTAACCCCTTAAGGAGGGCAAATACATGTAATGGCATAAAAAAGTCGAATTTTTATTTTACCTAAAATGTTAGAAGCTGAAGGATTATTGTATAGCCCTGGAATTGCCGATAAATTTGAGTTTTCGTACACGGAGAGAATTAAATGTTAAAAATTACCGTGCAGTAACGGTAACCAGATGACAACCCTGAAACTTCGCTTATTATTACTGAGTGAAACACAGATTTTCACGAAAATAATATAAAATTTCTTCTTCAGATAGAAAATTTTACCAGATTTTTTAGTAAATTTTCATGTGTAACAAAATACGCAAAACTTAAATTTAAAAAATATATCATATCAGCGAAATTTTACTGTCCATTTTATTATTTTATGCCTTTCAAAAATGTCTATAAAAAAGTATCGTCTTTATAACAGTTATTTTAAGATTTATTATAAAATTTAATGAGTGTTATAGGAAAATGTATTGTACTCTCGGTAAAAATTATCGTGCGCGCTACTCTTCTTGTATAGTAAAATTTTACCTACGTATTTGAAATTTTCTGTAACGTGAGTTAAAAAAAAAACTTGTCGCGTACGAATTATTGTGCTTTTCTCACTTGTCACCACATTGAAATATATCACGGTAATTTTTGCCGTGAAATTCACGACAAAAATTACTTTTTAATTCTCTCCGTGTAGTTTCGAAACTTCAAATACGTTTTTCCCAAAACTACATTTTTTAAGTTTGAGGGAAATATAACTTTAAACATAACAATTCAATAGTAATATGACCTTGAACTTATATATATCTACTTGTTTATGGAAATCACTTTATAGAGTATTTTTTTATTGCAGAAAAAACGTAATAGTGTAAACTTTCAATTTTTTTTTTTGGAAAGGTTACATTTTTTAATTTTCAACTTTTTAAATGTTTCTTGGGTATACGTTCATCATTTGGGTGTTAAAGTACTAAAGATAATGAAGCCGTTGGATTTCCTGCAAACGGCCAACTGCTGCCAAAACCTTCGTGGAAGACCACGCCATAACTTCGCCATTTTGCAGTAATATTTCAAATAAAAAAATGTATTTAAATAGATTAATTAAGTAATAAATTGTACCTAAGGTTTCATAAATGTAATTTTGTTGCTCTCCAAAAAAAAATTATCAACATTTGCAATTTTTACGTCGTCAACATGTATTTTCCTTCTTAATTAAAAAACTTCGAAGCTTTCACAGTCTCTGTATCTCGTGCTGCTAATAATCATGATTTTTATCGCTTGCTCTCGTGCCAGCGCACAAATAGCGTAACAACTCGGGGAGCTCGTCCGTATATTTGTGCGGGGTTAAAAATTGTGGTCATCACGCGATTTATTAATAATGAGGAGAGTGGTCTAGCGAACGAAGAAGAGCACCGACGTAGGTAGATAACGACGAGGATAGAGAGGATGTTACGAAACGCTCGATGTATTTTATTATTACGACCATTCACCGCTGTAAACTCAAAATATTGCGAACTTTGTAACCCTTATATCCCGTGTTTGTATTACGTTATTACAAACATAAAACAAAGATCACATAAAATTTCGAAGATTTGCTCCAATCAATTTCCCAACGCACTTGTCCGTGAAAAATCATTCCCTGCACGGAGAGAATTAAAAAGTAATTTTTGTCGTGAATTTCACGATAAAAATTACCGTGATATATTTCAATGTGGTGACAAGTGAGAAAAGCACAATAATTCGTATGCGACAAGTTTTTTTTAAACTCACGTTACAGAAAATTCCAAATACGTAGCTAAAATTTTACTATACAAGAAGGGTAGCGCGCACGATAATTTTTACCGAGAGCACAATACATTTTCCTATAACACTCATTAAATTTTATAATAAATCTTAAAATAACTGTTATAAAGACGATACTTTTTTATAGACATTTTTGAAAGGCATAAAATAATAAAATGCACAGTAAAATTTCGCTGATATTATATATTTTTTAAATTTAAGTTTTGCGTATTTTGTTACACATCAAAGTTTACTAGAAAATTTGGTAAAATTTTCTATCTGAAGAAGAAATTTTATTTTATTTTCGTGAAAATCTGTGTTTTACTCAGTAATAATAAGCGAAGTTTCAGGGTTGTCATTTGGTTACCGTTACTGCACGGTAATTTTTAACATTTAATTCTCTCCGTGTGATTACTGATCAATCCCTCAAATATTATTTTTTGCAATTATACTTCGAATATTTGTTTCTACTATCAGAATAAAATCGTTTGTTCGCTGTAGCAATTAAAAAATTTGTTTCAATATTTTTATTATACAGTCTATTTGAATCCTACACTGTCGTTCCATTCATTGGTCGGTTTACCCAAACAAATTTCCATATCATAACTCGACGAGAGGATAACTTTTGAGCCGGCTGAGGTTTTAAGACAATAATAACTCACCGTGCAAGTAATTCTTGATGGTTTTGACCCAGGAGGCAATTTGCCGTGAATCCGTATGGCTCATAGTGACGGTGTGATGGCTCCATTTGTTTTTCGAGCCGCGAGCAGCGTAATGAAGAACGAAACTTGTTGACGAGGTCGTATTGACGGAGGGCGATGACGGTGACGATGTGGACTCCTTGTCGTTACGAGCGATTTTCGTCCCGGCGGGTATCCAATCGTCGCCGTAATGAACGGAAAGTACATCGGTCAAGGGCAAAGTCCATCTGGCTGGTTATTCCCATCGAGGGACATAGAAAGCAAACAGTTCAACAAAGGATTAATCGATTGATCGTTTCTGTTCTGGAAGAATAGTTATTTGTGTTTACGATTAAGAGGTTACGTGGGTTTCGAAGCCAAACAAAAACCATATTTTCTTTATTTTAAAAAAATATAATATATACATTTTTTTATTCAAAACCTTACGCACATAAAAGAGTAACATTTCAAGAATATTTAAAAAAAATTTCATCCAAAAATTTGGGAAATTCAGCCGGTGGGACCTGGTTGCCGGAGACCCCTCAAAAAAAAGTGTCCTCGTGGTGGTCAGGATAACTCATGATAGCTTTATCTGAAATTTAAAAAAACCATTTTTTTTCTGTTAGTAGATAAGCATAGCTCGTGACTGAACGAAGGATGAAAAAAAAAATTGAAATTTGAATTTTTGGCAGAGTTGTATGCAAAATAGTTCAATTTTTGGTACAAATTACACTACGTATAGCCTTGTAAAATTAGTTGTGATAGAAAAAAAAAACCTTCGTTCAATCACTAGTCAACGTGGTCGGGTTCTACTGCTAAAAAAGCACTGCTAAAAAAGTACTGCTAAAGGCTCTACTGCTAAAACTGTACTGCTAAACGGGCTCTACTGCTAAAAGCTCCACTGCTAAAACTGTACTGCTAAAAGGCTCCACTGCTAAAAGCTGTACTGCTAAATGGGTTCTACCGCTAAAACTGGACTGCTAAAACTAGCTTCTGACAGAGGACTCATATAAGTCCCACTGATGGAGGTTATACTGTACTTTTTGCGGTTTTTTGACGATTTTTTAAATTTTATTATTATTATTATTCCTTCGTATACTCTTTTTGGGTTTTTACGGCTCCTAACTCTTTTTCCTGTGTTTCTTTCCTTCTTTCCTCTATTTCTTTCCTCTTTTCCTCTGTTTCTTTCCTCTTTTTCCTCTGTTTCTTTCCTCTTTTCCTCTCTCCGTTCCTTTTTCTCCCCCTCCCCCTTGCGGCCGCAGCCGGCTTCCTACTCTGTATCGCGTTTGCCATGGGTATAGGAAAACTGCGGAAAACCCATACCGATACAGCCCCGGTCCCAAGTTCGCCTCCCAGCCACGGAACGAGTTTCATCGAAAAATGTCGAAGAAACATTTCGTCCGCTACCGGGGTTCGAACCCGGGACCTTCCGATTCGCTGGCAAGCACTTTTACCCACTAAGCCAACGCATCGGATGACGACTTTTTAAAATTTTTCCGAGAAAACTTACCTTGCTATCAGTGCCATTGGACTGCAGTCGGCTGGAGGTTATACTGTACGACGATTGTCACTAGTCGTCGCGGCGTTCTCCTTAATTTCTACCATGATCTCCTTCCTTGCCGCTTGCGCAGGCTCAGGAGCGCCGCAGGTGTGCGTGTTTTTTGGAATTCTTCTGAAATTTTTCCGAGAAAATTTTTCTCAAAGAAAAACACCTCTGAATTCGGTGCTGAGGAATGGGTTCACCTTCTTCTCAACTTGTCATCAAACATTCACTACTAATTTTCATATCATTTTCCCTTTGTTTTCAATGTTCTATTAACTTTTCAATGATTTTCAATGATTTCCAATAAAACTTTTCAAAAACATACCCTTTTGCGTTTTAGCAGTTGAGACTCTTTAGCAGTCCAGTTTTAGCACTAGAGCGCATTTAGCACTAGAGCTTTTAGCAGTACAATTTTAGCAGTAGAGCCCGTTTAGCAGTAGAATTTTTAGCAGTTCTTTTTTAGCAGTAGAGCATTAGAGCCTTAATCAATGCTATTTTGAAGAAGTGTGCAAAATTTCATTAAGATCGGTGCATTAGTTTTGGAGAAATCGTGTCCACCGACTTCAAAAATAGTGTTTTTGAGAAAAATGCGTATACCTGCGTCGCTCCCAGCCGGTCTTTTCCAACGGGGGGAACTCCCAAAGGCTCTCTCTCCTAGACTTTTACTCCGATTGACTTAAAACTTTGGGAGAATATTCTGGACATATTGTATTATTAGATAATAAAATTTAAAAAATGGATTTTTTTAAATTTTCAAAACCATGTAACCCCTTAAATGAGTAACGTATCGAAGGATTGTTCCCGTAATAGTTTTTTTTCTTGTTAGACAAGATGAAAACTCAACACTAGTATTACGGGTTGGTCTTTGAAAAAAAAAAATGAATAATAATATGGTTGGAAATCAGAGTAAAGCAGTGAATGGAAAGCGGGACAAAGGAGTGACAATGGAAGAAGAATGTGAATAGCGTGCATATTTTTGCCAAGGTCGGTTCAGCATCCAAAGAGGATCAACGCTGTGACGAGATCTTGTGCTCGCGTTACGTCGAGAGGAAAGTATATTCAACGTTGAACCCGGTGGCAGTGGTGGAAAGAGAATGTATTTAAAGAGTTCCGACACAGCTTATCTTTGAGGGGAATCAGAGGGAAAATACTATTATTCTTGAGCAGGGCGCCAATCTTCAATACACCAACATTTCGTTCGAAAACGACACGATTACTGTGATAAGTTTCGAGTCCGACATTAAAAATTATTATTATTTTTACACAAGCGCATTAAGTGACTGATATTTAGTGACTGATATTCTCGAATCTACTTTTTAAACTTTCGATCAAAATCTTCGGCATTTACTTCAATGCTCAGCTGATCATTTACTTATTGCTTAAGGTAGTAGTCTCGCCACAGTCACGTTGAAAAGTTTATTCTTCGCTCAATCGATGAAAGCTTCGAAATATTGCGAAATATCCTTATAATGTAGGTTGTACATCTCATCGGGATGTAAAAACTTATAATGATAAAAACGCCTAATATAATGTTTACCCTCACTTTTGTGTCAGACTATCCATTCCGGCTACTAATACGCAGATACTCTGCGTATACGGATATGCACTATGCTACTATTTTTTTTCCCCCCAAAAGTAGCATATTTAAGGAGTATCACGTCCAAATTTTAGGTAAAAATGTTGAAAATTCACGGAACTATGATTTTTTTAAGCGAAAAAGTGTCTTTCTTGCATTTTCACCTCTTTATAATATTTTTTTACCGTGTCGCCATTTTATTTCTTATAAATACATTTTTCGTACATTATCTAGAAAGTTCAAAGCATGCTCCGTCATTTTTTGAACCACTCCAGACGGATAGTTTGGTCACAATACTTTTTTTGAAAACTGACTGAGTAGAATCGACCCAAGTGTGACCACCGCGATTGAATTTGGAAGTGTGACCACGAAGGGTTAATAGCGTGTTTCAAATGTTATAGCCATGGAGCCTAGATGCCAGGAGGTCCAGCGAGGCCTCTCAACTCGTCCCCAAAAATGGCTCGAAGTGATGGCGCTGGGGTGCTCCGCTAAACATGGGTGCGATCTAAACAGATCACAGCTGATGTACCTAACCATCATTCGTGTTAAGTGTCAAAGTATAATAAAATATACGACGAAGTGCTACGGTGATTGATACGCCTAAGGAACAGATGCAGCATAGTTTTTTTAAATGATAAATATAGTTCTTTGTTCTCGTGCGTAATTTTTCGTAGTTCAAAACGTATATATGACCAAACATGAGTCTGCAGAGGAGCCACGAAACATTCGGACACGGTTGGTGGGCGCAAAACAGCCCCGGTCCCAGCCGATCACAACTCAAGGAAGCCAAGAGGACAGGACACCGTCAAGAACAGGAACACGAGATCACGCAGTAGAAGCAACAACCCAAAAAAACCAAATTTGTTGTTGACGACATTGTGAAATCGAAGGTAAAGACAAAATGTTCTTCATAATCATTCACAGTTGTTGCATATCATAGTTTAAAATAAACTGAAAAACTTAAAGTGAATCGGATAAAATTTCTTTATCTCCTTCTACGAGTTACGTCCATTTTTAAGGATATGCGTCACACGTCCGGTCGATAAAAATCCCACTGCCAAGAAGGACGGTACAATCCAACGTGGCTCTGCTATCACCCCATTGCTAGACGCCAACCAAAGTGCAGGTTTCCGAGAAAGAGAGAATCGACACGGTGCTTCTTCGACAATTGCAACAATGTTACCTGAAGACGTTCAGCCTTCCGAGAACACAGCGGTGGAAGCTACCCTGCGAATCGTCTTTGACGATAGGGTATTGTCTTTGTGATACGCACGACCAACCAGACTTTAATGGCCATAAAAAGCTCAGGAGCAAATACATAATTTTAGGAAGCGCGCCTTCTTTTAGCTAACGCTTCCAGACCACAAAATTTAGGGTATTATTCTTTGCTACCTAAATCCTTGCATTGTTAAACCGGAAGAATAATTTTCTGTGTTTCAGATCAGAACGCACCAGTGTACAAAGATCCTTTGCAGTGTATGAGCAGCCGACCTGTGAGTCCCACACCCGCAGCCCCAAAATTACGATGGAATCCAGATATCAACAAGGAATATACTGAACCGCAAGAATGAATCCTGAAAACGTGCAAGGGCATGAAAACAAATATTGGTGATTTTAATAAAAGAAAAATATGAGGCTTTCGAAATCCAGTAATAGATATTTAATGAAATTAAGTTCAATATGTAGCAGCAACAAGAATAAAATACTTACAATAGTTTTAAATTATCGAATATGGTATATTATTTGTAATATCTACAATAAAAAAGAATTTATTCCTATCCGTACTCTCAGTGAACAAGGAAGTTACTTTTGTCACAAATTATACAATAAGTTACTCTACAGGCGATAAAGTTTTCAGCCGGAATATTAAATATGCTTAAACAAAAGACTCATCTTTTCTCGCTTTTGAGTTTTTTTTTTTCAAGCCGTCATGAGGAAATTAATCGGCGGAAATTTCGACGTTTGATGTCACGATCGGTCTGTCGTGAGGTTAGAAACTCGTCCGATCACTTTCACCTCGTTGACCAATATATTACTATATATGTAGGTGCCGCTGCACCCCAGCGCCATCACTTCGAGCCATTTTTGGGGACGCTTTTTTCAGTGCCTTTGCATTGGCGCTGGACCTCCTGGTATCTAGGCTCCATGGTTATAGCAATGGTAATTTTGCGATTATTTCATGTTGAAAAAAATTTGATGAACTTGGCAACAGTGCACTCCTCGTATTGCGAGTTCGTTTCTTTTCACGGTTGGCTACACTTATTCTGTCACCGCGAGCATCAACGAGGGCAGCAACTCACGCAGTCCATTGAAAATCAAAAAATGTATATTTTTATTTATTAAATCAATTCAATTATAAACGATAAATGTCTAATGCCAAAAATAAAATATATCACTTCTTAAAAAGAAGTGAAAAAGACTCAACATAAAAGGAACACCAAAAATTTCGATACGCCGATCACAGATTAGAGGAGCTCCAAACAGTAAACAGAATAAAACGCCGTAGCATTTTTTTTCTTTTCGTTCGGATTATACGCGTTAAATAGTCCGAACGTCATCGAGGCAGCGGTCCAAGTCGACCTTGACGAAAGGTCAACGGAGAACGGATCGTACATAAACCTTTACTCGCGGCCCAGCTTCGCGGACTTGTCAATTGCGGCCGAAGGTCACGATGCTAAATCTTACAATTTGTCATTAGCGCGAACGCGCGTTCGTTCTCATTGGCCCGGATGAGTGACCGCTGAGTCGCGGTCATCTCACAGAAATTAGATCGTAAAAGTCCGATATGGCATACGAAGAAACATATTTAGAACAACCAACAACAACAAAGAATAGTTATACCATGGTTGTTACGCATTATTGACTCAGAAATTCTTTGACTTTTGCGGATTTTCCACACAGGTTTTGCAACTATTCCAGGGAGACTAGGATCAAATGAAAAACACTTTATTTTCATCAAATATATTTCTTTTTTAATTAAATACCAGAAGTTAAGTCTTTACGAAAAATTAAGTTAAGATTTTACCAAAAATTCAACACATTTTAAAGAGAGTAAAAGTTTCAAAGATGAGATCTACATTTCTATGAAATGTAACTTAACCTAATAATTCAAATTACTGCATATGCAGAGCTATATATATAACGAGACATTTAGGAATAGTTGAAATTCTTCGGACTCTGTAGTCCGTCTCTCTACTTTTGATGAACCGCACTTAGCCACTCATCAAGACTATCGGGACCTTTTTGGTATTCCGTCGCAATCTTTTGTTTTCTTTTCATTTAATTATTTGATTAAATCTCGCGATATCTTCTTGTTTTCTTGCGATTTGTAACCCGTCGCTGTCTTTCTTTTTTTGTTCCTCAAGATATTTCATGTAACGTGTTCATGCATTCCTGGCGGCATGAATCATTTTTTTTTATCTATGCAGACATTTTCGACACATCCGACGCTATTGAACTCGTCTCATATACATGTTTCAGGGCAGCCAATGAACGTTAACGCTTCACAAACACTGTTGGGCGTTAATCGATTAAATTATCAATCAGTTCATTGACTGACTAAAAAAAGTAATTGAAATTAACTAATAATTGCATGTCGCGATTAATTTATTTGGATTAATCTATGTTAATTGCAACACGCAATTAAAACAATTGCAATTAACTTTTTTAATTGTTCTAAGAAACAATTAAAACTAACAATTAACCTATTTAACTTTACAGATATCAGATACAACGTGTTTGTTTGGGTTTTGTAGACTTACGCAGCGCCCTATACAATAATCAGTTTTAATTGTTAGTTTTTAATCAAATACACCAAAAAGATTAAAAATTGATTAGTTTCTAATTGTGGAAGGTCACGATTAACAATTGATTAATTGTTAATTGGGACTACAGCAATTAACAATTAATTAATTGTTAATCGTGAGTTTTTACAATTACATTTGATTAATTGTTAATTTTATAGACGTGATTAACAATTTATTAATTGTTAATCGTGAGTTTTTGCAATTACAATTGATTAATTGTTAATTTTATAGACGTGATTAACAATTAATTAATTGTTAAACTTTAGTTACCCTAGCAATTAAATTTTGCCCAACACTGCCGTGAAACAATACGAAGATCCTTTGTAAAAATCAATTGAAGTCGTTGGATCCATTGAACGTCGATATCATTTCTATAAAAAAAAAGAATCTAATCTGTCTTCTTTTCTCGGAAATGTTTTCAAACTATCCTGCAAATAAAATGCAATTGTATAGAGCTTTAGTACTCTAAGGCTCTATACATTTGCATTCGATTTGCTGACACACAACACAACAGTAAATTAGTTTTTAGTTTTAAAAATTTTCAATGTTTGGCACTGACATAACTTTTTTTTGTATATGATGAAGAATAATACAAATATTTAAAATATATAAAAATATTTATTTTTACACTTTTTAGTTTTTTTTTTTTCAAATCGGTTTGATTTTTCGTAATTCTTGCAAAAATAAATTGTGGAAAAATTCCAAAGAATTTTCAAAATTCCCTGACTTTTCCCTGATTGTTCCAAGAGGAAAGAAGTTCCCTGAATTTTCCCGGTTTTCCATATGCGTAACAATCATGTATACGTTACCGAGTAACGTTCAATATTTTTATTTCCCAAAAGAAAATAATAGTTTTACGTTACCGAGTCACTTGATTCTTCAATATTTTTATTTCTCGAAAAGAAAAGAATAGTTATACGTTACTGAGTCACTACGTTGTACAATATTTTTATTTACTGAAAAAAAAATGTATTCTCGCGTTTTGTAAGAATCGTTGCCGCGAAAGATTTGTTATTCGTTTGTCGAATGCAATTTTGTCGATTGTCGATGGCTCGAGCACGTCCAATATTTGAAAACAGCCTTCGACGATTGACAAGATGGTCATGCGCGTATGAGATTATGGACCTTTTCAGGCGCGGCCTCGAAGGAAACGTGAGTGGAATAGTCTTTGAAAATTATGTTTATTCGCTGCGTCCGAGAAGACATCGTAAAACAGAAACGTTTCTTTTCCCCAATTCGCTAGTAGAATTATTGTGTGTGTTATAGTAATCAATATTAGTAATAATTAATATGTATAAATAATAATACTAATAATAATTAATATTAAAATAGTAATAAAAATATTTATATTCATCTGTCTCTGTCCTGCTGTGTGTAAGACAGAGACATCTGATATTGCTGACTCTTTCGCACGCCATACCCCCTTTTCAATGCGCACCATGCGGCCGAAAACTGAAGCAAAAATTGGACGCTAACCAAACCTTACCCCGCTACCGTCGTTTCAAGACCTGTATGTAAAACCGTGAGCAACACCCTGGTAATTGCTCTGGCAATTAGTAACTACAGAAACTTTAGTAACGCTAAAAGAAATTTTGGAAATAGATAAAACAAAAAAGTTCACACCATCGTTACGAGACACGGTCGCGTCGAACACGTCGGCGTAGAATAAAATGTATACGGCGCGCCAACGTGTATCGCCGCGATGCGTTCGCGTACGTGCGAAGCTTTTTTTCCTGCTACGTCGTGTGTACAGTACGTGTCGTGCTCGTCAATGCAGAAATATTGAACAAGAGGCTCTGGACCTTGCGAGGCTCCGAGAGCCCGGAAATCAATTTAGCTATCTGCCACATTAATAATTAGTTCCTCTTTGTGCAAATTTGATATACAGTTGCGTGCAAAAGTTTTGGACCATCCTGTGTTTCAGGCATATTGCATTGAAATATGATGGTGAGGAAAGAGTAAACGAGTTATGACAACATGTATTCACTTATACGATGTACGATACATCGAATGTTATTTATTATTGGTCAATTCATTAGAACGGCATTTGATAATAATAATCTATCCATATAATAAAATTGTAAAGTTTGCGTGTATGTTTGTTTTTGTAAGCATCATGTAAAAAGTACTAACCCAATCTGCATGGAGTTTTCATAAAAATATATGACTTAAGGGGTTACACCAGCCTAAAATTTTCGAAATATCGATTTTTTGTTTTAATTCTATTCTCATAGTTTGAACCTCAAAGAAAATGTTAAGCTGAATGCGAAGTCTGTACCTACAATATTAACGAAGATATTCATTTTTTTTTCTACCGCACTGTGCAGCGCTCCTTTAGATAGATTCTCCCTTCGCTTCTATAAAACTGGTACCTGAGCATAGATTTCTTCTTGGAAGGTCCGATTCCGCTGTCAATTGGAGGTTTAGGAGGATATAATAAAAACTGTCACGAAAGCATAAACGCTATGATATGGAAAATCGCACCGAAAATAAGTTTCAGTGGTAGACAGTAGTTGAAATAGGTACTTACATCGCTACATGTATTTATTATGATGGCTATAGTAATATTTTATTAATATTTCACGTATTAAACACAACTATCGGAAGTAATTGTTGTGACATGTGTAGTGACGAAGACGAGCACCGTACATCGCTTGCTGAATAGGACCCCAATGTGGAGCAGGAATCGCCGATTAAACTATACAAGGTATCCCACAAATTTTCAATGTTTTTTACTGATGAAGCCGCGTCAAAACTTTAAACGCGTTTTTCTCAAAATGACATTTTTCGAATTTGCGGGAAATATGACTCAACAACAGTTATTCCGATTGATTTGAAATTCATACCATACATTTGTAACATAATTATCTCAATTAGTACGTAGGATTTTTTTCTAATGTTAACCGTTTTTGTTTAAACAATGTTTTTAAGGCCTTTGGCCACTCGAGGATTTTCCAAAAATCGATTTTTTTTTTGTTAAAAATATAACTTAGTACCTATAAAATTATATTCCAAAAGATTATGGGTGTGAATAATCTCTAAGTACTCGATTTTCGAATTCTAGCGCAACCCCTCTTGATTCATGTCGTGACTTTCTACTAACGTCAAACGCGTTTATCTCAAAACTACATTTTTCAAGTCAGCCGGACTCATAACTCAAACAAATTTCAATCGATTCACTTGAAATTTTAATTGTACATTTAGAATTACATTTTCTGAGGCACTATGTAGGATTTTTTTTATTATATTGCATAGTTCCTTTTTTATAAACAATTTTCTGACGATTTTCTCATGGCCTTTTATACTTTTTGTTTTAGAAATACGCCATTTTGACAAAAAACAATACATCAAAAAAATCCTACGAACTTCTATAGCTATTCTTATATACAGGGTGAGGCACATAAAGTGTTACAGAGCAATGGCACTCAAACTATTGATCATATCCAAAAATGTTTCAGACAAAAGTTTCCGTGTTCGAGAAGGCCGTCATACTGGACCACCCTATTTTTTTTATCGGTGGAGGCGCTGAAGCTACATCAAGGTCAACTCCACTTGTTTAAATGGAACCATGTATTTTTTTTCGATGACATTATTACCGATTTTAAGACGAATTCAGCGACCTCCAACAGAAGGTCATTCTAGTCACGCAAAGTATGAAAATAGTCGAAAAATCGAAAAATATCGGAATAATCACTTTCAAAGGATCCACTAACCTTGGTTTGGGTCTACCTACAGAAGATGCTCGAAGTGATGACCCTCGACTTGTAAGCACTTGTTAATTCGCTGACGAAAAGACCGTCTAACTTCAGCCAACATTTGTGGTGTAATTTCGGTACATGCTCGGCGTATTCTTTCTTTCGTATCGTCAGGCGTGGTAGGTGCTACCGCCATTACGCGTTCTTTGGCAAAACCCCATGAAAAGTTCATTTTCGCGATCCGATGTACTCACATTAGAAGGTAATGCGTGACTAACTGATATGTCAACAGAAAATGCGTACTTGCTGCCGATAAGAAACATTGGTATCGTAAGAAATGAAAATCGCGATCAAACAAGTGTTTACAAGTCGAGGGTCATCACTTCGAGCATCTTCCGTAGGTAGACCAAAACCAAGGTTAGTGGATCCTTTGAAAGTGATTATTCCGATATTTTTCGATTTTTCGACTATTTTCATACTTTGCGTGACTAGAATGACCTTGTGTTGTAGGTCGCTGAATTCGTCTTAAAATCGGTAATAATGTCATCGAAAAAAAAATACATGGTTCCATTTAAACAAGTGGAGTTGACCTCGACGTAGCTTCAGCGCCTCCACCGATAAAAAAAATAGGGTGGTCCAGTATGACGGCCTTCTCGAACACAGAAACTTTTGTCGGAAACATTTTTGGATATGATCAATAGTTTGAGTGCTATTGCTCTGTAACACTTTATGTGCCTCACTCTTTATAATCGAAAAAACTTTAGTGTCTCATGATACCTAAAAAATTATAGGAGCTGTTGGTCCGGCCGTTGACCTTCCAGAAAAAAAGGCTTCATCGGAAAAATGCTGCACAGTCGCCATTTTGACATGTATCGCTGTGAAAAAATAATTTTGTATAGTCAATTACGTGTATAATAAAACCCCTACTCGTAATTCCGATTTATTTAATGGTTTCGCTGAAAAAAAATCACAAAATATGTCCTTTTTTTCCTCTAAAGTAGCCTAAAGCCTTAAGTAGAAATTTTATGTGAAAGACCAACATAAATTTCTGCGTGATACCAAAAATCAATTTTTTCCCCGAAAATCCTATGTAGCGCCGGGTATTTAATCTAACTTAACAAAATATTTTCATTCTTTTATGTATCAGACGAACCGTGAGGCCATTAGGATTCCCGCAGATTGAAGGTGTAAAAAAAAAACTTGACGCGCGCGGAGGCATGTATTTCCGTTAATTATCAATATTTTTCGATAAAAAAAATACAGTTAAGAAGCTGAAAAATATACTAAAGGAGTGTAAAGATAGAAATAAAAAGCATGCATTAGTTTAGCTACAAAATATTCATGAATAGCGAGTTTTATTTAAGCCTCTCAGGATGGTGTAACCCCTTAACTTGAAGTAACATTGAGTTTTTATTTCGTCGCAATCGGCTCAGTCGATCGAAAGATATGCTAATTTCAAGTTTTCGATAATCTGCGCGTACGAAGTCGTGGGCAGAGCTGTTAATATTATAATCACATTATTATTCTCGATAGCGATTGATTTTATCCATAAAAAAATCCTTATCGGTAATGATAATAAAAAAAGCATGAGAAAAGAGGAGGATGAGACAAACTAAAAACAAGAATATTTATGTAGATGTGTGTTTATAGACATATGTCAATGTAGACTTCTTTTTTTTTCCTTTGACGTACGTAGTAATAGAGAATTTCGAAGTAGCGAACTATTAGGTTGAATTGCTTGAATAGACCAGCTGTGCAGCTGTATGTATGTAGGGTATTCCAGCTCAACTGAGACAACTATTTCCCTCGCCATCGTTGATAATAGATTTCCATAGTGAAAAACTTCGCCGGTGTCAACCCTCCCTCCTCCATTGCCCTTCTGCGGCTTCGAAAAATTGAAAAGTCCACTTAGGCTGTTGAAAGAGTTCTGAAAAAATTTAGATACGTTTTAGATCTGTTTTGTGATTTGTTCACCAAAGCTTAACTTATGCTTCCAATATTTAGTATTTTTTTTTTTCGGAAACTTTCGATTTTCGACAGTTTGGAAGTCCGGTCTGCATGTATATCTCACCCGAATTAAATTTCATCTCAAACCATATTTTTGGAATTTTTTTTAACTTGCAAGACCGGAAATTTTCTCTCATGACTTCCAAACTGTCGAATAAACATCCCCACAAGTGCAATCTCTCAAAAAAAAACAATAAATATCGGAGGCGCGAGGTTGAGCTTTGGTGAAAAATGCACAAATGAGTTCTAAAACGTATCGAAATTTTTTCCGAATTTTGAAAACGGCCTGAGTGGATTTTTCGATTTTTTGCAAAGGCGCAAAGGATTGAAACAATTATAGGTGTTTTTTTTTTTACACTAGTAGTAAGGTTTTCCACTATGAAAATCTATAATCGACAATGGTGAGGGAAATACAGTCGAACCTCGATACAACGAATCTCTAGGAAAGAGCAAAACAGTTCGTTATATTGAGGTTTCGTTATATCGAGGTTATGTTTAAAAAAAATCGTTATATTGAGGTTTTAATAAAAAGGTTCAATAAAAATTGCTCTAATTTAAACCTTTCTTTCTTTAAAAGGAATGTATTAGTACTATAAATATAGAGATATTTTTTAAAGAAAGAAAGGTTTAAATTGGAGCAATTTTTACAAGCAATTAGCAATCAGAGCATAATGAACATATTATTATTAAAAGCGAATTATTTTAAAACTAAACAGATATTTTGTTTAATTTTAAAAGTTTGCAAGTCTAGACGGGCTCCGTTGAAGCAGAGAGAGGAAGAAGGGAACGAAAGGACGGGAGTTCGTTTATCGAACGCTTCCTTATACGGAGGTTTTTTGTTCACAAAAATTCCTTGTAAAGAGGTTTAGGGCCCTGAAAATAAATTCGTTAGATCTATAGTTTTTCTTCGTTGTATCAAGGTTTCGGGTGTCTATCGGAAGAGAATGGACAAATCTTTGTTATATCGAGGCTAGTTATATCGAGGTTCAACTGTAGTTGTTTCAGCTGAGCTGGAATACACCATATATGTCTGTGTGTGCATGGGCAGGAACTAACAATTTATAATTATACATTGATGACGATGATATCTAGCAGCTCACCTCTCTTTCTCTCTCCATGTCTCTCTCTCTCTCTCTCTCTCTTTCTCTTTCCTTCTCCCTCTTCGAGGCTCGGTGTTCAGCAAAAAGAATCGGTTTGTAAAAACATACTATGTATATTTCATATCATTTCGCAAGCTATGCTTGACGTCTTCGATGTTTTTTTTATTATTGCGCCAATTGCTTTTTCTCGTTTATGTTTTGCCCAATCAGCATTAACGAAGCCTCTCGCTGCCTTCCTACGAAATAATTATTCGCGTACGTGAGCGAATCATCTTCGAATCGGTTAAAATTCTCGTCCATCATGAGGTTGAAGTATGCATCATTGGAATGCAATGAAAATTAATATTTCTAAATTGCTTTAATTTCATTTGGCACTTTCAGCCAACGAAAAATCTCTCAAGTATTTTTGTCAAGATATTTATTTATTGGTGTACAATATAAATCTATAAGAAGAAGATCTATAAAAATAACAATAAGGAAAATAAAATGTAAATAAGAGCTTTCGTTGTGTTCCAACGTTGCAAACTTCAACACCATGGTCCATCCAACTATAAGACTTCAGGATGCGTATTAACCCGGGTACTTTGCTGCTATAGACATCGCAGAGATTTTTCAGGTACGGAGCTCAACGTATATGTCACGAAGCACGATGAAACGGCCTCTCGAGAGGTGTCCACTGGGCTATGCAGTGCTGAATTTGCACAATCGTTTGTACAGATCGTCGTGCATCGATCAACGCTAACAAAAGACGGACGATGCTACGATGTAGCATCATCCGTGTGTGTGTGTGGGGGTGTGTGTCAATGACGCAAAAAAATATCAGCCTTGACATATCGTCAAAGTATCCACTGGCTCACTTCGATTTCCGACGAGCGATATTATCATTCAATTCTTTTGAAAACTACAAACACTCAATATAACCAATTATATTATTATTTCTCAAACAAAAACAAACAAAAAAACTTAAGGCATTATATACGCGAAAATTTCCCAAATTTTTCATTTTTTTATTATTTTTGATTCCATTAGCCTGAACGGTTAGGAATATTTTAAGCTTTAAAGAATTGAATAATTGCAGGATGCTATTAAATAAGATAAGATTGCATTTATAATAGATACCGCGCGGCGCGCCCGACCGCCAACTTCAAAGCCGTTTTTCCACGATTCACTTTTTTGAACCTCGTGAAAGTTCTAACTCTTGAACGAAGGTTCAGATCGCTTTGAAATTTTTACAACATATTCTTAGTATCATCACCTATCGTGTGAACCACAGAAACAAAAATTTCAATGACACAAAAAAATATAAAAAATAAAATACCGACAGAAAGTTGAGTGAAAAATTTTAAGTTTCGAGTTTTTATTATAATAATTTTTTAAAATAATATTTTTGGTTCAGACTGAAGATACATTCATTATGCAATTATAAATATGTTCATTTTTTTTTTCAGACACCCACATCGATGCCGAGAACTTTCACCATCAACGCGCGCGCCAAAAAAATACATTGCTTTATTATGTTATATCTCCGCCATTTGTTAATATTTCTGATTTTTTTTTTTTTACATATACTTAACCATGTGCATAAATGATCTGTAAAAAAAAATGTTGTCAATATATGCGTCATTTTTTTTAACCGCGTGTAGAAAAGTACCTTCGAAAATCGGCGAAATCGCGTATATAAGGCCTTAAACATTTTCCAGAGTTTTGCTAATTTTTGGACGCGCATCTACGAGACTAAAAAGTTCTTAAATATATTCTCTTTCCGCTACCGTCGCCGGGTTCAAGGTCGAATATACATGCCTTGCGACGTAACGAGCACGAGATCTCGTCACAGCGTTGATCCTACTTGGAAGCTTCACCGACCTTGACGAGAATGTGCACGCTATTCACATTTTTTTTTCCTTTGTCATTCTTTCGTCGCGAATAAATTTGGACGCAGCCGCGGTGCAGAAATTTGTGACCGGGCATTCCCTACTTTGCGTCGGGCTCTGGCCAGGCTTGCCTCGTCCGATTCACCTGACCGAGCCCTTTCATGAAACAGACCAAAAAGTTCACAAAATCGTTTTTTATCGGATTACACTCTATGTTTGGAAATCGCAATGTTCTGACTGAAATACATTGCGAGGCAATTATACACTTTTACGCAATGTAAAGCCGGCCAGAACATTGACATTTCCTGAAAAGTGAAGCTTAAGAACTGTCTAAAGCTGCTTTGCTTTTGACCCCATCAAATATATTTATAATTAATTAGGATACAACAAATACATCTGTTGTAATTCTATTCATCATTATAAACATGTTTTTTTGTCACCGATGATAATCTACGAGAATAAAAATGCTCATCATACATAATGGTATTACAACAAGTATTAAATTGAACGTAACGAATAACTAAATTATTCGATGAGACAAAAAGTAAAGGAGGTGGTTAGTGGTTTGTAAAATCGACGTCACCTTGTCAGGAATTATCAATGTTTTGGCCTGTGAGACATTACCTGTATGTATTTCGCCAACAATCCGTCAGGTGGCTTCGAGCGAAGCGCTTCGCGTAACCAAGGTGTACAGTCCTACAACGATAAAACTTTGATCCGTTGTTATATCACGAACGGAAGTGCTATGCCCACAGAGTGCACATTCGTTTTTGATTTTGTGATAATTGTGAAATAATAAGTATCAGTGGGGCCTGATACTAAAGGGTATCTCGAAATGACCAGACATTTTAAATTGCGCGCCATTTTTTGTGGCGAACATAGAATGCTAATCTTTGACGACTGCTATCAGGAAGTATTGAGGTTTAGTCATGGAGAATTATACGATCAAGCAACGCATAGGAATTGTGCAAATTCACTGCAAAACAATGCAGTTATTGCAGATGAAGTTTCATGGTCGTGTTATCTCGCGCCGCGGAGATGTGAATTGGCCATCAAGATCGTGCGATTTGACGCTATTGGACTTCTTATCTTGGGGTTTTCTGAAAGGAAAAGTGTATGCCAATGATGCACAGACCATTCCCGAGCTCTAGGAAACAATTGGACCCACCATTAATGAAATTAGTCCGCAATTATGCCAAAATGTTATAGAAAATTTCGTCAAAAGAGTGAACGTTTGCAAACATAGGGACGTGGCGGCCATTTATCGGATATTGTATTCCACACATAACCTCCATGTTTGTACCTCATATTAAAATAAAAATATTTTTACATTTCAAATAAACAATACGTTTCATTGATAAATTTAAATGTCAGGTCATTTTGTGACACGCTTTATTTATTTTACTCGGGTATTTTGGCAAAGGCCCTTTTCCGCTACCTGATTATTACTCTATCCGTCCATCGGTTTATTTCTCATGGCCCTGTCAGTACGCTATCACTTTTATAATTTCACGGTGATTTTCTTATCTACTTCCTCGTCAGTTCTTAAGGCGGGCAACCATTTTAGGTGCTTCAAAGAATCAATTTTTTTTATTTCATAAATCGTTAGCAAAATATCTTAAGAATACACCCTGAAAATTTCTAAACGATATTCGGATTCCTTCTAATGATATGTATATAAATGATAAAAACACTCCGCTCGACTCCAAAGCGCGCTCAGGTATCCAGGAGCGCTACGTTGGGTAGTTTGTTTGGGTTTTCATAACCCAAACAAACCCAAACTCGACCGTTTGGCGATTAGCTCCAAAACATCTCCATTCTGGGTACAAAATATTCGAGGTAGCGGCATTTCTTGCTGCTATTTTATTCAATGAAGGAAATTCAGCCCTACTCATGGTTATGAATGAACTGCAAATCGTAGTTGGCAGGCAGAGCTACGGATATGCCGAGCAAATGGATCAGATGCGCGTGGCTCGGCAAAATAGAAAAAGTTTATTAAAGACAAAAGAAGCTCGAAAAGCTCGTAAAGAGGAAATGCAAGCTTCAAATGAGTTGCATGAGGAAGAGGAAGGACTGCTGTATGGCGCTGGAATCGCTGATTAATCGGTAAGACACTTTATCGTTTGATTAAACGACATTTGACTTTGAGTTTTTCTTTTGTGAAACTTTAAACGCGTTTTTCTCGAAACGACATTTTTTCAATTTGCGGGAATCATAACTCAAAAACTAATTGATGGGTCATCTTCAAATTTGGAACACGTTTATATAATATAATTTATTAAAACATGAACCTAAAGTTCGAAAGATTAGATTGTTTAAAACATATTTATTATTGCCAAATGCCGGGAAAAAAATGCTAAAAATCGATCATTATTTTTTCAAACACGTTCCAACATTCAATTCTCGATTGTTGTTTCAAAATTTAGGTTCATGTTCTTAAAAAACATCTCAAGAATGCATATAAATTTGTTGGACTATTTCAGATGTGAATTGCGAGCTGCACAATTCCCGCAAATCGACAACGACGATGAGGACACGCCAAGGGACACAGCGGATTACACCTTAATTAATCCATGAAATAAGTTAAAAAAATTACCAGAGATGTATGAAAACATGAATAAATTATTGTCAGAGTTGCGGAAATTTCCGTTTTTTTTTTTCACAATAAAAAAAAATCCATTCCCGCCATCCATCCATTGCCCGCCTTAAGCATTTCTCGAAAAAGAGAACGGCGGATCAGGGCCTGGTCTACGACCTGTTAAATGGGCAACCTCGTCCACGTTAGAGCACTGGCCATGGAAAGATATTATCTAGGGAAGGCAGATAAGGGGCAGTACTTTTTCCCGACTGAAATTTTTACACCGGAGGTGTCATCGTCTCTTATTTCCCACCCAAATCACAATGTACTTCAACGTCCGCCACATGGGGCCGCAATTTTCAAATATTTTTTTCCATTACCTTACTCCGACTCTTCGTGTCTGTTCTGTTTCCAATCTCATGAAATTCTCTGTGCTCCCATGGAAACATCATAGCCGCGTAACGTACCGTTAATAAATTCATACGTGACCAGTGTGACGGTGTCTATGTGTGGACTACTTTCACGGATTTCCACGCTGGAACTTTGATGCACAATACGAACACGCCTTCTCAGTCTCGGCTAAATGTCTCATAAGTGTATTTTTTACGAGTGTATATATATATTGACAATTTTGTATGTATCTTAAGTCGGTGAATAATTAATACTAATTATCTAAAAAAATGATTATCACCATATTATTATCTGCATAGTTGAATATACACGCGTATATATGCACAGACCCGATTATACGTATCATCATTTGTTGAAAATATTTCTTTAAAAGAATTGCATAAGCTTGAAATTTCGAAAATACGATTTTTTCCATTGCATGGTTATTTGTAGCCTAGGGTCTTGATTTTTGTTTTCAACGAAGATGTGGTAGATATTCTAAAAATTGATGACGTTGAAGTTTGAATAGCTGGAATGCAACGAAAGTCAATTTTTTCTCCTTTTGCTCGGTTTTTTTTTGCCGATTTAGGGTACGAAAATCACGATGTTGAAGTTTGCATCGTTGGAACGCAACGAAATATTTTATTTTACTAAATTTCCCAAATTTTCTTCGAAACATTTAAGCTATAAAAATGCCGCGATCATTTCTAGGCTCCTTAATTAGCGATCTACCACAAATCGGCAAAAGACGATTTTCGATACTAATAAAAATGAGAAAGTAAAAAAAAATCGTTGCATTCCAACGATGCCAACTTGAAGTCCATCGAAAATCACCCAAACGGTCGTTCTTATTCCCATATCTTAGATCCACGAACGCGCAGATCTTAATGTATTGAAAAGATTATAGATTGTACGAGTAATAAAAATGAAAGAAACAACAACAAAAAGTTGAAAATAACTTTCGTCGCATTTTAACGATGCAAACTTCAATGCCATAAAAATTGTGACCGAGTTGTGACGATTTTTGGGAAGGTTCAGATCGCCCTCGGAGATTTACTCTTTTTTCTTTTGCGTTTGTCTCGAACTCTATGCTTTACGAAACAGTGTACGACGTATGTCAAAATCTATTCGTCCGATTCACTTCGAATTCGGACAGAGCATAGTTTATAACATCTTCCATCGTATGACCGCATTATTCTTTCACATGTTTATCCATTTGTTGACAGTAAATGATTAAAATTGTTTGCTTGTGTCGGAAATCGATTTCTTTCTTATCTACAGCTTGCCATTTTTGTAATTTGCAAAATTTCAAAAAAGTATTCGGTCATACGAAAGTTTTATTATTATACTAAAAGTAGATTTTTTTATTTTTACCATTCAGATGACCCTACTTGCAAGCAATGGTTTAAATAATAATAACTTCATTGTTCATGAATTTTTTTCCAATATAAAAATTACTCAAACTCGGCAAGACTACGTATCAATAGTGTGCAAAATCCTGTACCTCGTCATTCGAATATCCTCATTAGAAAATAAAAAAACATTGGATATCGACCTGTTTTTTTTTGGCCCCAACCATTTAATTTCCGAACGAGTTATTTACGCAACGCCGTGGTTTTGAATTTATAATAGGATTTTTACACGAACGAACTGTCATTGTAATGTATTTTCAATAATCAAAAATAATTATTTAATAATTTATGTTTCCTCAATTTTACGATTCTTCAATTTTCACCGCATCAACATTAAGTGCAGTATTTCCAATGACTTACGATCGATGTAGCACGTTGCGAAAAGAGCTGCACAAATGGCATTTAATTTGCTATATTCAGCGGAAATTCGCGTTGCGAATGAATTATGAAACGCACCGGTACACGACGCATGCCTAATGCTACTCTGTGTGAACGAACTATCGCTAAATTATCGTATTGAAGTTTGCATCGTTGCGTCGCAGCAAAACATTTTTTTTTCCTATTGGCCAACTTTTTTTTGCCTGTTTAGGCTTCAAAAATCATAGAAACATTATTGAATATCCTTATTGGGGATCCGTTACTTAAACCCGGAAAAAAGAGTGTGAGTAGTGAAAAAAAATAAAGAAATGAAAAAAATAAAGAATTTTCGTTGCAAACTTCAACACCACATTCGATTAGTGATGAAGGCTGCAATTGATCGCGAAATCGCGTCTCTTTTTCTTTCCAATGATTTTATTGTTTGTTGCAATCAAATTGCAAATGCATAAGGTCGAGCGAGTTATGTACGAGGTGCGTACTTCGTACTAGAAATTGGGTCATTGAATGATTTCTTTTTCATTGTAAAGATCATGTGCGGCTTTTAAAGCAAAGTATTTTTCTTTTTTTTTCAACAATTAACAATGATATAGCACTTTGAAATTGTTGTTCTGTACGGCTCGGCAAAAACGCGCCGAGAGCATCCGAAGTTACCCGAGCGCTCTGTGACGTCACCGCTCGAACGCCAGTATACGAACTACTCGTGTGATACGAGTATTATGTCAACGATGGCAACGACAAAATCGTATAAGCCTTGTTTCGTTCCTCTTTGTATAAATACGACGAAAAGTGCCCCTAATAGGTATGTCTGAATGTGCCCCAAGACATAAAACGTCGAAATCTGTGGTTCGATGCAGCACGACGTGTCAACGCGAAGTCATCGTCCACTTATTTTTACTATGAATACACGGAGAGAATTAAATGTTAAAAATTACCGTACAGTAACGGTAACCAGATGACAACCCTGAAACTTCGCTTATTATTACTGGGTAAAACACAGATTTTCACGAAAATAAAATAAAATTTCTTCTTCAGATAGAAAATTTTACCAGATTTTCTAGTAAATTTTCATGTGTTGCAAAATACGCAAAACTTAAATTTAAAAAATATATAATATCAGCGAAATTTTACTGTGCATTTTATTATTTTATGCCTTTCAAAAATGTATATAAAAAAGTATCGTCTTTATAACAGTTATTTTAAGATTTATTATAAAATTTAATGAGTGTTATAGGAAAATGTATTGTGCTCTCGGTAAAAATTATCGTGCGCGCTACCCTTTTTTTATAGTAAAATTTTAGCTACGTATTTGAAATTTTCTGTAACGTGAGTTAAAAAAAAACTTGTCGCATACGAATTATTATGTTTTTCTCACTTGTCACCACATTGAAATATATCACGGTAATTTTTACCGTGAAATTCACGACAAAAATTACTTTTTAATTCTCTCCGTGTACCACTTTGATGTCAGTGCAAACGTGTTATAACATAAACTGTCTTGAATTTTTTTCTTTCATACGTCTTTTTCAAAATTCTTATGACACGTAGCGGCAATAACTGACACAATTTATCAAGCCTCTCCGAACCTAAAAATGTTCAGTTATCCACGGTCGGTAAATTACTCGAATTTGCTTTCACGAATTCACTTTCACACATCGTTGCACGAAAATTAAACTATATTTCGACTTTTTCAGAATGCTCGAGATTTTTACATGTAAAATGACACAAAATTTTACTTTTTTTATACACTCGCGTGTACGCCGTATACATAACCTATTCGGTCGCGTTCGAGCGGTGACGTCACAAGCGCCAGCGCCGATAGCGTGACATTTCGCGCCAACATCTACAATTTGATTTATCGTGTTATAAAAACAATGAATAATTATCTTTAGAATTGTTTCAAAGAAAAACCCCTTTTGACATTCGGTTTTAATATCACAAAAGATGAATTCTAAAAAAAATCGAACATTTTTTTTTTTTTAACAACTCAATTGTGGAAACTCTGTGCGAAAGTTCGCCAATCCTTCGAGCGGACTGTACACATGTGCTCGAAGTAGTCACAGCCTGTGGTTGGACGAGTGGCCGCGAGGCCACACGATTCGCCGCTCGCGGGCAAAATTCATTTTTACAAGACTTTACGAATGTATCGAAAAAAAAAAATCACAATTTTTCCACCATTTTGCAAATTAAACGCTATAAATAAAAATAACAAATCATTGAATAAGCAAAACCATTGCAATTACATGTGTTTTTTTTTTTTTTTTTCAGACGGAACACAACTGTCAGAAATTATCTGCGGATTTCACACGCGCGCACATCTATTTCCGGAGAGTTCAACGTTTCATTTGCGTCCGCGAGCCAATCATTCGCGCTTCGGAGGCTTCTTCAATTTTCCGATTTTTCACTCTAACCTACTTTTATTCCCAAAAAAAAAACTCCACGGATGTGCGAACGTAGGAAGAATTTTTTTCATTTTCAACCCGATTTACTTCAAAGCGCAGATTGGAGATAAAAAAAAAATGGTTGTTATCCAAATGGATAAGTAGCCCTTATTTATTATCGAAATCAAATTAATGAATAAAAACTTATTCATTGTTAGAAGATGCATGAGGTTTAATTTTTTTATGAAATAAAAAAATTCATCAATTACATATACGTAATGAGCAATCAAACGGTTTTTCATTCCATAAAAATTAATTTATGAATAAAAACTTATTTATTTTTAGAAGATGCATGAGGTTTTATTTTCTTATGAAATTAAAAAATTCATCGATTACATATACGTGATGAGAAACTTAAAGATTTTTAATATTTTAATATCCATTTTAGGATATTTTTCATATGCAAGCTTCCAATTATTATTATTTTATTATTACACAATTTCGTTTGTTTTGTTGTTGTTTTTATTTATTTATTTATATACAATATCTATTATTCTATTCGTATTATAATAATTGTTATTATATTTATGAAGAATAATTTACGTAAAACTTACTGTACGGTGGTCTCTCCGTTTCCCAGATCAGCGTGCCACGATGAAAGTAAACTCTGCATCTTTTCTTCTTAATGACAAAAGTATTAAGAAGAACCGAGCCCGAGGAATTATCAGCGGCCTGCATAATAACGGCGACTTTTACAGCACTGAAAACTCGTTGCACTCGTTTGTTTTTCTTCTTTCCCCGCGTTTTACGCACATATATTGTAGCGAATAACGATTGTCGTTGAGGAAAAATGGATGAGGAGGGTGAAAAACGTATATATATATATATATATATACAGGGTAGGATCGTGTTCTCCAATAGGAAATAAGGGAGATTAATAGGCGAGTAGTGCAAAAGCGCGCACGGACGACGATAACGTCACCGTCATCCTGCAATCCGGTCGAAGTATCGATTGTAAAAAAAACCGCGTGCGAAGGCGCGACCGACAGGTAAATAACTGTGTTTGAATATTACTCGGCACAGATCGAAGGAACGGGGGATGGTGATATGGCGACACGAACGATCGTTGTCGCGAAAGATTTCAGCGATTAAAAAAAAAACAACGAGAGACTGACTGCTGCACTGTTGCCCTGCTCGTACGTGCGAGCAGACTGTTCGATTCCATGCACCAACACGCAAAGCGGTAGGCTTTAATCTCTGCCCGCGAGATGCCAATACCGCACGCGCGCCACCAGACCTTCCAGCGAACCTCGAATGCCCGAGTCCTTTGTTGTTCTTGACGACGACGCACGGACCTTATCTACTCGATACTAGCGCGCGCGCGCGTGCGACTGTGTTCACGCATATGGGTATAGAGGCACGTTGCGCGAATTTTTTCGACGTAAGACGTTTTTATCGACGGAGAGAGCCGCTGTGTTGACCGAGTCACCGAGTTCGGTAGGCGCTCGCTAGGGGCGCGCGCATCACGAGCTTTTGAAGCGTTTCGTAGCGTGTCGTTTCTACGAAAACTGAGAGGTACTTCGGGATACAGCTTCCGCAGTCGCCGCTCGAAGCGTTGAAGTCGTTCGTAATACTTCCGATTCGTTTGTAAACGCAATACGTTAAAGTTTGCCCGGCTCATAAAATGTTTATCCCGTACGTGTACGACAAATGAGCAATTAACGATTAATCGCGTTTTGTACGTGACAAAATAGTGATGAGCCTCTAAAGCTACTTTGGGATTACTGATCATGATCTCGATGAACCAAGAGTAGATCGTTTTAACTTTTGAGGTTACGTCGCAAAGTTTTGTTTGAAACATCGTTGAAGACATTGCGAAACGCAATAATGGCTCGTAGACGCAGCCAGAATCGACGCGCGTCTCGTAAATCCTTGAATATTACGGAGCTGGATGAGGATTCGGAACTCGTCGATACTCGTAAGTAAACGGAAAAGAATATTCTATCGGTGCTTATTTTAAAATGAGACGCGCGTTTTTGAGTACATTCGTGGAAAGAATACAAGACTGCTCGAAATTCCCCGGCGAGGAAAAATAGTCGTAATGAATGAGCAAAACAAAGGATAAGGGAGATTTTTTTCTTCATTTTTGGAATTCACTCTGTTCATTCTCAAATTGCTCTGATTTTGGCTGATATCCGTCTTGATTCCATAACTTTTCGTCTCGATCCTAGAAAGTTTGTGAAACGTATCTGTACTTTTCACTGGTAAAGTATCTTATGATCTTGAAGTTTGCATCGGTCAAACACAACCAAAATGAATTCTATTCAATTGATAACGTTTCTTTTCGGCTGATTCAGGCTGTTACCATCACTGGAATGTTTTCACATATTCTCATTCGACATTTATCACCATGCTTTGCAGAAGAAAGCGGCTTTTGACAATAATAAAAATAAAGAAATAAAATATGAAGGAAACAAAAATCGTTGCAATCCCACGATGCAAGTTTTAACGTCAAGAGTATCTTTCAGGATTGAGGCAAACGACATTCTCGTTATTTACCGCCCGAAGATATCTTATCTACTGTACAGTAAAACTTATCTAGAATGTTATCTGAATCTTATCTTGAATGTTATCTTTGATCTTATCTCGAATATTATCTTTGATCTTATGTGAAACTTATCTGAATCTAATCTCGAATGTTATCTCTGACCTTATCCGAATCTTATCGCGAATATTATGGCCAATCTTATCTGAAACTTATCTCGAATGTTATATGATTCTTATTTTGAATATTATCTAAAATTTATCTCGAATCTTATATGAATCTTATTTTGAATATGATCTGAATCTTGTCTAAAATGTTATCTTTGATCTTATCTCGAATATTATCTTTGATCTTATGTGAAACTTATCTCAATCTAATCTCGAATGTTATCTCTGACCTTATTCGAATCTTATCGCGAATATTATAGCCAATATTATCTGAAACTTATCTTGAATGTTATATGATTCTTATTTTGAATATTATCTGCAATTTATCTCGAATGTTATATGAATCTTATTTTGAATATTATCTGAATCTTATCTTGAATGTTATCTCCGATCTTATCTCAATCTTATTTCGAATGTTATCTCTGATCTTATCCGAATCTTATTGCTAATCTTATTTGAATCTCATCTCAAATCTTATATTGAATATTATCTCTGATCTTATCCGAATCTTATCTCAAATCTTATCTTCAATGTTATCTCCGATCTTATCTGAATCTTATTTCAATCTCATCTCGAATTTTATCTCTAATCTCATCAAAATCTTATCTCCAATCTTCTCCGTATTGCCCAGACGACGCGCTATGGTGGAAAAACATCGAAGGGGACATGACGGTGCGTCGGTCGCGTGGCCCATCCTACGCGGACACCACCGCGTCAATACTGGATGACAACTCGTCCATCGAGACGTCTGAACTGCGAGACGATTGGTGGAAAATGTTGGGCAGGCCGAGCATTGACCCATCTCGGAGAATTTCCGTTCGTAGGAGTATCCGTGCAACGAGCACGCGTGACGAATCCTCCGATTCGGAGGCGAGCAACGACAACGTCGCGAGCAAGAGTAGAACATCGTGGCTGCGAATTCGGGACAAGAAGAGCGTGAACAATGTTGCCGGATTTCCGAGTGAACCAACAATCATCGCTGATTCGCAAGAGACCGGAAGTTCCGGCGAGAACGAGGCGTCCCGTGCGCGCAGTCGTCACGACGAAACGCGCGAGAATGTCGCCGAGATGAGCGTCTACACGAGCGACGCTCATCCGAATTCCCGACCGAAACCGTTCAAGAAACGATTCGCCAAAATTCCCGACGGAACTTTCGAAGAATTTGGGAATGAAGCTACGGGAACGAATAAATCGCAGGAGCAACGACGCGCCGATGCGAGCATGGACCGAACTCCGTCGCGAAGTGTCGCGGAGCTCCACGAGCCCGAGGGACACGAGGTTGCGGAATCATCGGCGATGATGGGACCACCGAGAAGCGTGTCGCGTCGCAAGAGACGCGCCTCCTCGATCGCACGCAAGCTCGAAACAACGTCCGAGGAGAGCGAGCCCGACGCTAAGTCGAAGATGCGGCGTTCGCGCGTTGCTCGGAAAATGCGCAAGACCGTGTCGATAAATTCATTCGACGAAGTGATCGTGAATGCCTCGGGACGAAGCGAGGATTCGACCAAAGTGTCCCCGATCAATGAGAACGTTGAGAAGGTCAAACGCGGACCGAGTCAGATGGGGAGAAGATCGCTGAGTCAAAGGATCGAGGACGAGAGTAGCAACAAGGAGGATGAGAATCACCCCGACACCTCATTCGAGACTTCCTCCGTCAAGAACAAAATCCTTGAGGTCTCGTTGACCCGTTTGTCACCGAGCAAGCACGTAGGCGACGAGAACTCGCGAGCAGAGAGAAGTCGGAACGAACGGAGTCTGAGAGCTTTGAGATCCAGGCGACGTTTCATCGACGATTCGGCGTACGAACTTCCGGATCAGGAACGCAGCGCGACACCGCAAATCTCCGACGCGGAAAGTCCGAAAGAACAGTCACCCGGAAATACCGAGTCTTCGAAAATGCCGCTGCAAACTCCGCTGAATACTAACTCCACGAGAAAAAATCTCGCAATCACGTCTCGAAGAAGTTTGGATTATTCACGCACGAAAATATTCTCCGACGAGGACATTAGCCTCGAGGATCTGGGCTACATGGAGAGGCACAGGAACTTGGTAATGCCAGAAATTGAGGGGATACCAGTGTCGAGACAGGGCGTCCCAACGAGCGACGAAAAATCAACGCGCAATGCTCGATTACACGTGAGTACGAGCGAGAACAAAGCTGAAGCGTTTGATCCAACGAATACCAATTCCGTAAATTTCCATTTGCAGGAAAGAAATCGAAAAAGCGCAGCGCGATCATCCGGAAGAAGCATCCTTGGGAATAAATCCCGACTGACCGAAGAATCCGACGCGAGTTCCAGTGAGGAAGCACCTGATGTCGCTGGCCAAAAGGATTTCACACGATCGCGACAGGATTCTCGCAGCTCTCGAGCCAGTGCTTCACGGAAATCCGAGATCCGAGAACGGGAAAATCGGATCGATCGAACGATCGGTAAAGAAGGGATCGAAGTAGCGGAGGAAATTCAGCAAAAAGAGGGAAATTCCGGTCAAGCTCGGCTGCGTGGAAATATCGACGTATCCGAAAAGGCGCCGAATTATTCCCCAACTCAGATCGAATCTCCCGAGAGCCCCGACGAGTGGAATGACCGTGGAAAAAGTCAGTCCGCCTCGCCAACTTCTCGCTCAACGAAGGAACCCCGGAAAAGACCACAGCGATCCGTGCAAAACGTTCAGAGCCCTGATGAACCGGAAGTCGCGGCAAGCACGGAACCGTCGAATTTCTCGCGGGTGCGAGAAAATTCGCGGACGTCGGGAAAAAATTTGACTGCGCAAGAATCTCAAAGACGTATCATGTTCGACGAGAGCAGCAGCGAGGACGGAGAGGAAGCTGTCGGAAGGTCGTATCGGAAGTCAGGATATCCTGATACGACAGAAAAGTCGGTAGCGGAAAAATCGCTGGCAGAGAAATCGGTAGCAAAAAAATCGGTCGGAGAAAAATCGTTTGCAGACAGATCGATAACAGAAAAATCGTTTGCCGAAAAATCGGTAGCAAAAAAGTCGGTTACAGTAAAATCAGTACCAGAAAAATGGATTGCAGAAAAATCGGTTACAAAAAAATTAGTAGCAGAAGCATCGGTACGAGAAAAATCGGTAGCAGAGAAATCGTTTGCAGAAAGAGTGGCTGCAAAAAAATCGGAAGCAGAAAAATCGATGACGGAAAAGTCCTTCAATAGCGCGTCGAGACACGATGCGAGTACGAGCGCGAGCGTAGGCGATCCCGCAGAAGAACCCGCGCCAAGGCCAAAGAGCAGCTTCAAGGACGTTACGCAAAAGAGCTTTGTTCCCGTGAACGAATCTCTAGAGGTGTCCGAGGACGTGCTAGACGAGGTGCCCGAGGACGAACCAGAGGAAAATCCAGAACGGCAAGTTTCGCCGAGAGAATCGTCTCGTTCTGCGAGGCGTAGTTTCACCGCGAATAGATCCAGGAGGCGTATGCCGTCGATCGGGCAGGATACAAGACTCGAGCCGGAGAAGACTCAGAACGAAGATCCCAAATCAATGAGCTCTCGGGCAATGTCTCGAGCTTCCTTGGAGAGCTCCGAGATCGACGAATCTCGCAAAGACATTGCCATACGCAGCGTCAGACAAAGGTCTAACGCTGCGAGCGAGGAAGAAGCGGATGCCATGTCAACGTCGTTGCGCCCTCGAAGCTTCGTCGCGGACTTGTCACGCCAGAGTATCCGCGAGCTCGAGAAAACGCGGCTGAACGAGATCGAGAACGCGAGCGAATTGGTCGCGGAACTTCCGGGTAAAGAAAGAAGCGCGCGAAAGTCGGCGAGCAGCGCTCGGCTATCGAGGAACATTTTGGCAACTTCTCCCGCGGCGAATCTCCGTGACTCCGTCACAAGGTTAAATCGGAAGGTAGAGTCTTCAACAGCGAAGGTCGCAACGCCTCGTGCCTCGATACTCTCGAGCTCGAAAACTTCCACGCCCGTGCGTGCTCAAACAAGCATAACGGATTTCTATCCATCGAAGTTCCTGCAGAAATCTCACGAAGCCGCGACGACGCGGGATACTGCGCCGAGATTCGATCCCATCAAGATGAAAGAGGTGAAGGAAAAGGTGGAGGAGATGAAGAGGCGAGAATTGGAAGCGATGAGCCTCGAGACACTGAGAGACGTGAATTCGAAAAAACGTCCGTTCGGCTCGACGAGAAAGGTCCTTCCGACGAAAGCGACAACGTCCAATAAACCCATGAAAATCGTCGACAAGGCTTATATCGTGGATGGCAAGGTTTACAAGAGGCCGAGATTACCGAGACCCAAAGCATGGGCGACCGATCGGCTCTATCGTTATCTCTGGAAACGAATGGAGCCCAAGTACAAATCATCGTCGCGTGTAAAATCTGAGAAATTTGTACTTTTGCTCGCGAAAGTCGTAGCACTCACGATCAGACGGAAGAAATACGAGAGCTACAAGTCCGAGGTCGATACTCTCATGAAAGAAATGGCCACGTTGGGTATCATACACACACCTAATGAGTTTTACGACTTTTGTCACGAGTTCATGCCGTATGAATTTCGCGTCAAAGTTACGCCCATTCTTCTGCCCGGTAACGAGGTCACTATACCTTACGATCCGGACGAATTGCACACTCCCATTCTTCAAGATGCCTGAGTTTTTTTATTCGTCGAAGGTGCGTCTTCGAAAAACACTTTTCGTAAGTTTCGGGACTGACGTACTCATTATAAATATGGATGATTATACATAATGATTGTTAATAATTTCTATCAATGGTAATAATTAACAGAAATTGTAATGAAATATTAATAGTGATTAATAGTAATAACAATTAATATGGTATAAAATACGTATTATTAATAAT
The DNA here is from genome assembly GCA_963932345.1 of Ophion ventricosus. NCBI lineage: Eukaryota > Metazoa > Arthropoda > Insecta > Hymenoptera > Ichneumonidae > Ophion > Ophion ventricosus. The sequence continues at coordinate 9,767,339 of OZ010714.1, read as the reverse complement.
GTTCAATATTTATGATTATTATTAAAGATGATTATTACTAATGATTATTATTTAAACGTATTATTAGTCGCAATAACTATTATTAATAATTATTCTTTTTCGCGTTCAATCGTTCCAATGGGGACTTTAAAAAACTTGGTACAACCGAGAAAAAAAAAAAAGAAAACTAAGAGTGAGGAGGTTTTTGAGAGCGATAATTTTGGATTTTCTTACACGGTCGTTCGTACGATAACTCTGATAAATGGAAAATAATCACTAATTCGATTGGGTTTGCACTCAATCAAACTCAAATTAAAATATAAAAATAGTATATCGGAAAATACTTGAAATTATTTTGATCTAATCAAATTAGTGTGCGGTTATTTTGCCGATGAATACGAAAATCGGTTATTACTATTATTATCATTATTATCATTATTGTACAAAGCGGTTTTTTTTTACAAAAAAGAGCAAATCATATATCGTTCTGATATGCATAATCAGTCAACGAATGTTTTGTTTCCAATTGTCAAAATTGCAACCCGACTATAGCAACATGCATTTGTTAGTTCAAGAATCTCAAATGAATTCGAAATTTGCTCCAAAGTGTGGCCGAATAAAAGCATATACTCGGGCACCCAAACAAACCCAAACAAGCTCGGATTAATTCGAGAATCGTTGCAAGGTGTGATAAAAAATAATATATATACAATTAAGCCCAAAATAAGTTCCGAGAGTTCCGGCTGTTGAATATTTTTAAATAACGGTAAATCAAAATAATTTTTCAACGTGATCGTTCTGTTTTTAGATCAATTAGAAAAATAGAAGATAAAACGGGGCAGCAAAGCTGAAGAAAAAATGAGAAATGAAAATAATTCACATACATTAAAGCACAACAACGAATTTGCTCTTCGACGCACAAATGAATGCAAAATGGATTTTCGTACATGCGTTGATAACCGAATAAAAATGTATTCATTTTTTTTCATCCGCATCCGAAATCGGGAAAAACATTTAAATATAGATAAATATTCAACGGGTGTGCTAAGATTCGAGGAATTTTTCGTGGTACGAACGTGTATTAATAGCACTCAAGGAGCTTGCATACCAATTACATGCGTCCCGATGCATCTCCTATGTTTGTCGTATGTGTGCGTGCTTGTGTGTGTCATTTACGTACAGCAATAAACAGAGAGCCCACTTCGCGCTCAAAGTTGACTCTGCAAACACATATATCTTTGGCATTTGCGCGCGTTTGTCGGTAGTAAACTGACGCGTTTTTCTACTCTGCTATATTTGCCGAATACTGAGAAACGTTTTGCCGAAAAGTTTGGGGAGGCGCGAGCGCTTCACCGATTTATGGTAAAGGATGCTAATTTTTTTTTTTTTGACAGCCCCCAATAAAAGCTTCGATACATTTCCCTACATCGTTTTCGAGATTTTTTTATCCGGACAGCTTTTAAAATGAAAAATCTTGCGTTTTTTTTTCATTAAAGCGTATGGTTTTAAGTATCTTTTACAATTTTTGTATCGAAAAATATTTATAAATGTGGTAGAGACAACTGCTGCTCGTAAACAAAGCATCCGAAATAAAAAATCAAACGCATTTAGTTTTCGCATGAAATTATCGAGTGCTTGAATAAAGATTTTAATAAAATATTGATTAAAAAAAAATGGCCGCAGTTGAAAGTGAAAGTATCGATTGTCGATTAAAAACGCTCTATTTTCGTTGATAAAAAAAAACTATAGATCGACAACAAAAAAATCCTTCGTTCAAGCACTGCTACTGATATGTAAAGGAAACTTGTAAAATTTTAAATAGATTGGTGCAGTGATTTTGTAGATATCGTGGTCACCGATTTTGAAAGTCATTTTGCGAAAAACGCGTTTGATGTTCGCCGTTTCAGAATTTTGAACAGATCGACATGAGATTTTTCGGATCATATTTTCGAAATGTCGAATTTTGAGAATCCGTTGAAAACCAAAAATCGATATGTTGAAAAATTTCAACTAGGTGTAAGTTATTAAATCGAAAATATGAATTTCCGGTTTATTGTCTCGCTTCCACGGGATCCGGAACGCCGGACTGTCGTAGTCATGCAACAATTCTGAACAAATATTATCCGATTTACAAAGTAGCGGCAAATTGGCGAAGTGTCGGATTTTACAGAACTCATTGTTAATTTATATGCACACGAGACGCGTAGAAAATAATGTGGAAAGACTTCGATTTGATCTATCAATTTTCGTCACTCGTTTGATCAGCGCGCACTGCAGTTCGCGCTCGGGAGATGCATCTGCGCCGGTGCTGCCGTCGCCGCGCGTCTCTACCGTAAACTGCAGTACGCTCGCGTCGCGTATTATAGACGCAAATGTACGCGGTGTATCGAAGTTGAATTGTCAGTTATAAGGACGCCGCCGTGAGCGTTCGACGAAACATGGGTGACGCGGTTCTTCCCAGGAGAAAATAAAAATAATACAAGAAAACGATAAAGCGCAAACCTGGAAATAGTTTCGATAAGATTTACGACGAAAATGTGAAGTTCTTCGAGTCCTCGAGATGCAAAGTATTTCGTGTACGTGTAAAATCGCGTTTTCTTTCGTGCGCGGTTGAAAAGCATCCCCCTCGCGCGAACAATCTTTGTATTCGTAATTTACTTTCTATTCTTCGTTTTCCCACCAATTATTCTTTCGCTTCCCAGTTCGTTTTTCTTTTTTCACCAAAGAACAAAACATTGCATGTTTTTTTTCTACGTGGATTTGTCGCGCTTTTTGGGGGTATGAATGGTCAGGTGCAAACGACGCGCGAGAGGTTAGGTAAGTCCGAGACAAAAAAAAACGGTGAAGCTCCAATTTCGTACGTACCCTCGACGAGCCGCATAATTTTTCGTTTTTTTTTTTTTTTCAACCGGATATGCCTAATTCGAAAGAGGAAATATTGGCCGGAAATTTTTGAAGATTCCAGAGTCCCGTTAGAATTTAATTCTCACGAACGAAGTCACTCCATCCGTTTTTAACTCTGACAGCTTCGTCGCTTTTCAAGCTATAATTCGGGAATCATGGAATTGTTGTTTTAATTCACGACAGAGATATTATCTGACATGGCGGTTCTCGTTTTTTTTTACCAACGGCACGAAGAAGCATCCGATGATTCATTAAAATCAAACCCGGATGCGGTCAGTACCATCGCATTGGGAATACCCTCAAAAGACGAGTGCCAGTCCAGACATTTAAAATTAAAAAACCCACGCAATCTCTCGAGCAGTCACGAACGACCGTTTTCTCAAAAAGAATCTAAGGAATTTCCATGAACCGCACTTTTTCGGGTTTGGATGTCATGCTTTTCTATATATTCGACACAGGTGGCCTTGGAGCGACAGGCATGGGTTGGTTCTCGGGATTGATACCGTCGGAACACGTTTCGGCATTGCCGGAAATATTGCCAGAGAGCGAGGCTGAATCGGTGCTCAACGATGCGGCAGTAGCAACCGAAGCTGATAACAAAGTCAAGACCAAACTGCTCACCATGTGGAACAACGTCAAATACGGTATGTGTCTGTACTTCGTTTGTGGCGATAAGCTGTAGAATTTATTCAAATAAAACAAATTTGTTGATGTAATTTCACGGATCTTAGTAAGTTGTGTCGTGTTCTTATAACGAGAGATTCATTTGTAAATGGTTTATTGTTATATTTTATGGATTTTAATGCATCGTTGGGTTGGCGTTATCTTGTAACGACTCAGCAAGGCAAATAATTAACTACACAATTCTCATTGAAACTTTCGCTAAGTGCTACTTCTTTCAATATCGTTCTAATCCTCTGAATCTCCGTAATACCCTATGCTTTTTTGTTCCTGTGCTCATCCGATTGCAGAGTGCAAATAAAATTAAAAAAGAGAACATTTATGGATCTCCCAATTTTGGATTTAGTTATTCAGCCTAAATAAGTGATAACCTCACTTGAGTTTTCAACCACACGCGCTAGTGCAACGTTGTCTCCGGCGTATAACAAAGAACGATGAAGTTTGCTTCGTTGGAATGCAACAAAAGTTAATTTTTCTTCTATTGACAACTTTTTTTTTTCACCAGTTTAGCGTGTATGAAAATTACTCAAACGGTTTTTTTTCTTCTTATCTTCAGAAGAGATCCACGATTTTAGTCTATGGACAAAAATGATAAATTCCAATGAAAATGAAGGAATAAAATGAATTAAGAAGAAATTTTCGTTGTGTTCCAACGATGCAAACTTCACTGCCATAAAGATCGAGGAGCGATCGAGTATCCGATACGTGCTCCTGCTATCCAAAATAAAAAATAGTTGCAAGTTAATGAAAATAACTGAAATGTGATTGATCCTTTGCAGGATGGACATTGAAGATAAAGACAAACTTTTCCAAGGAGTCGCCGGTCTGGCTCCTGGGTTCATGTTACCACAAGAAGACGGAGGACTCGCTAGAACGCGCTTCTGAAGCTGTGGGACTCGACATGGAGACCGGTAGCGAAATATCATTGGCGGTCGACGCGGCAAATTTGGACGAGGGAATGGAGGGCTTCAAGAGAGACTTCGTCTCGAGGTTGTGGCTCACTTACAGACGAGAATTTCCCAACTTAAACGGCTCAAACTTCACGTCCGATTGCGGCTGGGGTTGCATGCTGAGAAGCGGACAAATGATGCTCGCCCAGGCCTTGGTTTGTCACTTTCTCGGACGAGGTGAGTTCCCCCGCCCCCCGCCCACTCCTCTTACTCACAACCCAAATTCCATTATACGATATTTCTTTCGAGGAGGTTCAAGCGTTTCATCGATAAAACTTGAAATGAAATATTCTTTTTTCGCAGGAAAGAAATATGAGAATATTAGCAATTTAGGCGAGTTTCTTATGAAAAATTGTGAATTCCGCAGCTAATTTTCCGCTGACATATTAAGGAGTTCTGGGACAGCTTATCTTTAGGGGGAATCAGGGGGGGGGGGGAGGTGAGAATTGTATTATTTTCGATCAGGGCGCCAATTTCTACACACCAATATTTCATTCGAAAACGACACGATTAGTGTAATAAATTTCGGGACATGCATTTAAGATTACTATTATTTTCACACGAGTGTATTAATAGCGTGTTTCAAATGTCATATCCATGCGTAATTTTCTATTATTTTATTTTAATAAAACATTGATAAACTTGGCGACGGCGCACTGCTTGTATTGCGAGTTCATTGAAAAAAAAAAACCGTTTCTTTATTAAACCGAAGCAATTCTGAACGATAAATGTCAAGTGTCAAAAATAAAATATATTATTTATATTTAAAAGTGCATATTATTGAACGTATAGTTGCGCCACGGCGCACCGTTTAACAATCATGGGACGTTGCCACACTTCGCGTCTACGTTCAGTCAATGCGGGAAAAACTGAATGATTTCATTTACAAAAATCTCAATTATTAATAAACGGTGTAGACGGGTCATTTAATCTCTTGGCTGACATGATTGTCATGATCTATTGAATCTTTTGTAAGTGTTTTATAACATTCTTAACATTTTTTCACACTATTTCGTGCATAAAACTGCCGATCAGCGATGAGTATAGGCATCTCCCTATGTTAAAGAGTGTTTTTTCTACTGTACATTTTATGGAAACGGTGCAGCAGAATTTACGGAAACTTCAAGATTAAATTTTCACTAAACGCATCTACTCCGTAAAAAAATTTATGTCCTTTCGCTCGTGTCCTCAATTGCGAAAATGTCCCTCCGGTGGATCGAGGACACGAAAACGACTCGAACGTTTTTTTTTTTCATTCCATCAGAAATCTAGAGCCCAAATTTACCAGAAAATATTTCTAACAGGAATACAAATAAACAAAAGCATTCGTTGCATCGCAACGATGCGCGCACGAAAGTAATTGTTTCTACACGCTGTCTCGATTGAGTAATGCTCATCTGTTTGCGTTCTGTTACGGGCCCGTAGATTGGCGATGGCGGCCGGATCAGCGTATCGAGACGCATCATCAATTTATTGAGGAGAGCAAACACAGAATGATAATAAAGTGGTTCGGTGACCAGCCGACCCCGCACTCGCCCCTCTCGATACACAGCCTCGTGTCGCTCGGTGCTATGACGGGTAAACGCGCCGGTGACTGGTACGGGCCGGCCTCGGTAGCTCATTTACTCAGCCAAGCTGTGAAAAATGCTGCCGCAGCTCACAACGAATTCGACAATTTGGCCGTCTACGTCGCTCAGGATTGTGCAGGTGAATGCACGCAAAACAAACGCTCGAGGCCAAGCAGGCGGAAATAATACGAGGGAAAAAAGTTGGCTCTTATTTCAATCGTATTATCATAAGAATGAACATTGGCGTAGCCAGAGGGGGGGGGGGGATCCCAGTGACTTAAAAAAAAGGTCCTTGCAATACCTTAAAATTATTTGTTAAGGTAGGGGAAGGTGGGGCACAGTGTGTCACTTTTTTTCTATCGAATTTTTACTCTTACCAAAGTAGTCTGATTAGAAAAAAAAAGGTCACAACCGATTTTATAGACTTTTGGGTGTACAATAAAGCTACCATATTTTTTGCAAAAGGATTAAAAATCCTAGAATAATGGGTTCGAAAAAAACTCCGGGAAATCGCATGTGGTTGACAGTTGCCCGTGACACATTGCGCTTCCTCGGAGCGTGTTACTTCTTTGTTTCCTCATTGGGAGTCGACTCATTTTGCCCCACCACTCGGTGACGCATTGTACCCCACTAGTAAAACATTTGATTATTGATAAAAATAACTATTAATTAAACTATGAATGGAAAAACACAAGTCACTGAGTGCATCATAAATAATAAAACTATCGATTAGGATCGATTCAAATGAATTTTTAATTTTCAATAATCCTTTGTGAGCTGCTATCGACTTTCTTCTAGGCTTGACGAAACCTAATATAAATCGCGGTCCAACACATAAAATTTCGGAATTTACGAGCTACAAACGTCCGAGAAACCGCACATTGCTCACTGTGTCCCGTGACAAATTGTGTCCCACTCTACCCTATTGCAAGAATTGGGTTTTAATGTTAACTTGAACGTGTGATTAAAGCAAGTTTCATATTTTATGTGTGTTACGTGATTATCGACTATTATGTAGATTTCATTTTTCTAAAAAAGCCGATTGTAAACAAAATCAATTCTTGTCAGGCCCGCCCTTCCTGCCCCCCAGAAAAAAATGCTGGCTACGGCAATGAGAATGAGAAAAAATCAATTAATTTGTGAATAGGAAGTTACCCTATACGACAAATTTCAGTTTATCTCGATGACGTGAAAAGCGCGTGCGAAACGAGCGACGGCGGTTGGCGTTCCCTTGTCCTTCTGGTACCGTTGAGATTGGGCGCTGACAAACTGAATCCCGGCTACGCGCCTTGCCTGACCTCGCTGCTCAGTCTGGACGCTTGCATCGGTGTGATCGGCGGTAGACCTCGCCATTCGCTCTACTTCATCGGCTATCAAGAGGACAAGTTGATCCATCTGGATCCTCACTATTGTCAGGAGGCCGTGGACGTTTGGAAGCACAATTTCTCGCTTGGAAGCTTTCACTGCTCGTCGCCGAGGAAAATGTTGCTCTCAAAAATGGATCCGAGCTGTTGCGTCGGATTTTATCTTCACGACAAGAAGGCGTTTGACTCCTTTGTCAAAATAGTCGAGCCTGTGAGTACGCGTTTCTTATTAACGAGCGATTATCATTCGTCTTGCCCAATGGCAAGAAGAACGCGAAGAATATTGCGAATAAATGATATAAAGTATCGGGAGCTGGTACGAGTACCTACTTGAATAGAATGCTGCTTTTTTTACGTGCGATGGATAATACGCACAGTCATCTGCGGTTGAAAACTCAAGCAAGGTTACCGGCCATTTAGGCTGAACAAATAAATCCATAGTCGGGAGATCCCGAGTTCTTTCTCATGGAAAAGATGTCATGGACGTTCTCTCGTTCGGTTTTATTCGCACTCCGAAATTGGATGAACGCAGGAATAAGCGTAGCGTGTTCCAGAGATTTCGAGGATTAGAAAGATATTGGAAACAATAGCGGTTACTGCATGATTCAATGAGAATTTTGTAGTTAAGGCGTTACACCTCCTTGGCGCTCGGAAAATAGGTATAAAAATAAAAATTTATTTTAACACGACTATTAATTATATAAAATAATTTTTATTTTTTTACAAATACATTATAGCATTATGAACAAATAAAAAAAAAACGAATAAAAAAATTGAAAAATCGCGGATCTGTGAGTCGTCCAGTAGGATCTTCTTTTGAAAATTCTTGTCGGTGGTGGAATTTTTTTCCCTGTCACGCATTGACTGAAAAATAATTTGAAAAAAAATTCTTGTAAAGAAAGGTAATAGCTGAAATTTAGCATAGGGAATTAAAAAAAAAATACTTTTGTAGTAATGACAGCTGTTTGAAAAAAATGAACGCGGCCTCCAATCAAACTAATCTTATGTTGCATCCTAGATAATATTGTAAAAAATATGTGGTATAAATTTCATCAAAATCGGTTGAGTAGATCTCGAAATATTTTGTCCAACAGTTTGAAAAGAGGATTCTAGACAACTTATATCGCCGCCATTTTTCAATTTTGATTAGTTTTTTCTTTAATTTGTTCATAAAACTATACTGTATTTGTGAAAAATAAAAATTATTCTATATATTTAATAGTCGCGTAAAAAAAAATGTATACCTATTTTCCCGAGCGCCAAGGTGGTGTAACCCCTTAACGGCAGCGACCGTTGCGCGAGCATAGTACTAGCTCTAAGCCAAGATATTTACCCTATAAATTCGGCACCACCGATTTATTCGCCACGGTGAATCGTTATGAGAAAGCACCAGCCCGAAAACATAGTAAAATCTGCAAAATACAAAAATGAACCATTTGCAAATTTATTTGCGTTTTTCGTATAACAATCTTTATACTTTGGAATAGAGATATTTGTTTCGATGATGGAACTCTCCTTTGACTGTGCACCTTAAGGCGAAACGACACACGCTGGAAAACTTCCGCTGCCACTCTCGCGCCACAGTGTTTTCCTTCCCATGCAAACTTTTCGCGGATGTCTCTCCGCCGGCCTGTGTCGTCTTGCTTCCCAGTGACATCGCAAAAACCAAAAAATAATCTAAAACGTTGCGTTGCAGTTTTTGGTGCCACCGAATCAGAAGGCCGACTATCCAATGTTCCTATTTTGCGAGGGAAGCGGCGAATATTTACGGCGAGGCTGCGAGGTGGGCGAGGGAATGCTCACCTCAACTAGCTCGGCCACGACTCGTGATAACCTCGAGGACGAGGCACACTACGAGTGCGAGGAGTTCGAGCTCATATGAGCTCCACGCGACCAACCGAGCCCACGTGTGCGGTTAACGCGATCGAGAGAACAGCTCTAGTACTTAAAAAAAAACAAAAGGACCGAATAGACCGTCCGCGGAACTGATTAGAAAAGAAAAACGGGAAAAAGAGCGGGGGAGTGAAAAAAAAACAGAAAACAAAACAGGAGCTCTTCGACTCCCCCGGCTGGCCTTGAATCTATTTATTCTGGATATACATATATACATATATATATATATATTTATTAAAACGAGATAAAAGATTCACGCGAATTTGGTAATTTTCGAAAAAAGAAGCCCGAGAATGGCTGCGTTTATTTTTATTTTCTTACTTGAAAGAGCGTGAATTGCACTTTTCTTCGCGAAAATGATTTTAATCTCGAGGCTCGTTTTGTCCAGAGCGATATCTATGCGCGACTCGAATCCGTCGACCAGTCGCTTTCGATCGTATTGCACGGTCAATTTATCTTTCGTTGATCTCAAAATTGAAGGAATTTTGAACGATCGGAGTCGCTCGAGAGCCAAGTGCTGCGATTTAATTTACGTTTTTTTTTCTTTGTATCGTTGCTTGCTTTTTCCTTTCGTTAATCTCACTCCATTGTTGTTACGGGTGCTCCTCGTGTCTCGTGTAGAACGCGAGGCGATTTATTATATTATAGTAATTTATACATTTATCTCTCTCTCTCTCTCTCTCTCTCTCTCTCTCTGTCTCTCTTTCTCTCTCATCCGTTTTCTCGGTCTTACCACTCACTCTGTACACGAAGAGAGCAAAAAGAAAATAGAAATATCCCGTAAATTTATATTTGAAATACGATATGCCGGAATTGTCACCCTCTACTATAAATAGGATTCTCAATGAGAAGAAGAAAAAAGAAACAAGCATCGATCATAGATATTCGATGGGTCCATGCACCCGAGAGGCACCGTAGTTAAGAAGTAGAAGATAAACGAAACTTAATTCACCAAAAAAAAAGAAAGACAAAAAGATTCTCTAAGTTATTTATTTATTATCGAAATTTCATCCATCATAGAAAGTTGTTATCGTCCGCTCACTGTTATTCACTCATTATTAGTTTAAAAAAAAAAGAAAGAAAGAAAAGATACATGTAAAAAAAGTTAATAAAATTGGGTGGAATATTTTGCGAGAGGAGGTACACGGCACTCTCCTCTTTTGCTGTGATTCAAGTGTGTCTCGGAACAGCGTTCGCCTTCCCTTTTGTCACTTGTCGGGGAAAGCGTCAACGCCGAGAATAAAGAGAAAGATGAGTCGTAACAAAAATACTAGTATTTTTTTATTCCCTCATACATTTCTGCTCTTCGTCGGTTTATTGTCATTTTTTTAAATTTATTTCTCTCCCCGATACTCCTCGCCGTTCTTTTATCTCGTACAAAAAAACACTTAGCCTCGAGGCATCTGGAAAATTGAGGACACCGTCTACGGTGTTTACTCGCGCACTGAGCGAATATTTTTACGTATACGTTTTTTTTTAAATATACAGATATAAATAGCATTAATACAATTAATTGAAAGAATTTTCGTCAAACGTAGAACACAAAATACGTAAAACGGGTATCTCGATTTACGGTAACTAGGGCAAAGTGTGCGCTTCAACTTCGGTCCGACCATTCATGCAATTTTTCGCTCAACTAATAATTTACAACTTCATTAGATTTTCAGTTATCCCTTGTGTTCTTTTAGTTCAATTACTTTACAAAGTAAGGTAATTGGTTCTAATTCACACGGAAGGACAGTAATAATTTATAGTTCATTGTGGAACAAAAACAAAAATACGTAAATATTTTGGAACTGATATTGTTTTTGAAAGAATTATCGTCATAAATATAAGACTTAAAATGAAGATACGAAAGTTGATTGATATCGTCTGCAGACAATTCAAAGCAAAAAAAATTGCGAATGTATATATATATAACGAGTTAAGACGCGAATCCAATTCGTTCGTTGTATTTTCGTCATATCGCTTTTGGTTCGAAGTATCCTATATAGATGTACGTTTATAATGACGTTGCCACGCGCCATTCTGTTTTCCAGTTACAGTTGACATATTTGTGCCACAGTACGCGACGTACCGTTTAAATTCTATGTTTAATTGATCTAACTCTGGTTTTTCCACCTATATGTACTATCTATCGGCAAAAATTGTAATTCCTCGTCTCGTTGTACGGTATAATATCTCAAACATATCGTTTCAGGCATTGTTCGATGTGCGGCCACATTTCCGCAGTTGTGTTGCCTCGAAATTCCTTGAGTATACCGAGTTTTCGATAATAATTTATCACCGGCTCGGTCTTCGTTGAGTAATCCTGCAAGCGTTTCTTCACGATTTCCGGTTTGTCGTCGATTCTCTGGGACAGCGGTTCACCGGTGAGATCATCTTGGCCCTGTGCAATGTAAAATTAAATTTCTTGGAATTCCGAAGGAACGCGCATGGCAAGGATCATTAAAAAAAAATGATATCTTTGATGTTTATTGTGAAAAATGGTGCGCGAACGCGATGTTACCGATTCGGTTTGCCGATCGTTACCGATTATTGCCGATTCGAGTTACCGGTCATTACCGATTCGAGTTACCGATCATTACCGATGGAGTTGTCAATTCGCAGGTGTGTAAAACAGCAGAGGCATATAGATGAAAAAAGATCGCCCACTTACCGCCACTTTGGGATCGTTGAAGCCGATATTGTAAACTCTGCCGCTCGATAGATGGACCCACCGGTTCTTCACGCGCTCGAGTATCACCGAATGCGGCACGATGAGATTCACTACCAAATTCACCGGATGGCTCTCCTGAAGCTTTTCGGCTTGCGTCAAAGTACGCGGGAAGCCTGAATCATCGATCACATTTATCATTATCGTTAGCCTCGAGAATGTGAAATAAACGAACGACAAAAAAAAAACAAACGTTATTTGTGACATCGTTGCCATAGTCCTTCTGACGCGATCGTCATTTATGTTCGCGGCGCTTTCTCGAGGCAGCGCCGCGATGAGAAAAAAAAAAATCTTGTACCATAAATATAAACTCCATTATAATATATAAAATATGAACTTTAATTTAGCTTAAGAAAATTTGAATATAATTTTCTTTTATAAGTCATTACATTTTTTTTATGAAACAGGATAATTGGATTGTAAAAAATTTTAGTTTAAATTTAACAAAATTGGGTATTTTTTAAATTAATTTTCAAAAATTTAATGTTTCATTAATTTAAGTAGAGTAAAAAAATTCCATACGGAAATTAAAATAGAGATAAGCATTACATGATTGGCAAGTGTGTGAAAACTACAGTAGAACCTCGCTTATCCGAGGTAATATGGGGAGAGTGTACCTCGGATAAGTGAAATCTCGGATAATACGGAAAGTAGCAATATAAAGGGTGTCCCAAAATTCACGCAAGATATGAATGTTGCGCCATGTGTGCGGTGAAGTGTTGCCAACGAAAAAAAAGCGTGACAGTTCAGGGTCATTAAAAATGGAGCGTTGCACGAAAGAACAACGCGTTTTCATTATTGAGCAATATTTTTATAATCATGAAGGTCTGGCAGCTACAGTTCGCAACTTTCGTACAAAATACGGTCGGAATAGTGATTTAACTGCATCAACTGTGAAGAGATTAATTTAAAAATTCAGGGAGACTGGATCATTAAGTGATCTTAGACAGTCTGGCCGTTCTTTAACAAGTGATTCAACACAAAACATCGAAGCAATTCGTGAGAGTGTTGCTGAGAGTCCAGCAACATCGATTCGGCACCGTGGTCAAGAATTGGATATTTCGAGAAGCTCTCTACAGTGTATTGTCACGAAAGATTTGCATCTTCATGCTTACAAAGTTCAATTGACTCAAGAACTGAAGCCTACTGGTCACACACAGCGAAGAGAGTTTGTTGAATGGATTATGGAACAACAACAAGTGGATGCTGATTTTTCGAACAAAATCATCTTCAGCTATGAGGCTTATTTTCATCTTGATGGCTTCGTTAATCGACAAAATTGTCGTATTCAGGGTTCAGAAAATCCACGAGTGATTGTTGAGAAAGAAATGCATATGCTATTCGATACATAACCCTATACCGTATACTTTATGAATCAATAAAAAAAAACGTACCATTTTTTAATTAAAAACCTGTGTTTTCTATCAAAATTACTTCTTGCGTGAATTTTGGGACACCCTTTAGGACTACTCCGCGCATAGGCATGGCAGATTATTCCATTTTATCCGAGATTGACTCGGATAGTACGGAACGTCGGTTGATCGAAGGTCGGATTAACGAGGTTTTACTGTATTCATAAGTATCGTCAAACTTTATCCGTTTTTTGCCCAATCGTATTACTTCGAGTGCGGTCTGTATCCGAAAGGCTGCGCATGCGCCAACGCGACCGATTACGAAATAAGATGCGTCGAATGCATCCAAGATTCGCGTCTCCTAACCTCAAATCCGCGAAAACTACCGTACGCATTCATTCACCGTGTATCGTACGCCCGGATGAGTCTCGACAATTGTCGCCTCGAAGTTTCCGAGACTATCATCAAAATCGAAAAAAAAAAAACATCGCGCGAATAACGCGGTTCTTTTAAATAAAAGGGTCGAGAGCGAAAAATCTTAAATACAATCGAACGCATCATTTCTTTTCCTATTCGAAGGCTCTTTACGAGCGCTCACGTGTACAGTTCCTGCCAAAACGCGCAACATCGGAGTTTCCAGCCGAAATTCTTGCTTTGTTCAAAGCTTTCGTTATTAAAAAAAAAAAAAAACGTTTGCGCTTTTGCAATTAAAAGAATATGCTTGTCAGATGACTCCGATGACCTCGAATGATCCGCGAATTTGCATAAATTGTTTTTTTTTTTTTTTTTAATTGAACTTTGATCGAGACTCACCGTCGAGTAGCCAACTACGGTCGCCGACGTTCTCAATTTCCCTGCCGATAAGCGATATCATCGTTTCATCCGGCACGTATCTACCTTCCTCCAAGTACTTCTTCACTTCTTTGCCAAGTTCTGCAGTCGACACACATAACACCCGCGTATATCATAAAAACAAAATTATCGCAATTACATAATTTCGTCATATTTTACATAATCCTTTCATCGCCGCGATGTCGAACGCTTCGAAATTGAATGTCGCGTAGCACGAAAATTCAAACGATCGAAGCTTCGCAAAAAAATTCAATGTTTTGCCAAAAAAAAAAAACAAATACATGAATATTGCACATTTATATAGCGTGGAGGTGAAAAAAAAAAGACGAAACATACCGGTGCCGTTGGTCACGTGATAGCGCAGCTTATCGCCGCTGGAAATATGAGTAACTCCGAAGCCGTTAACGATCCTTGAGGATACGGTGCCCTTGCCCGAAGCGGGTGCACCAAGGATGACAGCCCTGAAGGCCGCGGCCTTGGCCAACCACGTGGATACCTTGACCATTTATCGCGCCTTCGACTATATAGTTAATTTTTTTATTTTTACTTCTACTCAATTGAGCCGTGCGCGCCCGCGCACACGACAAAGTATAGATATACGAAAAAGTGTAGTGTGCAGTTAGCAAAGTATTTTTTTTGCCGAGTCCTTAATGTGTCGCGTCAGTCGCGTGCCACCGCGCGCAACTTTTCCTCTTCACCGGAGGAAGCTTCGCCGCGTGCTCGCGCGACAGGCGTGTAATCTTCGACTACAGACGTTGCTCCATCCCCTCGGACGCGTTTCATTTCAATTCGCGTTCGAATCAAGTGCGCGTGTGTAGGTGTGTGTGTGTGTGTGTGTGTGTGAGCGCAGGGAAAAAAGAGGGAAGATGTCAGGCTTGCGCACGTGCAACTTATAATTGCCGCTTTGTGTACTTCGACCCTTGATTATCGTCCGCGTACACGCGCAATTCGACGTCTAACCGCCTATCGGCATAGCCCAAAAGTTCTCGATAGTCGAAGAGATGGAAACACCGCGTGTATATGGATATACACACTCACGCGCGCGCATAGTGCGATAGGCGGCGTCAGTGCATCGCTTGAATATGTAACTAGTTTTTCCGCGTCCACGTGTGTGACGCAAGACGTCAGAACGTTTCGCAAAGATAGGCCTTGATATATATATATGTGTATATATATATATATATATATATATATGTGTGTGTGTGTGTGTGTGTGCATACTTATATATACAGTTTTTTCACCGTTGCGCTGTCATTGAGAGCGTTGGAGAAAAATTCGCTGGCTAGACCTAACGATGAAGATATACTTATAAATGTAGATATATGCATATCTATACGAGGCCAGATTTAGTAGGGCGCGGGGGCAACAGAGGCCTCCACGATTCAAATGTTTAGGTAAAATTTGGACGAATGCTATAGAACAGTTAGTCGAAAAAAATAATACCGCTGATCTGACAAAGAAAAAGAAGTTATACTTTCATGAAATGCTTTTTCTTTAAGGACTTACACCGAAATAGTAATTTATGCTACAAGTGCGGAAAACAACGAATTCCATCGCGCGTGAAGTTGCCGCATGAGCCGAAGGCTTATGGTGCATTTCACACGAGTACGAGTGTGATTTGCAGCACGAGCCGAAGGCGAGTGCTGTAACCACACGAGTACGAGTGAGAAATGCACCATAAGTCGAGGCGAATTCGGCAACTTACGCGCGATGTAATTCGTTTTTTTTCGCACATGTCCCATACATTATTTTTTGCAATGACTGTCTCGAAAGTGGGATTTGAGATTCAACAAAACCAATAACAATTATATTCAAATATATCAGATCAGTTCAGATCATTTCCTTGTCAGAAAATACGACTTTGATAAGTTGACGTTTCATATCACATGAATTTCGCTACATTCAAGTTTCTTCAATCGGTCCAAAATCGTAGAACAAAAAACTATCAACCGTGAAAAAAACCGTTTTTTCGCGAATCAATGTGGTAAAGTGAGCTATAAATAGATTTTTTTCCGCACTAGTGCGGGAAAGTCTCACATTCCCGCACTAGTGCGGGAAAGTAAGCATCGTTGAGAAATAAGCCACTTTCCGCACGCTAAACACCAATCGAAAATCGCACTTTCGGGGCAGGCATTGCGAAATTTTTTTTTTGTATATATCGATTATTAGTTTTCGAGGGTTTCTCCGAATATAACATTTGACAGTCTTGGAAAATTTCAAGTCGATTCGTGAAGCGGTAAACATTGATTGCGTATTTCTCAAAATGATTTTTTTCAAAACTCACTGTACCGCGTCAACTTCAAATTTTACAAGCTTCTTTTACATATGGAAAAGCAGTGCTTGGACGGAGGAGTTTTTTCGATGCAGTTTTTTTTTATCAAAATAGAGGGTTTTTTTTTTCACCGACTGTCGATACTTTCACTTTGGACTGCGGGCATTTTTTCGAAAAACAATATTTTATTGAATCTTTTTTCCTAGCACTAGATTATTTCATGCACAAATTAAATTCGGTTGATTTTTGTTTTCGGATGATTTGGTTCCGAGCAGCAGTGGTCACCGTGAAGGACTTTTTTCAAACAGCGGTCTGCACAAACCTATATATGTAACCTATTTATAAATATTTTTCAATATAAAAATTCTAAAAGTAACTTAAAACCATACTGCTCAATGTAAAGAAAAAAAAACGATACGAAGGTGAATTCCTTCCCTTCAAAATGCCGTTTATAAAATTCATTTATGTCAATTATCGGCGAAATGACATAAAAAATCGTTTTGGAACTTTTTTGAATTTTTATCCGGAAACTTTTCGCCGGTAGTGTATATAAAGTGACTTAAGACTATTAGGATTCCCTTGGTGAGCATATAACGTCTAATTGCCAGCAAAACGTTTCTTTTTTAAATGTCGCGCGTTAAAAATTGGCCGAGATATTTGCGCTGAAAGTCCGACGCGCTGAGCAAACGTGCCGTTGTTTGCTCAGCGCGTCGCACACGCGCGATTTTTTTTTCTTCAAGTATTAAATAATGAACGAAAATTATTGAATACTATCGATTTGCATAGCTGGTCTCAGTGTTCATTACTTTTTAACGAAAAAAAAAATAAAGGTATTCTTTTCACGAACCCGAATATTTAACAATGAATTCATTTTTGTCTAAATTTAAGTAAAAATACATCCCAGTATACTGGTACAATTTCAAGCCAAGTTACCGAACTTTTAACAAAAAATTGAAACTAACAATCGTTTAATTTATGCAGTACTTTATGGAGATGAAATGCTGGCCACCTTTCTATCTGATAATTTATATACTAAATAACTCTTGATGTCTGATATAAACTGCTCTAAGCATGTAAAAATTTTGCAGATTTCGTAACGACAATAAGAAGAGGGGGTCGCCGAATGTTCAAAGAAAATATTAACGATAAAACTTTGAAAAACTATGACCAGCAGAAGAATTTTTGGGCGACTTCTCCTCGAACATGTAAAAATGTTTAAATCAACTGAATTAATGCGAAATTCTCCATTCCTCTTCATCGTTGGCTATAATAATTCATTGCTATTTATTCTTATTAAGGGCATGGCTCACACGTCCGATCGGTAAAAATCCTACGACCAAGTTTTCTTTTAGACGCATCACATTCCGGCCACACGCAGAGGAAGACGTTCGTCGTTCAAGAGATCGGAAGGTCTTTCTTGTCTTTTTTCCCG
Organism: Ophion ventricosus; assembly: GCA_963932345.1. Lineage (NCBI taxonomy): Eukaryota > Metazoa > Arthropoda > Insecta > Hymenoptera > Ichneumonidae > Ophion > Ophion ventricosus. Next base: position 9,749,376 of record OZ010714.1, on the reverse strand, counting down.
AAATATCAATAGTCTCAGAGAACACTGGGAATCTGCAAATCAGCTATCTCTCTCGCACTTGTGGCTGCTCGGTTGGTGTGACACTGCGTCTTAAGTGCCACTGCAATCTACTGATTCATAAGGGCCCTGGCTTATGCGCCCACAAAATACGGTCCACCGCGAAAGGAATACCGTATGGAAAAAAATGTACCTGTACGAAGGTGGATTCAAACCCGTCCTTGATCCGGTTCGCACGTTCCGCGCGTAAGCAACTACTGTGCCATTCTCTGCTATTCGGACTTTGAATACGAATATCTTCATTGTCTTAAATTTAAAAAAAAAAAGCGTTTAGCTGGCTATAACACATCCTGTATGCTCACAAAGGGAACCCTAATAGCTGTGGTTCACCGCAATTATTAGGGTTTCCTTTACACATATATATACACACATACATACAGTGGGTGAAAAAAAAAGTATTTGTACACCGCGTGTTTTTCAAATTATCCTGCAAAAAAAAGAATACTTTAGCATTTTTTTTTTTTCGAAGAAAAATAAAATGTTCGACAAAAGTTTTTGGAAAAAAAAAATGCTAGAGCATTTTTTTTTTTTTCGTAGGACAATTTCAAAAACACGCTGTGTACAAATACTTTTTTTACCCGCTGTATATAGGGAAGGATAAAAGGAAAAAGTGTTGTATCACACGCGAAGACATTCACAGAATGACAAGCGACACTTTTATTCTCATTCATTCACGTTTTTTTTTTGTTTTTCTTTTCTTTACTTTTTTTTATTGACAAAGTAGCACTTTTATTCGTATGAAAAAGTAATACATTTCTGAGTCTGGGATTATCTCTTCAATAAGTTCTAACCCTTGACTTCCGCTATGTTTTTTCTTCTCGCTTCTCTTTTTCCTTGTCGTTGACGAGAAAAAAAAAAAAAACGCCACACCGATGGAAATTAGTCTCGGAAGGCTCTCCCGTAATTCGGATATAAGAGAAGAATTAAAATGGATGATTCATATCGCAACGTGCCTTCGTGTCAATTCCGTTAACGCAGATACTTTTTTTTATTTTGCATAGTTCGCCCAAGTTGCACTGCGGGGTGCGAAACCGAGATGAAAAAAAAAAAAAGGAAAAGAAACCAACAGTGGCGCCTAAAATATACGCAAGACATCTCCGTTTATTCCGCATTTTGTTTTACGAGTACCGACTCATTTATGTTGCTGGCTCTATTGTTCCCTCATCCGTTCACTTGGAGCTTGAGTGGAAAAGTATATATCACTGAATTCAGTCATTCTCCCCCCCCCCCCCTCTCACTCTCTCTCTCTGTCACGCGTCTTACGTTCATTTGTGCCTGGTTGATCGTGATGTCTCGTAGAAGTTCAAGGTAGGAGCTGTTATTGCCATTCACTCGTGATAAGTTGAGTGCGATGCTTTAAACTTTAAGCTTATAGCCAGTAAAAAATCTCTTTGATCTATCTCACCATTTTCTCTCTCTCTTGCTCCGTCTCGCATACATCGTCGGAATAAGAAATTAAAAGAGCCAAGGACTCAGAGTGCACGATATTAAAGAAAAGAAAAGAAAAGAAATAAAAAAAAGAATGTTCGGCGAACAAAAGAGAATGCTTCGTAGCGAGAACTTTTGAAAACGAGAATAATGTGAACTGCCGATCGTTAAAAGTTCGTCACTTATTGCAATGATTGTTACAGCTGGTTCTTGTTTTTTTTTTCGAGAATATTTCGTTGTACCAGCAATTTGTAATTTTGTCCTCTTGCTCCTCACTTTCTCCCCCCCCCCCCTATCCTCGCATGCGTCTCCGTTTGTCCGTTGCTCGCTCTTCCCCACTATCAGAAGATAAAAGATCGTTGGGAGCGTGTCCGAGAACGGTCATTGAAACATCCTCGTTCTCAACGTTGTCGTCACAGTGTGGTAAACTGGTCCTGGCACACACACACACACACACACCCACACACATACACACACACACACAATTGTTTTCGGTTTACCACAGTTCGCCGTCCTTCTCCTTGGCCGGTACCTCGATGACTCGCGGCTTGTCGATTATTCTTGCTGTTCGATTGCCCTTCTCGACGATTCCGATTATCCACGCTTGATAACCCTCCTGCTTCTCGATGTCTTTGCAGTACGCGGCGGCCTTGAAAAAGAATTAACAAAGGTACGGTTGAACATTGGACGATTGTTAACTATGGAAACAATAATTGTAATTGGATAATAAATTCCTTCCGATAGTTCAAACAACATGGGCGACTGTCTTGGGCAAAATTTAATTGCTAGGGTAACTAAAGATTAACAATTAATTAATTGTTAATCACGACTATAACAGTTAACAATTAATTGTAATTGCGATTAAATTAATTACAATTTAATTGCTTAACACCCAACACTGATAGGCGGCAACCGTTCCGGGAATGGAAAGAATTTTTGTCGCGTACCTGTTCTCGTGGCAAGCATATGAGAAGACCGCCGCTAGTCTCCGCGGAGTGACCCTGCAACAGTTGGAACATGTTGCCGCAGGCCTTCGCGACCGCCGCCATTTTTGCGATAACCGGCAAATTGTGAATGACGAATGAGACCTCGTTCTTCTGGTGTTTAGCGAGATTTTGTGCGTGGCCGAGTAATCCGAAGCCTGTCACGTCGGTCGCTCCGTGAGCGTTGTACTTGTGCATCAATCGAGCGGCTGCATAAGTCGAAACAAAAAAGGACGTATCAATGGTGCGTTGAGTAACATTAATATTAATTAATAATAATAAAGTAGAAAAACGACTTGATTATTTAACACGATATTTCTAACACTATAATCACAATTCGCTCAGTTTTTAAGGGGTTACGTGGGTTTGAAAATTACAAAAAATCCATTTTTTTAATTTTATTATCTAATAGTACAATATGTCTAGAATATTCTCCCAAAGTTTTAAGTCAATCGGAGTAAAAGTCTAGGAAAGAGAGCCCTTGGGAATTCCCCCCGTTGAAAAAGACCGGCCAGGAGCGACGTAGGTATACGCATTTTTCTCAAAACACTATTTTTGAAGTCGGTGGACACGATTTCTCAAAAACTAATGCACCGAACTTATTGAAATTTTGCACACTTCTACAAAATAGCATTGACTAGTGATTGAACGAAGGGGTTTTTTTTTCCATTACAACTAATTTTACAAGGCTATACGTAGTGTAAATTGTAGCAATAATTGAACTATTTTGCATGCAACTCTGCCAAAAATTCAAATTTCAATTTTTTTTTAAATCCTTCGTTCAATCACGAGCTATACTTATCTACTAAGAGAAAAAAATAATTTTTTAAATTTCAACATAAAGCTATCATGAGTTATCCTGACCACCACAAGAACACTTTTTTTTAGCTTTCACTTTTGTCTCCGAAAACCAGGTCCCACCGGCTGAATTTCCCAAATTTTTGGATGAATTTTTGCTTTTTTATGTGCTTAATATTTTGAATAAAATAATTTATATATTATATTTAAAAAAAAAATAGAGAACGTATGCTTTTTTTTGGCTTCGAAACCCACGTATCCTCTTAAATCTAAATCCCGTGATTATTTTTGTCCCTACAGCCCTATAACTGGCGTTTACGAGGTGTCATTTGTATTCCCAAATGGATAAAGGTTCGACGTAAACATTAAAAATCTCCAAAACTATCTTGTGAAACTGATTGATTTTTGGACAGTTAATGCATCCTCTATTAATCTCACCGTAATATAAATTTCAGTCGTCCACACGCATTTCGAATTTAGTGTCACTAATTTAGTCACTAATTTAGTGAAACTCCTCAAATCAATGTCACACGACGACTACAAACCGTTTTATGAGTTTTTAGTGGAATTTATGCAAACTAGGTGGCATCAGTTGGATCAAAATTTATTCGAGGATCACTTGTCGCAAGATCACAAAATTCGATTTTCCGTTAAGTTCGCGAAAGTCGAAGAAAATATCAAAATCACAAACGATATGTGAAAAATGTGGCGTGGCTTTGTGCTAAAAACAAAATAACTGCTTCAAAGCATTCCATACATCGTAAAGGAATGTTACGACACAATGTAACATGTCTGTCACACTCCCTTTATTGCTTTGTAACTAGAACCTTGATTACATTTTTCAAAAACTAAATAAAACGTGAGTTTTTATTTTATTTATTAAAACTTATTATAAAGTCAACTATTTTTTTTAATTATCAAGTTGTGAAGGGCCAAGAGAGCTTGAATTTTCAGAGAACCATCTTTTCAACCTACAACTTTCCCAAGATTTAAAATGTCTCGATAAATCTCTACACACGCGATATAGTTTGACAAAAAAAAATGTGCAAATAAGAAACTCGTTTCTTTATTTTTTTCTCGCTCACAAAGCTTTCCCCGATGAAATTTTCCTCACCTATTCTGTTGAGTCTGGCCATGCTGTCCATCGCCCGTTGGTAAGCTTTTCTCACGTCATCCTCGCTCACCACCAGCTTGATTCTGTTCCAGCGATCCGGTTGATCGAGCCACTGATGCGCGTTCACGGCCACTTGAGTGCCGAGCGGTTTCGTCAAAACGAGCACGTCCCCGACGACCGCGTTGTCCGGCCTGAAAGAAAAATTCGCACGCGGTTCGGCATATACGCGAATGCATTTTCCATCACAAACACGAAACACAATCATTTGAAATTTCGAATTCCCGCCTCGTTCTACGACGACCTGGTGCGGATAAAATAAACGTGGCAAAAAAAAAAAAAATACTTACACGATGTACTCGTTGGGTTGACAAACTGTCGAGGCGACGCCGCCAATGGTGCACCACGGGTTGACGACCGTTTGACCACCGGTCACCGTTGTACCGGCCTCGAGGGCCGAATCTTTGAAACCCCTCATTATCAACGGCACCACTACGTCCCGCTCCTTCTCCGTCATTTTTGTACTTACGCCAAGCAACATTAGCATATTGTCGCACTCCGTTACTCCCATCGCGTACAAATCGCTTATCACGTTGGCGCAAGCTATTTTACCTGCAAACGAGACATCTCGGATCCGTTGTTTTAACCATCTTTTATACACGTACATATAAATTTATGTACACGTTTGTGCGTATAGATTGGAGAAAATTCAAATATTAACATAATTAAAAATCCTAACTGTATACACGGTGACAATTATAAGCTGGCCATGTTTTTTAAGGCGCGAAGAGATATTGCAACCAAGAATAATATATGTCTAATGGTTTTTCACGTCCTTTCGTTAACAATAAATACAGTGTATTTTTGCCGTGGTGTAGTAATTGTCAGAAAACATTGAGCATTTCGGAAAAAAAGAAATCAAAATTACATTTCAGCCGAACGAAGTTAATTAAAATCCGACTCGGAACACTCCTAAAAAAACTTTTTAACAGTAATTAAATTACATTTATCCAATTTAAAATGCATCTCTGATAATTTTTTCGTCGATGAACGATAATAGTTTTTCGGGCTTGTTTCGTATTTGGAATTTAATTATCTTCTCTTTGTTGTACTCAAATTAGAATTTTTTTTTTTCCAGAAGGCTCAATTTTTTCTGGCAAATACTATTCATTGAAAAAGTCCGCTTTATTTTTTTTGCAGTACTTCCATGTAGGGAATAACCAGTTGCATAGATTGATTCACTAAATAAAATGTCATTCCATTAAAATGAAAACAAGGTTAACTATCCTCTATGTATCCATACAGGAAAAAGATTTTCTTGTCCATACAGGACAAGAAAAGAATTACCAGCCCGATTGCAAAAAATATACAAATTTAGTTGAATGTATGTATGGCATTTGTGGTAATGAAATCTAGTCATTTCTTAACCATCGGTTTGCACTCTATGACTGTATAAAAAAAAAGAAGGTAGAGGGATATCCTGAGACAGCGTTTATGTCATCTCACCCATCATGTAAGGATCGTCGACCAGGGGATAAAAGAAGTCGGTCGTTTGCACCAAACTCAAGCCGCCGTGTCGCAGCGGAGTCACGGAGGAATCCATGCCAATGCCTGGAAAATATTAAAGGCAAAAATCATTATTGTTGATTATAATATTTGAAATATACATATATTGAAAATTACCATTTTTGTCTCAAATTTGGGGAAAATTTATTACTAAATACCTCATAATTGTTATGTGTAAAACAATTTAATAACAAAAGAAATTTGTCTCCGGAGTGTCTTACATAATTAATCCTTTGGGTACAGACTTTGGTCGACAATGTTTAAGGATGCAGACCCAAATGGACCCCAATGATTTTTGGCTCCAAATCTCGTAAGAACTGCACGCTTTTTTTTTTTTATGTAGACATTTTTGTGCCGAATTTATTTAGCTTTAATAAGAATTCGCAGCAATACGAAAAAAACATCGGTATTGCACGAAGAGAAATTCGGAATCGTTTGAAAAAATGTTGAGGTTAAAGTGACATGTGTCCTTGACGCGTTAAATTTCTTCGAACTTGGCGCCATATCAAATCTTTGGACAGTCTCTCAAGTACCCGTATAACCTCAAATTCGGTAAAGTTCGAGTAAAAAATTTGCCGCGTCTTTGGCACACACGGGAAAAAGGCCCGTGCATACTCGTTTTCATCAAAGATAGCAACGCGATCTCCAAAATTTCCGCAAAACGTCAACGATACATCTCAGACGAAAAAAAAAAAAAAAGAAATAAAAACTGATCGTGTTAATGTCAGCGTCCGTCGAAACTTCTTCGAAAATCACCGTTTCGTAAGAACGAACGTGTTTTGATACTGTAAAGATCGAATACGAAAGAACGAGAATACCGGCAGGTTGGGAGCCACTGCCGCATAGTTTCGCGGAGCAACGACGACGAAAAAAAAAATAAGGCGGGAGGTGAGACTCAGCGGCCATATTGTCAGGAGTGTACGGCGGGCCGCGCGTTCCCGATGGAGAAAAAAAAAAGTATCGCCGGCTTTTCTTACCGCCGCGGCAGATGAACGAAACTTTACGAAAAAAAAAGAAAAAAAAACAACGCGATTGAGCCAAAAGTCAAAATTTCGCCATTTCGAATACCGAAAATTCATAACAAAAAGAAATAAAAAGAAAATGAAATCTCACCAATTCGCGGTATAGCCATATGCATGAAGTGGGCATGTTCATGATCCTGAGCGCTACCGTCGTCGGCCTGTAGTCCCTCCAGGAGTTTACCAAGAACCTCCTGGGGGACTTTACACCCTCATCCTTTGAGATCGGCAAACCGCGTGAGACGGAAAGTCGCGTCGAGATCATGAGCCACCGGATCGAATGGCCTGCGAAGTGCTAGAGCATTTGGATTATTGCCGAGTTCCAATTGTCCAACGGACAGGGCGTCCTGCGACACCGGGGTTCCCTGGAGTTCCGCCATCTTGAAAATCTTCGTACTATATATCCCCGACAATAATGGAAAAACCAAGAAAAAAAAAAAAATAAAACAAAAAAGAACGCGCACAAGCCGGCTACGACACGGTCGCGTATCCGCGGGGAACGAGGAGAAATAGGGAGGGGGAAGATTATTTATTTTCCCGTCTGGAGACACGCGCGTTGATTCGATGTTTTTCTTTTTTCTTTTTAACGCCAGACGTTACTCGTCGTTTGCGAGTTGTTAAATAAAACGGAAAAATTCAACAATAACAACACAACAAATGGTTGTCTCAACGCGTAGTAACGGCGAAGGGACAGTCACTGCGCCTCGATTATACCCGGTGTTTGTAACCGACCGTTTTAACGCTCGCGCGAGATAACGCGACGCACGAACTCTCAGTGAATGTGAAATATACACTCTCGGCACCACCGGCGTCGACTTGCCGGGATCGCACGTTCGCACAAAATGGACGACGTTTTACCACGTACCCGTAACTGCTACTCGTTCTACCTACGGCGCTGCTACGCTACGGCCCACGCGTACACACGCGCGTGCTACGCTGTTTCTCATTGCCGCGCGTACATGTGGCGGCAGTGCGCGCGTGTACGAGCTCCACCTACGGGCTTCTCGCCGCGAGAGGACGCCAAATACGCCACACATGCAGTTCTCTGTATCATTCGCTCGTTCGAGACTTCGCGAGCCGTACTCTGCAACAGCAGGCCACGCGCAGGAACGCAACTTAGGCTGACTGGCGCCCCGGGCATCGGCGCCCGTGAAGAAAGGCTTTGTTTTTGGCGAAAGAGAATTAAGGAATTTTTCTTTCCTCACGTTTCGAGTGAAATGCACGAAAAGTGGGAAATGCTTGATTGATATTCGTGAATAATAATCTTATTTTTTTATAATCATATCGGCATAGCAGACGGGATATATTTTGATTATATTATTGGAATATTATAGTTTTTATATACAGTGGGTAAAAAAAGTATTTGCACACCTCGTGTTTTACAAATCATCCTTCGAAAAAAAATCAAATGATTTAACATTTTATTTTTTACGAAAATTTTATTTTCGTAAAAAATAAAGGGCTGGGAGCAACGCAGGTATACGCATTTTTCTCAAAACACTATTTTTGAAGTTGGTGGACACGATTTCTCAAAAACTAATGCACCGATCTTATTGAAATTTTGCACACTTCTTCAAAATAGCATTGACGTGATTGAACAAAGGGTTTTTTTTCTATTACAACTAATGTTACAAGGCTATACGTAGTGTAAATTGTACCAAAAATTGAACTATTTTGCATACAACTCTGCCAAAAATTCAAATTTCAATTTTTTTCAAAATCCTTCATTCAATCACTAGCTATACTTATCTACTAACAGAAAAAAAAATGGTTTTTTAGTTTCAGATAAAGTTATCATGAGTTATCCTGACTACCATGAGGACACTTTTTTTGAGGGTCTCCGGAAACCAGGTCCCACCGGCTGAATTTCCCAAATTTTTGGATGAAATTTTTTAAAAATATTGTTGCAATGTTGCTCTTTTATGTGCTTAACATTTTGAATAAAATAATTTATATATTATATTTTAAAAAAATACAGAAAATATGCTTTTTTGGCTTCGAAACCCACGAAACCCCTTAAAATAAGTAAAGAATACGAATTATCGATAAAAACTCGAATCACTATAATTTAGCAATAAAAATGACATATCGCTTTCATCAATGTGACTTTTGAGTTTGCATCTCCTTCACAAGTTGTGTAAGCCTGTGTTAATATTATTATTGCTCAAAGTTACAAACACATAATCATTTACTTTCAATCGATTTCGGAACTTGTTTTAAATTACAAGCAAAGCCGAAAATCCTTGTTCGCATAAATAAGTTGTGGAAAAAAGCATAAGATAACGCAAGGCGATTCCCCATATTTTAGTGTATAGAATCGCCTCTTTACACTAAAAATCCTCAAGGGAATATTCAAACGCGTCTTTGAAGTTCCTATCATTTTACAATTCAATGAGCTCTTCCTGGACTTCCTCACTTCCTCGTGAAACCTCTCCAAAATGTTTAACATTTTGTCGTAGTTACGATTTTTACCAATATTTATTACGCACAAACGTGTTAAAATGTGTATAACGTAGTATGAGAGTTCAGTACAATAATGTCCGAATAACGTTTTGGTGGACTATTTTAATGTATGTCCTTAAGGAGAACTTTGGAAAATGCGTCCGTCGTCTTCAAGATTTAGCGTTCTAATGCCCTCGCTCTTGCACGTCGTCATCTAGCCCGATGATGACGTGAGGCCACGAAACAGTCGAACCCTTGTGCTCGGCTTTGTTTAAGTCTAGGCGATAAGAGACCTCCCAAATTCGCCCGCAGCTCTCTCGTGCATAGCGACGAAGATTTTCGTCGTCAATTTACGCCGTAAATGTTAATTTACTGGTGGTCGAGTGTCTATTTACTCGTAATTTTGTCCATTCACTGGCGATTTAGTCATATCGCTACTCATTTGTCAATTCCTAAAATATTATTCGTTGCAATTACTTCGAATATTTTGTTTTTCTATACTCAAAATAATATTTTTCGTTGGCTATAGAAATTAAAAAACTTCCTTTTGATAATATTTTCATTTCACAGGCCAATTTGAATCGTTATTTGTCCATTCACTGGTAGGTTTACCCAAATTGGTGTGGCACACTCGCGAGTCTCTGGGCCTCCGCCGCGGCGATCTTCGGTCTCTCGACTATGTTTACGAGATTGCGCCCGAGTCGTACGATTCGCGAGTCAGCGGTTCTCAGCTCCGCGTACATCGCGCCAAATTGCTCGTCTAGCGGCAGGGGCTGTCGTCCGTTTATTTTTCATTTCTACGCCAAGAAAATGTGGATACATAGTAGCAGCGCGCTTACTCGTCCGTTATTACAGGCTAGAGGGGAGGGGAAAATGTCGGCAAATGTGTTTAATTATCGCACAGTTAGACGTTTTTTTTTCGCCTTTCGAGTATCAACTCGCGGTGCGACAAAACGTGCCGAAAAAAAAAATATGTAAAGCAAGCAGCGACGATCCTTTGGAATATTGCAACAAGTTCTCATCTTCGATTGCCGCGCGAAACTCTACGCTAGCGTAACCCAAAGTTCTGAAAAAAAATTCGCGGAGATTTTAATCACAGTCGAGGATCAAATAATATATATTTTTTTTTTAGTTGACCTTGATTTCGCCGATTCTTCGGAGTAAGTCGATCGAACGTCTTCACTCGAGTTGCCACGATAGGGGAATACGCGAGAGGCTATTGAATTTTTCATACGATAAACACCCAATTCATTTTACATTACTCGCGACCTCAAAATACGTTGGGCGCTGCGTGCACTTTCTCGGCTGCTAGCAGCTCGCGTGGGTGCTGCCATCTATTGAGTCTGCGGCGAAACTGAACGCCGGATGTGTACAGTCTGGTAAGAAAGTGCGGAGCATAAGGATATCCGCGCTAATTGGCCGACCTTCATTTCCGTTTTCTTTTTTTTGCATTATTGTGGGTTTGTTCGTTTTACCGATACTTTTTTTATACTTCTCACACCTTCTGTGAACTTTCTGTTACTGTATCTGGTGAAAGTGTAAAAAGTTTAGCTAAAACGAACAGGCACTGTATTTCGTTATTTTTTTGTTATTGGAAAATATAAACACAATTTTCAATTTATAATACGAAGATAAAATTATACAAATGTTTTTTTATTTTAATACACGTATACAAACGTAACTGCAACGTTCAGGAGGAGTAACTTTACCACGTGACTCAAGCGCGAAAAAGAGACAGTTGGGGTTTTCGAGTAGAAATTTCTCGTAGATGAATAATATTCCGGGCAAAAGAAAATTGTCAAACTCCGCGTCAATGAATTCTCCATAGCCTGGTGCTCCGTTTTTATTTTTATTTGACCGTCTATGAGTAAACTTCGTTTAAAAATTTGTGAGGTTATGCTGAGTCTGTACATGCCTTTAAGGCCTTAGGCCACTCTAGGAATTTCCAAAATTCGATTTTTTTTTTGTTAAAAATATACCTTAGTACCTATAAAATTATATTCCAAAAGATTATGTGTGTGAAAAATCTCTAAGTACTCGATTTTCGAATTCTAGCGCAACACCTCTTGATTCATATCGTGACTTTCTACTAACTTTAAACGCGTTTATCTCAAAACTACCTTTTTCAAATCGGTCGAACTCATAATTCAAAAAAATTTTAATCGATTCACTTGAAATTTTAACTGTATATTTAGAATTACATTTTCTGAGGCACTATGTAGGATTTTTTAATTATATTGCATAGTTCCTTTTTTATAAACAATTTTCTGACGATTTTCTCATGGCATTTTATACTTTTTGTTTTAGAAATGCGCCATTTTGATAAAAAAAACAATATAACAAAAAAAATCCTACGTACTTCTACAGCTATTCTTATATATAATCGAAAAAACTGTAGTGTCTCATCAAAACTCAAAAGTTATAGGAGCTGTTGGTCAGGCCGTTGACCTTCCAGAAATAAAGGCGGCATCGGAAAAATGCTGCACAGTCGCCATTTTGACATGTATCGCTTTGAAAAAATAATTCTGTATAGTCAACTACGTGTATAATAAAACCCCTATTTTGTAATTCCGTTTTATTTTACGGTTTCGCTGAAAAAAAATCACAAAATATGCCTTTTTTTTGGCCTCTAGAGTGGCCTAAGGCCTTAACGAAATTAGTCCGCAATTATGCCAAAATGTTATTGAAAATTTTGTCAAAAGAGTGAACGTTTGCAAACAGGGACGAGGCGGCCATTTATCGGATATTGTGTTCCACACATAACCTCTGTGTTTGTATATTATATTAAAATAAAAATATTTGTACTTTTCAAATAAATAATACGTTTTAATAATAAATAAAAATGTCAGGTGATTTTCTATCTATCTCTTATTTATACGAAAATGTCTGTATTTGCTAGTCTAAAACGTCAAAGCTTTAATGTTACAAACTCGCATCAAATAAAAATTCTGAACGAAAATAAAAAAAAAGATTGAGTTGACTCATAACTTTGTTACTACCAATCAAATTTTCAATTGGAAAAGCACATATTAGCAGAATAGAGGTACTGCTATTAAAAAACATCGCGAATTATGCACCGATCGCTATAATTAAATGCTTAAGAGTTTCCCACACATACTGTATTTCACTTCTACGTTATCCTCATTTATACGTTATACTTGCTGTACCCCTTGAAAAACGTACAACTGAAGTGTCACTGTAAAGGCCCCTCTACACTACTCGCGAAGTTAATCGAAGTTAGGCGAGTCGAGGCGCGACTTCGGTCCTTTGACTCGGCCCAAAATACCGACAACGATCCGAAGTCGCCCGAAGCGAAGCAAAGCGAGGCGAAGAAGCACGAAGTGCCTCTCTACACTCTCGTCCTCGCCCAACTTCGATTAACTTCGCGAGTAGTGTAGAGGGGCCTTAATAAGAAAACCAAAGTAAACACGTATGCAAAGGTGAAGGGAAGGGCACAAATGCAGACACACTTAAAAGAGTTTACGGGGAACAAATATACTACTACTACTATGTACTCCCATTACTCGTAATACGGCGTATATATAATAATGGAAAAATTATTTACAATAACGAAAAATAACAGTCTCAATGCTAATTTCTTGCATATGTGAATTATTTTTTTATTTTCCAAATACTCACGATTTTCCTACTCCCGTTTCCGGTATTGTAGCAATTACGTTACGAAAACCGTTTCCGGTTTACTTTTACAGATAAATTGGTACTTTCGTAGCTTTTATTCGATTTCGACTTTTTTTCTACGTGAAATTTTGTACCCAAATTTATTACATTTCCGCGGACTTTTTCTTATATTCTATCCCCAACCGCGGGCCAAGTTTTTGACACCGACTGTACGTTTCTCGGCCGGTCGTTCAGCCAGCTGTCCTTTCGTGCCTTTCAGTATGGCGCTCGGTGTTTCCTCGGATTAGTTCTTTATCGGCGTAATTTTGGTAAAATTTTTTCAAAAACAACTCAAAATCGTGAAGTAAAATGTGGTGGGAATGTTTACCATCGATGGCGATCATTTGCGGTTGCATGTACGCGCCTCAATTGATCGCTATGTATACGTGCGAAGCAGTTTACGGAAAAGTAAGTACTAACCTCTTTATTTTACATAACAACGGCACTTGCCAATTTGACTCGAGAAATTCAACCGATTGCAGGCAATACGGCGTGACATGTGCCGGCGATTCGATCGAGCTATGTTTCACCGGGATACCCGCATCGACGGTGCGCCTTGGAAAATTAGGGTATCCGTTACACTTTATTTTCTCTTGTCACGAACCTAACCAACATTCGCCTCTGTATCGAAGAGAATTCTTGACGTTTTTTGTTCGCTTTCAGGGCTTGGAGAATATTCCCGACAAGTAAGCGCCGAAAATACGTCGATTATAGTACCAGAGCGATGCTGCTCGATCTGTAAATAATGAAATTCATTGTTCGTCGGGGGAATCCTCTATGGATGTGTACGGAGTGTCTCGAGCACTGGGAAATAAGAATATCAGCTCAATAAATGGACTCCGTAGTAATATAAAAGTAATATAACAAAAACCTGGTTCCTTATTCTTATGGACTAACGCGTCCTTCGACGGAAAAATACAGATTTGGGTTAAGGCAGGGATCGGCAAGTATTCTATAGTAGGCTCCGGATACTTTTGAAATTTCTTTATTGAGGTCCAGAGAAGAAAAAAAACTGCAAATATCAATTACAGCAAGCAGGTTATTATTGCTTCTCAAGAAGAATGTGACTTGTAAAAACACATATTATTGGATTAATTTTTATTTTTCTCTTCAAAATAATATACCTTGCGTAGGTTCTTAATGTGAGAAATTACACCTTCGATCTTGAGCCAGTTTTTTATAGTTTAGTTCCCGCAAGGAACAATTGGGCGTCCGTTAACCTTGAACCATATTTATTTTCCAAAAAATTCATTCTTGACAAAGATGCTTCACGTATACACTACCGGCGAACAGTTTCCAGACAAAAATTTAAAAAAGTTCTGGAATGATTGTTTTTCGGACGCCCAGGAACAACTGGGCGTCCGTTAACCTTGAACCATATTTATTTTACAAAAAATTCATTCTTGACAAAGATGCTTCACGTATACACTACCGGCGAAAAGTTTCCAGACAAAAATTGAAAAAAGTTCAAGAATGATTGTTTTTATGCCATTTCGCCGATGGTTGACATAAATGAATTTAATAAACGGCATTTTGTAGGGGAGGAATTCACCTTCAATTCGTTTTTTGTTTGATAAACTTTTTACTATTTTTTTTTACGACTAGTGACCTTTTTCGAAAACTACTGTTTTTCGCCTTTTTTTTGTTCCTTTTCTGGTGAACCCCGTTTAGAGACAATTTTTTTAATGCATTTCTTTGACCGGAACCATAAAGGGGGAAGCTCAAGCTTCAGTTTTTTTTTTTCAAAGCTTCGTACGATTTTTTTTTCTAAAGATATTTTGATTAGAAAAAAGAGACAATTTGAAAAATAACGTGTAACGCAAAAACGACAAGGATTCAAGGAAAACCTCAAGATAGTAAAAAATTGAATCGGTTTTCATTGAGTTCGCGAAAGAAAAAATTTCGATTTTTTTTTACCTTGTTTTAGTAAAAAAAAATTATGATTTAATTACCGTAACTCGAGAAAAAATGTCGAAAAAAATCTGAAATAATTATATTGCGTTGGAAATAGAAAAATAAAAAATATTCCCCCCGAAATTTCACCACAAACCGCTTATTTCTCGAGTTACGGTAATTAAATCATCTGATTTTTTACCGAAAAGAGGTAAAATCAAAATATCTTGAGAAAAAAAATCGTACGAAGCTTTAAAAAAAAACAAAATTGAAGCTTGAGCTTCCCCCTTTATGATTCCGGTCAAAGAAATGCATAAAAAAAAATTTGTCTGTAAACGGGGTCCACCAGAAAAGGAACAAGAAAAGGCGAAAAATGATCGTTTTCGAAAAAGGGTACTGGTTGTAAAAAAAAATAGTAAAAAGTTTTCAAAAAAACGGAATTAAGGTGAATTCCTCCCCTTGAAATTGCCGATTATTAAATTAATTTATGTCAACTATCGGCGAAATGACATAAAAAAATCGATCCGGAACTTTTTTGAATTTTTGTCCGGAAACTTTTCGCCGGTAGTGTATATGTCGAGCCAAACATAGTTGCCAGGTTAAGAGTCAGTTTTTTTGCAATTTGCATACTTTTCTGAAACATGTTTACCCTAAAATTCTTCAGAGGGTGGAGATTTGTACATTCGCAAGGAAACATCTTGCAAGTCGATTATTTCTTTCGAACTGTTATTTCTTCAACGTTAGATCGGTTTAAATTTAACTTGACGCCTTTAGAATCGCACACAGAATGAGTTAATTGACGTTTTAAAAGATTTTTTGGTTTCTTTCCTCCGTCATCCGGATCCGGACCCAGCGGTCCGCCTGTTGCCGACCGCTGGGTTAATGAGCTTGAGGTGTTAGCAGAAAAATTATAAAACCTCTCTGAATTCAATAGTTACCTGTAAATTACAATGTTAAAAATATTGGTAAAATTTTCGTGTAGTTTAGAAACTTGGTTATTGGACAAAAATCCACAACGCAAGATTGAATTACTTGTAAGCTTGTGGAAATAATGTTAAAAGTATGAAATTTTCTACAGTAAACGAAGAAGAATAAATAAGCATGGTCAATATTTTTACAGACGTCTCAAGAGATTCATTTTAACGATATTAATTCTAGCAAATACCTCAGTTACCGAAAATCTGACAACGTCGCATAGGAAGCGTACCCGAGTCCGTGCGGCGCGGCGGGAATTTCGAAAATGCACTATACTCAATTCATAGCGCACAAAATAAAAATACATGTATAGGGATGAAAGAAAAGAATTAAGTTTACATCACTCGGAAAAACAACATTTTATTAATTACATATATATATATAAACATACGTATATTTTATATTTGTAAATCTAATAATATAATGCAAGACCGGCACCGTACGCTCACGCTACTAGCGCCGTGGCCGTACATTGAATTCTGAAGATCACGGTCTTACATACAGGTCTGGAAACTCGATGAAATTTCGGTGGTGGAGGTCACTCGATTATTGAAGCCGGTTTCAATAATCGAGTTTTTGGTGTCGCTAGTATCGAGGGGTGTTGTTTTTTTTTATAGTAAACGTAACCTGCGTATTGTATGATTCCACGTATATGGTTACCACGTAGTGCAGTCCATTGAGTCCTATAAAAAATATAATCAACAATCGTTTCCGTGCGCTTACATTAAATGTGATGCCGATGTCCTGCGTTGTACGAAAGTGCAATAACGGCTACAAAAGCCTGAAAGTCAAACGGTCAGTATTAAAATTGCCAACGCATAGTGAACGGTTCGAAAAGTGGAAAAGCGCGTTTCCCGCCGAGAAATTAACGTCTTCGCATTGTGTTTGTGAGCAAGCATTTTGAAGAACGATACAATTCTCCGAAAGTACGTCAAACATGACGCGAATCGGTATGTCATTGTAGCGGTAAGTTTCAGTTATCGTTATTACATAGATTAGGCCAGGGGTTCCCAAACTTTTTCAGTTCGCGGCGCCTTTACAGGTTTGATTTTTTTTTTCACGGCGGCCCAGTTAACCAAAACCCAATCCAACCCATACTAACCCAACTCAACCCAGTTACGATATAATATAACGTTGATCAGGCACAAAAATAAATACAACAGTTTAGTTCAAATATGTTTATTCGACAAAAAAGCATAAAAATACAAACAAAAAAATTAAATGGCAACCCGGGTAGCAATTCCCAGATAGTTGCCCAGAAGTTGTCTAATTGGACACCAAATGTCCGCTTGGAAGTTACCTACAAGTTATCATATGTTCAACAGTTATGATTTTGGATGGTTGTTAACTTCGAGGTAACCTTCGGGCGGACATTTGGTACCCGTTTAGCTGACTCTTGGATAACTTTTTGAAAATTGCTACTTGGGAGGTTAGTCAATGTGACGGGTGAGCTTGTTGATCTCGACACATTTTTTCAAATCACGGAAGACGACTTGATACAACCACTCTTATTTCTTGCTCCACATTGATTTTTGAGCGATATTTGGTCTTTATTAGTCGAAGCGATATTGCTTGCTTTAATGTTTTCAAGATAAAAATATGCTTTAACGTTTCAAAGATAAAATAACTGTGTCCTCTTGTCAACATCAAGGCTGGTTTGTCTCGAAAATTCAATTTTAACAATCCTCAAATTGTTCGCATATTGTGTGTATATTATCGTATTTGCTGGTATTTGGCATGGAGGCTAAGATGTTTATCCGATCCTCTTCTATCTCTAGCGCTCACTTTTGGAGGTCTTAGCAATAGTGGCGTCATCCCTGTTTGACCACGTTTGTGTAGCCACTTTTGAGATACACAGTTCGGACTCCTCTACTCTGGCCTCCCTGACCAGAGTAGTGCGTGCGGGGTAATTCCGATTTATAGAAGGGCTTGGTGTTGGTAAATTAGAAAACTACCTTACCGACCGACGGTAGAAAAGAACGTAACTGCTGTCGCTAAGAAAAACTACCTTGCCGGCTGTTCGCGGACTCCAAAGGTGCCTTGCGTTTGCGAACCGCAGATGGCAGCAGCGTGTCGCAGCGGTTCGTACCGTCCCTTAAGGCCATGTGTCACAGGTCCAGTCGGTAAAAATCCTACTGCCAAGTTTTCTCCTAGACGGAACATATTTCGGGCAAAAGAAGAGAAAGCGGTTGTTCGTCGTTCAACAGAGCGGAACGTGTTTCTTTTCTTTTTTCCCAATAATCAACCGTTTCAGAAATCATTGGGAATCTGCAAATCAGCTATCTCTCTCGCACTCATGGCCGCTCGGTCGGTGTGACACTTGGCCTTAAGAAAGTTAATTTGAGACTTTTACAGAAAACAGGAATGTAGTGACGTTTTTTTGCTAATGAAAAAAAATAACGAAATCTATAAAGATGTGGATGTGACGTCCTTGTCGCGGACGTGGGAATTGACTTCGAGGAAATACTCGTGGAATCTTCTAGACCTTTCGGACTCTGTCGATACGGCAGTTACGTCGCGTCCACCAATTTGAAACCAACCGCGTTTTTTGCCCACGGAATAATTGAAATAGTTATAACAATGCGGTTATTATAATTAAGTTTAATATATTTTAAATGGGAAATTAACCGAGTAAAGCGAGACGCGATGTTGTTTAATTTTTTTGAAAAAAAAAAAGTATTTTGCTTTATTGAGAACGTTAATAATATATGGGGGAGGGAGTGTTAACCGATAATTGCAATAATATCCTTGAGCGATTTCCCTTCGAGTTGTGCATTCACGTATTTCGTAACTTTCTCGTTCACGGACTCGGTCAGTTCGTTTTGATAATCCTGAACCAGCTGTGGGGCCGAATCGGAGATCGTTGTGCTGACAATGTTCGATATGTCATCGTCATTGAAAATTCCAGTCGCACCCAACTGTTTCAACGCAGAATAATACAATTTACTTAAAAATCTCCATTGAAAAAAAGAAGAAAAACGTATTTCAAACCCGGACAAATTTATATTAAAATGTTTTATTTTCATTTAAAATTAAATTTAATTCAAAATTAAACATAACATTAAAAGAAATAAAATAAAGGAAAAGGAGTGCTAAAGGATAGCCAAGCAGGCTTCAGAAGCGTGAGGGGGACGAGAGATTACGTTTGTTTTAAACGCTCCGGTAAATAACAAATTGTGGAGTAGGAAGGAAATAAGGGATATAGTGACAACCAATGAAGGGTTTGTAAAAATGAAGTAGAAAACTTAATGCATTTATGTACGTGCGGGAAAGAAAAGGAAAAAATTTTAAAAGAAATAGCAGAAGATCTGGAAAAGTGTTTAGGGATTTAACGACGACAATAAAATAGACTACGCGCAACAATTAAAGGATCAAGAAAAAGATCCAATATTTTTGGGTCATTTTCAAGAAGCTGTATCTTCGCGAAAAACCATCGTAGAGCAAAAATAAAAAAAGCAAATTGAAGCTACAACATTCTAGCTTTTAGATCCTGAGGTCCAACATTTTTATCAGGAGGGATTTTTTAGTAATCGTAAGAAATCCATCGAAAGAAAAAATTTCAAAATTTTTGCCTGACTTTCAAAAGGTCCATGGACGTTAATACATTTTTTTTCAGTGTTTTCACCTAAATTTCCAATTATTGACCCGGTTTATCGCTAAACATATGCAACAATTAATGAAAAAAACGTTAAAACTTTGAAAAATCAATAAAAACCAGGACAAATGATCCTTTAATTGATTTATAACAAAAACGTAATCTATGACGTTGCAGAACATAATGAAAGAAAAATCGCAGGAGTTTGGTCTTTTGTGGGTTTATCAAGAATACTCTGAAGTTAAAAAAAACCAAAATGATCCTTAGTCTATCCGTTATTTGCAGAGTTATGGCAAGTTAAGCAAAAATCCCTAAATACGTCATTTTGTACATTTTTTTTAATTACCATTCTTGCAATGAAAAAAAAAATTTATCGTACATCAATAGAGAGGCATCGTAGAGGATACTTTAAAGTTTTCAAAACTCACCTTAAATTTTCTGTACGACCATTAGTTCCCGAGTAATTGATTACCAAAGTCAAAAATGACTTTTTTGCTTTGAACGGCGATAACTCAGCGAAAAATCATCGTACAGAGCTCGCGGACCGCTCAAATTAAAGAGGAAGAATCAAACTAAACGAAAATTTAAGTGAAAAGACTGAAAAAAATTATTAACGTCCGTGGACCTTTTGAAAGTCTGCCAAAAATTATGAAATTTTTTCTTTCGTTGGTTTTCTTATTATTACTAAAAAAACCGCTCATGATAAAAATGTTGGTACCTCAGGCTCTAATAACTAGAACGTTGTAGCTTCAATTTGCTTTTTTTATTTTTGCTCTAAGATGATTTTTTCGCGGAGATACAGCTTCTTAAAATGATCCAAAAATGTTGGATCTTTTTCTTGATCCTTTAATTGTTGCGCGTAGTGTATAAGTTAGAAATAGAAAAATTTTGTAAGGGGAAACGTGTATGTAGGGGGGTTTTTTCTGTGTAAATACCCTGAAGGGTTAAACGCGAAATAATAAATACCATTACTACCACTATAAAACAAAACTATACAAATGAAAAGTTTAAATGAAAATGAAAATTTAAAAAACTATAAAAATCACAAAGAAAGGATAATTTAAATGAAAATTTTACATTTGTGTTTAAAAATAAAATAGTCGAATTAAATTACGAAATCAATGGTATAAAAAAAAAAACGAAAAAAAAACATGAAAAAAATTCACGAAAATCTATCTTTTAGAAAATAAAGCAAATTTGATTTAAACATAAAATTGCATTTAAAAATAATAAAATAGTTCGAACAAATCAAGTAACACGAAAAAACAGCGTGTTTAATTTTTCATCGTTAATCCATCTTCATTATCGTGTTAAAAAGTAATATTTCGGTAACCAGAAGAAGAAAAAAAAAAGGATTGTTATAATAAATAAATATTCAACTTTTTTCAATTTCTTACCGCGAGACCACCCAATTTAATACTCGTTTCAATGCTTTGGATCTTCACGCCGCCGGATATACTGAACTTCATGCGAGATTCGAAGGACAGGTCAGTTACCGTCACCCTGTGAGCATCAAACGTCGTAGCGTTAGTTTTTCCTTTCACTTTCCTTCTGTCTTAGAAAGCAAATTATTCAAGGCTATTGTCGTATATAATTGAATTTATTCAAATTAAATTCAACTATTGTTGAATTTTCTCAAATTCATCTACTCGAGGGAATTATCGTACGAGAAAAAAATGTATAACTTTTTATTCCACCAAAAGTACAACTTAACATGCAAGTATTTATTTATTCGAAGCAATTATTTGTCGGTGAATTATCGAGAAATCAACGTCAGGTAAGAATGGAAAAAATCAGAATATCGAGCGAGCTGAACTAATAATGTTGCGTGTTCTGGAATTTAATTATTGGTTTGTAAGGTGATTCTACGTTTGATAAGGTGAAAGAAAGGACGAATTAAACCAAGAATGAAATAGAGGGAGAGGGTGGGGGGGGGGGGGGGATTTCACGCAGTTATTGCGTCGCAAAACCCAAATAAGAAAAACAAAACTAACAAGGAATCGTTAACGTTGGAACGAGAAATGCCGTGTCTGGAAATTAATAACCGCCTCAATTGATAATCAACTCCTACGATCTTCAGCTTGTCCCTATTCGATCGCTAAGAAACGTGGACGAGCACGCAATCGACTCCATCCACTTGGGTTATCTGCCCCAAATTTTTATGGAAAATAATTGTTTTCTCGATAAAAACAGGTGAATGAAAAAAAATGGAAATAAAAGTAGAGTGGCATAATTTCCAAATGTGACGCTCCCAAAAAGGAACTGTGGCGTTGCTTGTAAATAAGGAAGCTACTACAGTGAAACCTCGGTTATATGTACATTTTGCACTTACACTTTTTTATCATTTATACGTAAAATGTCTCGGGCCCTGGCAAATTCCGCCTATAAAGAATATAATAAAGTTTAATTTCTACGTTTTTCACTTATACGTTTTTTGCGCTTATACGTTATTAATTTTCTTCCCCGGCATCCGTTTCGGAGTCTGTTTTTTTCGTAATTCCGTGACACATAAAGAAAACAGACGAGGATTTAAAAAAATTCACAATCCGTACCTTAATTTTTTCCAAATTCTGAGATCGTACTACGTGTGCATGTAAAGGGTGTCTCAAAATGACCTGACATTTTAAATTGCGCGCCATTTTTTTTTTAAGGCGAACATAGAGTACTAATCTTTGACAACGGGCATCAGGAGGTATTGAGGTTTATTCATGCGATTCGATCACACGATCGAGCAACGCATAGAAATGTTGAAAATTCAAGGTGAAACAATGCAGTTATTGCAGACGAAGTTTAACGGTCGTGGCGATTTGAATTGGTCCCCAAGATTGTGCGATTTGACGCGATTGAACTTATTTCTTTGGGGTTTTCTAAAAGGAAAAGTGTATGTCAATAAACGACAGACCATTCCGTAGCTCAAGGAAGCAATTGTACGCATCATTAATAAAATTAGTCCGCAATTATGCCAAAATGTTATCGAAAATTTCGTCGAAAGAGTGAACGTTTGCAAACAGGAATGAGGTGGCCATTTATCGGATATTGTGTTCCACACATAACCTCCATGTTTCTACCTTATATTAAAATAAAAAGATTCGTACTTTTCAAATAAATAATACGTTTTAATAATAAATAAAAATATCAGGTTATTTTGAGATACCCTTTACTTAACTGTGATAACCTATCTCTTATTTATACGAATATGTCTGTTATTTTGTAGTCTAAAACGTCAATGCTTTAATGTTACAAACTCGCATCAAATGAAAATTTCGAACGCAAAAAAAAAGATTGAGTTGGCTCATTACTTCGTTACTACCAATCAAATTTTCAATTGGAAAAGCATAAATTAGCATAATAGAGGTACTGCTATTAAAAAACATCGCGAATTATGCACCGATCGCCATTTTTAAATGTTTAAGAGTTTTCCATACATACTGTATTTCACTTCTAAGTTATTCTCATTTATACGTCATATTTGCTGTACTCCTTGAAAAAACGTACAACTGAAGTTTCACTGTATATGTATACATATGTATATTCTACAATAAAAAGTAATTATTGTTGATATATGTATATAATTCATTAGATAATGATAATAATATATATGTCGTATATGTAAATTTGATCTATAGGGTGGGCCGTTGAAAGTGTTACAGAGCAATAGGACTCGAACTATTGGTGATATTGAAAAAAGTTGAAGATGAAAATTCTATTGTTCGAGAAGGACGCCATACGGGACCATCATTATATTGCGGTTGAGGCGCCAAAGATACGTCAAGGTCAATTCCACTTATTTAAGATCGTAGTCTCGCCACAGTCGCATTGAAAAGTTTATTCTCCGCTCAATCGATGAAAGCTTCGAAATAAAGCGAAATATCCTTATAATGTAGGTTGTACATCTTATCGGAATATAAAAATTTATAAAGTAATGATGAAAACGCCTAATATAATTCTTACCTAAGCCTCACTTTTGTATCAGACTATCCATTACGGCTACTAATACGTAGATACTCTGCGTATACGGATATGCGCACACTACTGTAATCTAGTTCTAGTCTGCTCCAGTCGCTTCGTGGCGCTAGCGTAGCTAGACATTGATTAATTTAAATCGCTATGTCTCTGAAACTAGACGGTCAAAATTCATGATTTTTTTCCACCCACTTTGTCATAAGTTTCTCTGCAATTGAGAATTTAAAAAAAAATCTATAGAAACGTTTCGAAGTTATTGCGTGAAATGTGAAGTTTTTCACTGCTTCCCATAAGAACACGTGTAAAATCTTAAAATCTTCGATTGCCAATATTTCGAAAACGGAACGGTGAATCCTTTTGAAATTTTGCAAGTAATCATTTAATAGTGTCCTGAATGGGTCCTCAAAATAAATAAAAAATCTATAGAAAAACGCCTTAGCGAGACTACTATCTTAGATCGAACCATTCATTTTTCTTTTTCACGACATCATTACTGACGTTGAGGCGAGTTCAATGACCCAAAGTACAGACGTATACAGGGTGGTCCAATAACTATTAGCACCTTGGATATCTTCGAAACTATAATGTTCACGGAGATATTTGCTGAAATGAAATTGCACAGTATGAAAGGGGCCATCCGATAGCGATAATAGTTTCTTTGCAGGTGGAGGTACTTCGGACATTTGAAGGTCAACTCCATTTTTTTAAATGGATCGGTATGTTTTTTTCTTTCTGTATCATGAAAGAGGAGCTTAAAACGAGTTCAACGACCTATAAAATAAGGTCATTGAAGGTCATAGAAAGTACAGAAAGACGTTTATCTTACTATAAACGTAGTAATTTTATTTACTGCCGAAACTGTAAGTATCATCGCCTTTCTGTACTTTCTATGACCTTCAATGACCTTATGTTATAGGTCGTTGAACTCGTTTTAAGTTCCTCTTTCATGATACAGAAAAAAAAACATACCGATCCATTTTAAAAAAATGGTGTTGACCTTCAAATGTCCGAAGTACCTCCACCTGCAAAAAAAACTATTATCGCTATCGGATGGCCCCTTTCGTACTGTGCAATTTCATTTCAGCAAATATTTCTGTGAACCTTATAGTTTCCAAGATATTCAAGGTGCTAATAGTTATTGGACCACCCTGTAGAATGTTTAATTATATTTTGAACATGCAAGGAACGTATTTTCGATGCATTTCACTTCTATTTTTCCGAAAAAGTCAAAAACGCGTTGCAAACTCACATAAAGATATGCGTCGTGTACGGAAAGAATGCCGCAAGAGAAAGTGTGTGTCGGAAGTAAGTGGTTCGCGAAATTTCGTCGTGAAGTTTTTGATAATCGATTGACACGCCATTTCATCCCCTTAAGAGTTCATTTTCGAAAAATCCTTTCTTAGTGCACCTCGACACTTTCTAAAAAAAACATATCTTCCAAAACGTATTTATATAATAAAACGTAACATAAAGAGTTAACGTTATTAATGAACCATAAATGGGAAAGTAACCAGAGTTCCCTTTTCTGGGCATAATGCATTTTTCAAACCCTATCTGTCCCAATAAATAAAAAAAAAAAAAAAATCAACAGTCGGAACTGTTTGCGACAAATACTCACGTGAATTTACCATCTCCGTAAGCGTTCGTGTTATCAAAAATAACAGCGTCCAACTTGTACGCGCCTTCTGCATAAATGTTGGGCCAGGTAAGTCCGATGGTTAGTCTTCTCGCTAGAATGGCAACCTCGGCCTTATCGATGTGGTAATCGGTGAGTCCAGCGACGTGAAGATCTCTCAATTCGGCTGCACCTCTGTTTGAATGGACGAAAGAAAATGGATCGCAAAAGGGAATAACATTAGATTTTCTTTTTCAAAGCGATCATCGAATCGTCTATTTACTTGATTGGTTCCTCGTCGATCGAGATATCGAGTAATTCGGCCGTGTATGGCTCCATGGGCGGAATTCCAAGGCTTTCATTGCCATTGCGCAACGTGACGCGCAAATTGTCCAGGAAGTCGTAAAATTTCCTACTCAGACCACGCCCGAGTACTCGGTCTTGAGGAATAAATAGTAACGGGGCTTGATCACGATTTATATATAAATATATTTAAATCCACACGTGCACAGAAAAAAAATAGGACTATGATGATCCATTTTTTTGCGTTCTCTTTGTTTCCTGCTTTGTTTGTTGTTGCTGTTTTTATTTTTATTATTTTTTACAATTCTTTTTATCAAGCTTCTTTAAATTATATCCGACGTCAACAAAATTATCGAGCGATCGATCAATTTTCTAAAAGATTAACATTTCTTTCTTAGATACGACACGAAGACAGTCATTTTTCTCGTTTAACTCCATTTTTGCAATAATACAACAACAACAATTTTCCAATATCGCCTGTATATATATATATAATATAAGGGGCGGGAGAAACATTGAACAAGGCGAGCACGTAAAAGGGGGAAGGAACGATGAAAAAGGTAATAATACTAACACTGATAATATTAAATAATTGAATTAAATTATAATAAATTAAATCAATTGATTTCTAATAAATGAGTTATAATAAATCAATTGAATAACAATAAAATATATATACAAGGGCATCATGTTCTCGGCCATTCTTATTTTTATTTTTTTTTTAATTCGCTTTTCCCCCTTCGCTTCACTGCGTTCGGTGAAGTGTTGGGCGTTAATCAATCAAATTTTCAATCAGTTCATTAATTGACTAAAAAAGTAATTGCTATTAACTATTAATTGCATGTTTCGATTAATTTATTTGGATTAATCTATGGTAGTTGCAACTCGCAATTAAAACAATTGCAATTAACTTTATTAATTGTTCCAAGAAACAATTAAAACTAACAATTAACCTATTTAAATCTACAGATATCAGATACGACGTGTTTGTTTGGGTTTTGTAGGCTTACGCAGCGCCCCATACAATAATCAGTTTTAATTGTTAGTTTTTCATCAAATACACCAAAAAGATTGAAAATTGATTAGTTTCTAATTGTGGAAATTCACGATTAACAATTGATTAATTGTTAATTGGGACTACAGCAATTAACAATTAATTACACGGAGAGAATTAAATTTTAAAAATTACCGTGCAGTAACGGTAACCAGATGACAACCCTGAAACTTCGCTTATTATTACTGACTAAAACACAGATTTTCACGAAAATAAAATAAAATTTCTTCTTTAGGAAGAAAATTTAACCAGATTTTCTAGTAAATTTTGATGTGTAACAAAATACGCAAAACTTAAATTTAAAAAATATATAATATCAGCGAAATTTTACTGCGTTTTATTATTTTATGCCTTTCAAAAATGTCTATAAAAAAGTATCGTCTTTATAACAGTTATTTTCAGATTTATAAAAAATGTAATGAGTGTTATAGGAAAATGTATTGTGCTCTCCCCAGATAGACAGTCATGATTATCACAGCGTGCATACAATTGATGAAGCAAATTTTACAGCATATTGGCTACATGTTGTGATGCAAAGCCATGAACTCATTTAGTATCATGCATTTACAAAACATTTTGATCTTAATATGTCGTTTACAAATGCATCGTGCGTTTAGAGCACGTCGAACTCATATCGCTGTGCTCAAGTGTCCGCAATTAATATCCGCAAATTTTACGTCATATTGAAGTCATGTGTAGACATTTTGGTGTGTACTCACTATGGTAACATCATTTGCTCTCATGAATTGTACTCTACATGAACGCAATTTCGTTTACGTTGGTGAATACATTTCATGAGCTCATTCAGTACCTTGGATTTGAGATACATCGAGACTTAAATTTGTCGTTTCGAAATGCATCATCCATTGACTACAAGATGAACTCATAAGAGGACAAATTTAAATTCTGCAATGGATATTTGCAGATAGACGTCATATGGTAGTGATCCAATGATTTTTGTTGGTGTATTCACTGGGTTAGCACTGGTAGTAGACATGCCATGGAAGCAATATGACGGCGATATGCATATTTCTCAGTGATACACCCCATGAGCGCAATATTCCGGTAAAATGCATGTTTCTCGGTGATACATTCTATGACGGCGATATGCATGTTTTCAGTGATACATTCGATCAGCACAATATGACGGCAATATGCATATTTCTCCGTGACACATCCCATGAGCGCAATATGACGGCGTTATGCGTGTTTCTCAGTGATACATTGTATGACGGCGATATGCATGTTTCTCAGTGATACATTCGATGAGCGCAATATGACGGCGATATGCATGTTTTTCAGTAATACTTCCTATGTGCGCTATACAACGGCGGTAGTAAGTACGATATAGTGAAATAAAATTTCAATAACAATTAATTTCTAAGAATTTGGTGTTTTTTTTAAATTCAAATGGATGTATTGTACCTTCTTCAAAAATTGAACATTTTTTCATCATTCCTTTTAATGCATCTGGATGGCTTTCTTACATCACTAAAATATTTAGCAAGGACAACAAGGTATTCATTTTATATGATACATGTAATAATAAATTAAGTTATTCGTTTATTTTCATCATCATCAAAAGCCTTGAAGTCGTAAAACTATAGAAAGAATACGTAAAAACGTGCGTTATTTTTACTGCCTAAATGGGCAAAAAAAATTCAGTAGTCAAAAAGAATTAATTTTCGTTGCATTGCAACAATGTAAACTTCAACGTTTTCCCACTTATTGACATTTTTTTAAATGAAAAAAGTAAGGAGCGAAAAATAGGAAATTTACACAAGTGATAGGATGGTTAGGTAGGTAGCGCGCTTAGCTCTAGAATTAGAAGACGTAGGTTCGAAACCGAGGCTAGACAAAAACTTTAGTGAGGCAGAGAACACGTTTTAATCCAATTATCCTATATGCAGCAATATAAATAAAGCATATGGAAACGAAAAATACTACCAGAATTTTTTTTTATTCATAATTTGTAGACTTATTAATTTTTTCATTTCGGGCACAGATCCGACCGCCTGTACAGTGTCGTAGTCCGGGTTACGCCCTCTAGCGTCCATATAAGCACAACAATTGTATCATGTCATGACGCCAATATGAGCTTCATATGAGCACTACAATTTTGTCACGCCGTGACACCCATATGAGCTCCAAATGAGCACAACGTAGTTGCGTCACGCCGTGACGCCCATATGAGCTCCATATGAGCACTAAAATTTCTTCACGTCGTGACGCTCATATGAGCTCCATATGAATACAACATTTACGTCATCCTGTGACACCAATATGAACCCCATATGCACTCCCTTATTGTTGAATATTCGTGATCCGATTTTGATAGTGCTGATGAATTCATTGTATGCATACTCGCGTGAGAGCAACTTTGCTTTAATTGGATGTATTATCATGAATCGTCATGTGATGCAAATATGACCTGAAGGTGAGCACTCATAAGCGACACATAGCTGTGTTAATTTCTATGCATCATAGATAATGCCCATATGATGCCAATATGAGCTAAATGTGTCTATCTGGGTCGGTAAAAATTATCGTGCGCGCTACCCTCCTTGTAAAGTAAAATTTTAGCTACGTATTTGAAATTTTCGGTAACGTGAGTTAAAAAAAACTTGTCGCATACGAATTATTATGCTTTCCTCACTTGTCACCACATTGAAATATATCACGGTAATTTTTACCGTGAAATTCACGACAAAAATTACTTTTTAATTCTCTCCGTGTAATTGTTAATCGTGAGTTTTTACAATTACAATTAATTAATTGTTAATAGTTATAGTCGTGATTAACAATTAATTAATTGTTAATCTTTAGTTACCCTAGCAATTAAATTTTGCCCAACACTGATTTGATATCAATGAATAATTTATTATTACATTTATGACAGATTGTAATTCCAACTCTGAATAGAAGACACCAAAAAAACAGTTATCCGTAACTCAAATTAATTTTCGTGATAACACTTGCATAAGCGTACATGTATTTTTTACGACTTTTATTCGATTTTTCTTTACTTCTTTTTTTCCCCTTCGTTACACTATATCTCACGCGAACTAAATTATCGGTTATTGGATTTGTAATAGATTATAGTTTCTTCTTTGTACAAGACACAAAAAAAAATTCTCGCCTAACACAAATTTCACAATACTACCTTACTGCCATGTGTTTGTTAAGGATCAGACCCCGAGATCTCGTGACCGAGAAAAATATAGTATTTAATGGTTTCTCAAGTACACTACGAAAAAAAATATAGGGTATTTTTGTGATGAGTAGTATTGACTGGCAAAAAAATCAAAATTCCATTTTGAGTTCAGCAGAATGTAAATAATTCTATTTCAAATAAGAAACACTCGTAAAAAAAGACTTAAAAAAAAATGCAATTAAGTTTTATTTATCCACGTTAAAATGCATCGTTGATAGTTTTTCTTTCTCGATGACAGAATGCGTCAAAAAAGTTTTTCAGCACTGCTTCGTATTACGATTCGGATTATCTTCATTCTGCTTTACTGAAAATAAAATTCCGATTTATTTTCCAGAATGCTTTTATTTTTCTGGCAAATACTAAACACAAAAATACGCTATATTTTTTTCTCGAAAAGTACTTGAAAAACTATTAAAAATCATATTTATTTTTCCAAGTAGAAAAATCGTCGCGCATGACTCTCAAAAAACACATGGCCACCTTATAATTGTCACCCTGTATAACGGTATATCGACAGTTGGACTTACCTTGCGGCAAAATATCATTCTCATTGATCCTAAAGGCGAGAACTTGGCAGGTGACCAAGGCCAGCGCGAAGATAAGTCCCAGGTGGTAGTACATCGTCGTTTCCGTGTGCAAGTACGACCGTGTATGTAGGACAATCGCCGTGAGGATTTAGCTTGCCCTTCTATATTATACAATACGTATATACTATCATTGTCCCGTCCGCGCGCGTTGCCAATAAAATATCGATTGATCGAAGGGCTTGATTATGAGTAATAACGATATAACGATGATAACATGGTTGCGCAACTGATCGATCCTCAATTACAAAATTGTGGTCATTCTCCTTTTTTTCCTACCTTCGACGCCATTTTTGAGCTTGGAAATAAAAAAAAAAAAACTTTTACGTGTTTTTTTTTTGGGACGATACCAAAATCTATCCGTTACATCGCGTTCTCACGGATACCCGCTATATTTATTTATTTTATATTTGTCGGATGCGAGGAGTGCAAATAAAAAGAAAACATATTCACGAATGAATCGAATGCAATATGATAGTGAAGAATTTTGGGAGGAAAATGTGATGGTTATCACAATTTGCGGTGAATTACTTTTATCCATATACAGTGGGTGAAAAAAGTATTTGTACACCGCGTGTTTGTCAAATTGTCTTACGAAAAAAAATGCTTTAGCATTTTATTTTTTCAAATAAAATGCTTTGGCATTTTTTTTTTTGACAGGATAATTTGAAAAACACGCGGTGTACAAATACTTTTTTTTCCCCACCGTATATATATATATATATTCCACAGTTGAACACACATTTTCAGTTTAAGCGCGTTTTTCGCGAAATGACTTTTTCGAAATCGATGAGCATGATATCTAAATTACTGCACCGATCAACTTCAAATCTTACAAGCTTTTTTACATATCAAAAAGCAGTGCTCAAGCGAAGGAATTTAATTTTTCGATGCATAGTTTTTTCTTCATCAATGAAAATAGAGGGCTTTTTGGATTTTGGCTATTTAAAAAAAATCAATATTTCATTAAATCCTTTGTCCAAGCAAATAGATAATTTCATGGAAAAACTAAATGCGGCTGATTTTTTTAAATTTCGGCTGATTTATTTCCGAGCAGCAGTGGTCACCGCAAAGAACGTTTTTCAAACAGCGGTCTGCACTAACCATCGTATCTGACACATTTATAAATATTTTTCAATACGAAAATTGTAAAAGATACTTAAAATCATACTCATTGATGTAAAAAGAAAAAAATTAAAAACCTGCACACGTTTGCCCAGAAATAATTCATGCAAATTCCTCTTTTTTTTTTCCAGCCACGAGCTAGGTGTAAACGCCTTAAGCGTGTAAGGCTGGAAAAAAGAGGAATTTTCGTGAACTCGTAAATTCTAATTTACGGAAATTCTAATTTACTAATAAATACATTTGAATGTTAGTTAAAACTCGTCGTAAACCCAAACAAACCCAAACAGTGTTAACTGAATCATTTCGTTAGAACTAGCTTTTCCTACTTGAAACTACTTTTTATTAACATTTGAATTTATTCATCAGTAAATTTTGGTTTTCACCAGGAAAAACTAGTTGTAACGAAGGTATTTAGTTAGAACTAGTTTTTACATGGTAAAACGCGATTGCATTTAAGGGGCCAGTCCACTTTGAAAATTTCAAAAAATCGATTTTTTTTTACTGTTTTCGAAAGTACATAGATTCAGAAATATTGTGTCAAAATTTTATGAAAATCCGAGCTCTCTAAGTATTTTTTTTTTTTTTACCTGAACGTCAGGACCTCATTTCGTCTACCTGAGCGTGTTCGCTCTGCAAACCGCCGCAGTTCTGAGTGCTCAAAAGAGACCAGAACCAAACGAAAGCAAGCAAGACTTGAAGAAATCGACGATGATGAGCAATCAGAAGGGATTTTGTACGGTGCAGGAATTGCCGATTGAGTTTAGGTAAGAGTTTTTCATAGTATAAACTTCAAACGCGTTTTTCTCGAAACAACGTTTTCAAAATCTAGCTCCATCGTATCTCTAAAACTTATAAACCGATTCTCTTGAAATTTGAATCACATATTGTAAACATGATTCGCAAAAAGATGACCCTCGATGGTTTTAAAATTTTAATTTTTACTCTTTTTTTTTGTTGCGAAAAACTGCGAAAAAACGCGTTTTTTTTTTACTTTTTTCGTTTTTCATCTGCCATTTTTTTATTTTTTGATAAAACTTTATATCCGAGGGTTATTTTTTAGCTGGTGTCATACTGAATCTAATGGACTTTGATTTTTTTGTTTCAGACAAGCCGTTGCCGAGTTGTGATGGAGCTACCTAGCCCACCTATTTTTGAGGCGTTACGTTAAACTATAGTTTTTGTACTTAAAAATGAATAAAAATGAATTCAAATTTTTTTTTAAATGTATTTCAAGACTTTATTTATCAAGCCCAACAACTTTTATATTCATATCTTTTATAAAATCCTCAAAAAAAAATCGCGAGAATAGCCTTTTTTTCGTGGCTCCAAAGTGGACTGGCCCCTTAAAATGGCGGTCAACTGTAACACATGTATAATTTATTCGACGCATATGTCATCTTTGAAATTAAAAAAAAAATCGTCTTTAGATTAATAAAATTATATTTTTATGATCATTTCATGGACCGTCATGCCGACAAAAGCGATATGCTTAAAAAAAATGTTAAGGCCGTCCTCGGAATAGCTGTATAGATATAACGGCTTCAAAATATCTTTTTTCTCTCTCTCTCTCTCTCTCTCTCTCTCTCTCTCTCTCTCTCTCTCTCTCTCTCTCTCCCTCGCTCTCTCGCTCTGGCAATTGGAGGTCAAGCGAATTTGCCCTGTCAAGTAGATAAGTTGTTCATTATACCGCCACCGGGTTTCGCACATACGATCCACCAGAGCAACAGAGTAATTTCGTGCACTCGTCCCGCGGACTACGACCACAAACCATTAAAACGTATTATTCCGGCGAAGTAAGCAAGAAAATGACGGAAAAATTGACACTCGACTATCCGTTTATCGATCACGTTGATGAAAAAATTACGATGGAATGTGAAACCTCAAAAAAAAAAAAAAAACAAAAAAAAACACATCCACATGCGATTCACCTTTCGCTCGTTTTTGGTTTCACTAAAAATAAAAGTAAAAAGAAAAACGTCTCGCGATCGATATTACGAACGAATCGAGGGCGCAATATCACGATTTTACTGAGATGGCTCGCTTTATATGCGCGGGTTATCGTGTATCGTTATTTCGATCGAATTCTTATTCGTAAATGCCTTATCCGTAAATCACATAATCTGGCCAATAAATCGTACGCGTTGACTAATCTAGTAGTCGAATTCGAAAGGCTGGAACATCCGTGATGAAAAATGATGAAAATAATGGAAAAAAAAAAAGATTACATCGCGCGATCGGACGTACGATCTGGTGATAGAGGAATGATAAGAAGCGGCCGATTACGAAATTCTTTCTTGTTTTGCGGACACAGGTATCACACCTATGCTTGAATGTGTGTTAGGAGGACAGAGCTTTTGATAATCGATTTGTTTTTTCCGCATACCGCCTGGACCGAGAGACCTATCCAGATTCGAATCATCGCGTATGTTGATATCACGAAATCGCAATGCGCGCGTTGCTTCTTCGATTCTTTTGTCCAGTATCAGTCCGTGTCAAATATTTATTCCCGATTGAGGATAAAGAATAAAAATGTTATCGACGTATATGCGAGATCGATACGGATGTCAGGAGACGAATTCGCCGAGAGTGATCGAAGAGAATTTAGCGAGACGATCGTTCAAAATAACGGAAGGATTTTCAGTATTTTTTTTTTTCTGGACAGAGTATTGTGATGAGGAGGCTGGGATTGTTGATATAATTAATACAGGATCTTGGCAAGATTGAGTTTTTTTTTTATAAAAAAATATTGATAAACGGGAAAGTTATTATTATTTGAACGAAGTGTCGTCGTTGTTGCATGGCAAAATGGTGTAGGTGGTTCTGGTCACTAGGTTCATCTGAAACGAGAAATAAAATAATTAACTTTTAGTATAATAATCAAACTTTTCGTGTGACCGGATGCTGTTTGGAAATTTTGAATATTACGAAAATTTCAAGTTATAAAATAAAAAATTTGATTTTCGACAAAAAAAACAACTTTAATCGTTTGTTATTAATGAATGGATAAATATATGAAAAAATCATCCGGTCATACGTTAGAAAATGTGATAAACTATGCTCTGTCCGAATTCGAATTGAATCGGACGAATGGGTTTTGAGATACGAAGTGTGTAAATTAAGTAATGAGACGGATTAAAAAAAAAAAATATTCGAATAGAATAACAATTTAAAATTGTTTGCCTCGAAATAACTTCTTTGGGAAGCCGCACAGCGCTGGAGACGGTTCTTCCAATCCTCATAGCAGTGATATAATATTCTTAAAAACAAATAATACAACACATACTTTAGAATTTTTTAAAACAACCCCTAATTAGGGGTGAAACGGGGTGTTAAAGTTTCTATGGGAAAATCAAATACGCTGCTTTTATCTGAATGCAATTGCGGAAGATATATTTCTTGAAGGGCGCAGACGTGCATTAAGAAAGGACTTTTTCGAAAATCAACCCCTAAAAGGATGAAACGGGGTGCAAAAGTTTGTATGGAAAATTGTATTTTTTGCGTGTATCAACTTGAAACTAGGTATGAATATTCTTTGAAACAAGTAATAAGACACATGATTTAGGATTTTTAAAAATAACTCCTAATAACGGGTGCAACTGGTAAAGAAGTTTCTACGGACTAAATTCCACGCGGGCGAAGCTGCGGCCGAAAGCTAGTCATTAATGTTTTCTTTAAATCTTCCTCGACCCCCTGTTTTTATTGTCGTTACGGAGTCTTCAAAATCAGAATCAGAATCTAGTCATTTAGTATATAAATTATCAGAAAGAAGCATAGCATGTCATATCCATAAAGTGTTGCACAAGTAAAACGATTTTCAAAGTCGTAATTTTGTGTTAAAAGTTCGGTAACTTGACTTGAAATTTCACCAGTATACTCGAATGTATTTTGACTTAATTGTAAACGAAAGTCAGTTAATTCTTGAATATTCAGGTTCGTGAAAGGAACATCTTAATATATAAACATGAAAAAAAACCGACACTGGTGGATGTGCGGTCGGAGTTCGGCTTCGGCGGTACTTCGAGTTAAGCAGCATTGCGCGTGGCCAATACTCGGAGCGGTGACCGCTTATCCGGGCACCGGCTGGCGTATCATCCTTTTGATACGTTGGTGTAGATAATTGAGTAAAAGTATTGTGAACCAGAGAATCAGAAGAATATGGGGCCGTCTATAGCGGTACGGGTTTTACACAGTTTCCCCGTATCCTCGGCAAATGCGGTATAGCGTAGCTTAAGGCCTTAGGCCACTCGAGGATTTTCCAAAAATCGATTTTTTTTTGTTAAAAATGTATCTTAGTACCTATAAAATTATATTCCAAAAGATTGTGGTTGTGAAAAATCTCTAAGTACTCGATTTTCGAATTCTAGCGCAACCCCTCTTGATTCAAGTCGTGACTTTCTACTAACTTTAAACGCGTTTATCTCAAAACTACATTTTTCCAGTCAGCCGGACTCATAACTCAAACAAATTTCAACCGATTTACTTTAAATTTTAACTGTATATTTAGAATTACATTTTCCGAGGCACTACGTAGGATTTTTTGAATTATATTGCATAGTTCCTTTTTTATAAACAATTTTCGGACGATTTTCTCATGGCATTTGATACTTTTTCTTTTAGAAATGCGTCATTTTAACAAAAAACAATATATAAAAAAAATCCTACGTACTTCTATAGCTATTCTTATATATAATCGAAAAAACTTTACTGTCTCATCATAACTCAAAAATTATAGGAGCTGTTAGTCCGACCGTTGACCTTTCAGAAATAAAGGCGTCGTCGGAAAAATGCTGCACAGTCGCCATTTTTACATGTATCGCTGTGAAAAAATAATTGTGTATAGTCAATCACGTGTATAATAAAACTCCTATTTTCTAATTCCGCTTTATTTTATGGTTTCGCTGAAAAAAAAATCAGAAAATATCACCTTTTTTTGGCCTCTAGAGTAGCCTAAGGCCTTAAGACGGCTGTGGACGCAACGAATGTTAGGTTAGATTAGCGAAGTGCGGGTAGGGAGTGATAGGAAAAAGGGTTCAATTGGGAAGGGTAATACCTAAAAACCCACAACGGTATACGTTGGAACACTGGAAAAATAAAAAATAAAAAAAATATAAAAAAATATGCTCGCTCCCACGCATGACCGCTTTTTAAATTTTTGGCCCAAGGCATTTTTTTAACTAAATTCCTCTATCAATAATCAACATACAATGACGATAGTACCCCGTATGCTTCATCATCATTGCAGCGGGAGCTCAAACTCCCACGCTTCATGAATGAATTAGCGATGTTACAGTTTGTCTGGCGTCATTTCTGAGTAAGTGGCCGGAAGTCTCATTAGATACGGACGTATATAAAAGTTATTATATATATACGTACGTACAGTCGACGGAGATATCACAAGTTTTCGTAACTCGTATAAGACGTCCAACTCTACTGACGTATATCGAGCTCTTTCAGTTTTCTCATATATATATATATATATATATATATATATATATATACGGATATTTGTATATAAATTTGCCGTTGCTCGAACGAGCTATCTCGTCGAAAGAGTCGCCTACGTATAACGATATCCTCGCTTCATACAAACTCTATGTACTCGAAAACTTCTATATCCCTAGAATAGTGGCAGACGATTGGGTACGTTTGTGCGACTTTGGTTACTTCGCCTTGGCATAGATCTAAACTTAACGAGAGAAGTACTCGCTTCGCTGATGATTCTCACCGGCTATGTAACGTCATCCATATAGGGTATAATGTAGGACTGTTTTTTTTTTTTAAATTATTATTTATACGTCCCGAGAAAAGACATCCGAGAGTTGAGCTTAGAAACCTGGATAGGGCACGGTGGTATTTCCACGGTCCCAATCAGATCTAGAGTGATAGGTTTATTTTTTGTCTCAACTTTTCTGCGCATGCGCGTAAGTTATTTTATTCTCAAAATACGAGTATTGTTGCAAATGTAACCCGACAGTACGTTGAAAATGAAAGATTACAATAATAATTACGCGTGAAATGAAACCTCGACGCGCTTCTTGTATCGTCTATTACAAATCACACACTTAACTATTTTTTTTCTATTTCCTCACGACTTCAGCACAAAAATTGAACATAACGATAATTCAGTTGACGCAAACAATAAAATTGTCGGGAAATCGCTGAAGAGCGCGGTTATTCTACCCCTCGCGCATGCTCTGAATAGTTGAGACAGAAAATATTCGGAAAATATACCCAACTCTCTGCCGATCTGACTGGGGCCAACAAGATCAAAGGAAAAACGTCCCGCATGCACTTTCCAGATTTCCAAGCTATGGGTATGACTCCGAAACGGATTTAACACGGCCCAACCCTTGCGGAAAATTGGTAGGGCATGTCTAATACAATTCGGGGCCTTCAAGGGATTATTTGTGGATTCCATAGTAGGGTTTTTCGTAAAAGAGCCGGACCAGGCCCGTATTAGGGAATGGTAGGGTAGGTAGGTTGACTAAAACCTATGGTCTAAGTACGGAGACCAAGTAAAGGCCTTTAAGTGGTTACGTGGGTTTCGAAGTCAAAAAAGCCTATTTTCTCTACTTTTTAAAAATATAATATATAAATTATTGTATTCGGAATGTTAACCACATAAAAGAGCAACATTTCAACAATATTAAACAAAAATTTTTTCCAGAAATTTGGGAAATTCAGCCGGTGGGACCTGGTTTCCGGAGACCCCTAAAAAAAAGTGTCCTCGTGGTGGTCAGGATAACTCATGATAGCTTTATCTGAATTCAAAAAACCAATTTTTTTCTGTTGGTAGATAAGAAAAGCTCGTGCTTGGACGACGGATTAAAAAAAAAATTGAAATTTGAATTTTTAACAGAGTTGTATGCAAAATAGTTGAATTTTTGGTACAATTTACACTACGTATAGCCTTGTAAAATTAGTTGTAATCGAAAAAAAAACCTTCTTTCAATCACTAGTCAATGCTATTTTGAAGAAGTGTGCAAAATTTCAATAAGATCGGTGCATTAGTTTTTGTGAAATCGTGTTCACCGACTTCAAAAATAGTGTTTTGAGAAAAATGCGTATACCTGCTTTGCTCCCGGCCGGTCTTTTCCAACGGGGGGAATTCCCAAAGGCTCTCTCTCTCCTAGACTTTTACTCCGATTGACTTAAAAGTTTGAGGAGAATATTCTAGACATATTGTACTGTTAAATAGGAAATAAAAAAAATGGATTTTTTGACATTTTCAAACCCACGTAACCCTTTAAGGGGTGTAGTTGTAGATTCTCTAGTAGCGATTTCCCCAATACTATTAGACTTTGCTATTATCGGGGCAAATCACTATAAATTGCTTGACTAAAGAATTTCCCGTGCGGAAAATTGGCCGGGCATACCTAATACAATTCGGAGCCTTCAATTGATTGTTAGTGGATTCCAAAGTAGGGTTTTCCGTAAAAGAGCCGGACCGGGCCCCTATTAGGGAATGGTATGGTAGGTAGGTTGATTAAAACTATGATCTAAGTACAGAGACCAAGTAATGGCTTTTAAGCGGTGTAGTTGTAGAGTCACTAGTAGCGATTTTCCCAATACTACCAGACTTTGCTATTTTAGGGGGCAATTCAGTATTAATTGCTTGACTAAAGAATTTGTGGCATAATAATTATCGAGGTCAATTGAATATAATAATTAAACTATGCGTTTAGTAAACGAGCTCTGATGCCTTGAACCAACACGCATGCAGTTCGTTCATTGGAACAACGCGGGATCAAACGTGTCAAAATATGTGACAGAATTCTAAAACTCAAATGTATTGAAATAACACATTTCTTTTTCACAGTACACACACCCGCACGTACGCATATGGCTGCAATAATTTATGAGGCACCGTTGAGGCAATTTCAAAGGCCCTGGTTATTTTGCCTTCAATGGCCCTCCGTAGCAAAGTGTGACCGGCCACTGATGGCCCATGTGAGGCTTCCAGACTGGGGCTTTAATTAATGTTTGGGAAAATTAAGATGGGCCCTATCAAAGCTCGAACTCAATTTCCGCATGGGCGACCCGCAAATTACTCGACCGCCGCGACGGTATCAAAAAACTCAAATGCGTGAAACTTCTCGACTTGAGAAAGGGCTAAATGTTTGTAATTTTTGAAAAATTCTCCGGTTCCACTGGACATCCTAGCTATACAATGAGGTAAAATTAATGGACGTTGATAACGAAATTATTAAATGTTACCGCGGGAGAGTTTATAGTTTGTAAAAAAGGGTAAAAGAAATTATATGTCTCGAAGCCGAGGCGATGGAGTTTTGTAATAAATAAAAAAATATGTTGTTCACTTTATAGTTTACAGATATGTTCGTTGATTTTTTCGTACCAATGATTTATCAATAATTGTGTCAATTGCGTTAGCACGTTTTGTACAAGTAATTTACTAAGCTATCGTCAATTATCGGAATGTCACGATATTTTTTCATAATCCAAAATTGCTGAAGTTTTTACAATTTAATTATATCCATACATACAGGGTGGCTCGAAAAGTGACGTCCGAAAAGAAAATCTAGATGCCTCGTATCAATACCCATCCGAACTACCCGCATGTATGTTCTACGATCTTTTTTTACTTTTCGAGAAAAACGCATTTAAAAAATTGTCTCTTTTGCGTATGTACTTTTCTCGCGATTTTTTTTACTTGCGTTATCGTTATAAAGTTCACTGCTGAGCAATAAATAAACGACCAACTGTACACTAACGTAAATGCCGAAGATTTTGATAAAAACTTTAGAAAAGAGGTTTGAGAGGATCAGCCACTAAAGTTCGGATGATAAAAAAAATACTTATACTAGTCTAAATGATTCCCAATTGCTTTTACAAACTCCCGAGTTTACCGAGATACCGAGAGATACAAAAGAGATTTTGTACATACACAAAAGAGAAATAAAATAAAAACCTATGCTACAGAAAAAATCGATAAAAAAAAAAATTACTAATCCTTTTTTCTCGAGAAGTAAAAATGATCGTAGAACATACATTGGGGGTGATAAGGATAGATATTGATACGAGGCATAAAAAACATTCTTTTCGACGTTACTTTTCGACTACCCTGTATATGTATATTGTTTTTCGCAGATCGAAGAATGAGCTCTCAGCTCCTCCGTCTTCACAATTCCAGGCACTTGGAACTGGAGGGCTCGTGCAGGTATTTCCGTAATTTTAATAACATCCTCGAGAGGAATGCGTCCCGCCCCCGCCCTCCTTCTTACAGACATATAGGCATACGTTTATCCTTGAGCACGCGATGATATGAAAATGTATTCACGATCCTAGGAGACTATCCTTATATTCCCAAGACGCTATGCTGATTCTTACACAGAAAAGTGGAGACGTATATGCGTTCCTATTCGTGAAGGAAAAGACGGAAAAAAAAACGAGGATAAAGATTAATAATAAATAAAAAAAAATAGAAAAAACAATCTTTTGGTAAATGGAACGACGTCATTAGCCCTGCAAAGATCATAGAAGCGGAAGAGTTATTTTTCGCGTGTATACTAATGGCGCACGTTCTGAAAAAAAAAGGAAAAATAAAACGATATGAAGAATGCTTTTTTGCACAATTTCACCCATTAAAATTGCATAAATGAGTCCGAGCGAGAGAGAGAGAGATAGAGAGAGAGAGAGAGAGAGAGGGAGAGGAGCTTTTAATTTTATACTGACATGCGAAACCTTGGTCGTAATAAATAACAAACGCCATTTGGCACAATTAAAAATTCGCAATAATAACAATAATAATAACGATGAATATTAAGTATAATAAAAATACATTTACAATTAATAAATATTAATAAGTTAAATTATTTTAGCTCGTATTGGTATTTCGATATACTTGTTATGGAAATGATAATAATATATTCATGTTAAATTATTTTTGCTTATATTTATATTCCAATATGGCTGGCGTAATTGGAATAATAATAATAATAGCAGTCGAGATGGAGTCGGAACCCTCGAATTTCGCCAAGCATTATTGTTCCGGTCTAGATTAAGGGAGGAAAACCCTTTAGATGCCCGAAAATGCGTCATTTTTCATGAATTTCTTTGAAGGTGATAAAATAATCGTATAATTTGAAAATTGCGACATTATCTTATTACAACCTTCAAGTGTTAAATTTTTTTTCGGAACAAAACAAAATGGCGGCATTATAAGGTATTCCTTTAGGCGTGTTTTGCGTGATATCGAAAAGTGCTCTATTTGTCTGATTTATTCTATTGATCTGAAACAGAAAACGAAAATATTTTTCGATTCTTGACATGTGTAGGGTAAGGATAAACCCATAAAAATATAAAAAAGTATAAAATTAAAAATTAAGTAGGCTTTTCAATCAAATTTTCATATTTTTAAGCATTTTCTCGACAATTTTGACCCCAAAAAGTAATTTATTTACGCGATAACCTTGAAACGTTAGGTATATCCTTTCGATAATATTATAGTGAGAAACGTCCCAAAATTTCAGCCATATCGATCAATAACTTTTTTGAACTATAACATGAGCAGTTTTCGCAAATGCAGTTTCAAGATAATCGCGTTTAAATTTTCCCCAGTTCACAGCATCCGGTCCCTGCGCGCTCTCGATTATGTGCTATAACTTCGTAAAAATTTCATATTTCGATTTTTCGATTTTCCAGTATACTCTCAATATATTATACTCTCGAAATGTGTGAAAAAATCGATTTTTTGAACATTGTAAAGGGTTTTCCCCCCTTAACATCAAGCCTGACCCTGCGGTTAGGTAAATGTTTCATAAAATAATAATAATGGCCAATCGTTCAGTTCGATGTGCCTGGATTTTGCATCGTTGGATTACAACGAAATTTAACAATTTTTTATTTTATTTTTAATTATTTTTTTTTCGTGTCTATTTCGTTTCTAGAATATCTGCGGAGGCCCTACAAAACGTTCAAAAAAATTTGATCGGCCAGTATCCACCCTTATTGAGCGGTTAAA
Organism: Ophion ventricosus; assembly: GCA_963932345.1. Lineage (NCBI taxonomy): Eukaryota > Metazoa > Arthropoda > Insecta > Hymenoptera > Ichneumonidae > Ophion > Ophion ventricosus. The sequence continues at coordinate 9,706,992 of OZ010714.1, read as the reverse complement.
ATTGAAAGAAATTAATATCTCGGGCTGCACAGACATATTCATTTTTTTTCTTTATGTTATAAATTCTGAATGTCTACGAGAAGCCACGAAAAATTAGCAACGATTTTTGAGCTTAATTTTAGAGAATTAGCAACAGAATCTTACACACCACAGGACTAATTAACTTGTAATTAAATATTCAATTAAATACGCGTTCGTTCACATTTTCAAAAGGTATTCGCAAAAGTCATAATTTTCTTGCATCGTGTCTACTGCGGCTCTCTTTAACCCTTCGGTGCCCTTTTTCCGGTCGAACGGACGTGCAATTGCAATCTTTAACGAGACTCGTTTCCGGTGGCGCGTAAACTCGACAGGTCGAAAAAAAAAGTCCAGTCGTTTGTATATATATATATATATACATGGAAAAAAATTAATAAACCGGGACAAGATCGCCGGAGGAGCACCGAAATTCTATAGACTTGTTCATCCGCGAAGAATAGTCACACGGAGACACACGGCGAGTGGAACGGGGGACAATGAAAAATCTCATTGTGGTGCGCGCGAGCGGACATGAAGCGAAAAAGAAACGCGATTAAATATATATATATATATATATATATATATATATATATATATAATCGCAAAGAATAAAAATAATAATAAGCATCGAGAAGTGAACCAAAGACGAGGAGGCGAGAGGGGAAGGAAACGAAGAATAAGCCAGAGGACGAAATTCTCCCTCCTCAGGTGGCCCGCGAGGGCAAGATGAGGAAAAAAGAGAGTGAGAGAGCGAGAGAGCGGGAGAGGGCGATGATGAGAAAACCGCGGGGGCTAAGGGGGCTTTGTACAAGAAGAGTTTCTCCGTTACATAGTCTGGAAAAGTGGCTTTACTTCCTCTACTCCCTCTGGAGGGAGGGAGGGAGGGAGGGAGGGAGGGAGGGAGGGAGGGAGGGAGGGAGAGAGAGAGAGAGAGAGAGAGAGAGAGAGAGAGAGAGAGAGAGAGAGAGAGAGAGAGAGAGAGAGAGAGAGAGAGAGAGAGAGAGAGAGAGAGAGAGAGATGGAGAGAGAGAGAGGAGAGAGAGAGAGAGAGAGAGAGAGAGAGAGAGAGAGGAGAGCGAGGAGAGAGAGCGAGAGCGAGAGAGCGAGAGCGAGAGCGAGAGCGAGAGCGAGAGCGAGAGCGAGAGCGAGAGCGAGAGCGAGAGCGAGAGCGAGAGCGAGAGCGAGAGAGAGAGAGAGAGAGAGAGAGAGAGAGAGAGAGAGAGAGAGAGAGAGAGAGTTGGCGAGGGTCGAAGTGAGGGACCCCGCGGGAGTAAAGCCGCAAGGCGAATAACGAAGAAAAGACGGCAAAATGAAAAATAATACGAGAGAGATCGAGGGAGACTCGGCGCAACGAATGACATAAAAAAGATGCTGGAGAGCCATAGGCCGACATAGAGAGAGAGAGGTGGGGGGGAGAGAGAGAGAGAGAGAGAGAGAGAGAGAGAGAGAGAGAGAGAGAGAGAGAGAGAGAGAGAGAGAGACAGCCAGACAGACGGAAGAAGAAGCTGCAAGAGAGCGCGAGGAAAAGAGGGAGAGCAGGGGTGCAGAAGCCGCGGTGGCTAGTGAAAAGTTCGGTAAGGGGAGTGGTCAAAGAGAGAGGGCACGAGTGTAAGATTGAAAGGCCGCCGTACGAGAGACAACAATGAAACGTGCGAGATGCGGAGGAGCAGCCTGAGAACCAGCAGAAGAAAAAACTATATATATACAGGGTGACCCAAAAAGTGACACCAAAAAGGAAAATTTAGATACGAGGTATCTAGATTTCGATACGATTTTATATATTTCGTAAATAATATTTTTATTCCACTCGGTACGATTTCCCATTTTCACACCTCGTAAAATAAAATTTCGTACAACACTCGACGAAAAAACTTTTTCTAAACTCGTGTGATTGCAAACTCAAATTCGTTAGAAAAAGTTTTTTCGTCCTCGTGTCATAATGTACTATTTCACCGACAACCCAAATAAAAAATGTTACACACCCATATATATATAGAGCAATTTATTTAAATTAATTATATATAAAAAATATTGAAATCCATTTAATCTTTCGTGATTACACATCCAAATTCAACACTTGGGTCGATTCTACCGTCAGTGTTTAGAAAAATATTGTGACCAAACTATCCGTCCGAAGTGGTTCAAAAAATTACGGAACATGCTTTGAACTTTCTAGATGATGTACGAAAAATTTATTTATAAGAAATAGAATGGCGACATGCTAAAAAAAAATTCATAAAGAGGTGAAAACGTAAAAAAGACACTTTTTCGCTCAAAAAATCATAGTTCCGTGAATTTTCAACATCTTTACCTAAAATTTGGACGTGATACTTCTTAGATATGCTACTTTTGGGAAAAAATAGTAGCATAGTGCGCGTTCCAAAAAAGGTATTTATTCTGACAAGTGAAGAGGGTAAATTTTATGGTATGAGGATACTTCAAACTCCAAGTACGATGGTGAATACAGTCCCATTCGAATCCGGGAATTATATATTTACGCAGGAAATTGATCGACGGGTCGATTCTACCCAGACTGACCACAAAGGGTTAAAAGTAATAACCACATTTATTATTATAAAATGAAATTAAGTTTAAAAATACCCATCCGAATCACCCTCACGTATGTTCTACGATCTTTTCTTCTTTTCGAGAAAGAAACATTTTTAAATTTTCTGCCGAGCTTTCCCGTAGCATAAGTTCTTATTTATTTTTCTCTTTCGTGTCTGTACTTTTCTCTTCGAAGTTTTTTTAAAGCAATCGGGATCTGTCAAATGGCGATATGACATCTGGTAGCGGAAAATCAAAATATATTTAGGGCAAAGCTTTCAATAGAAATTATACGTAGCTCGTTATTAGCTCGTCATTGTTACCACGCGGCAACCAATGAAAGGCGCCCTTTCTGCTGTTAATCGTCCATGAGACTGGCTGTTCCTATTTATCGACAACGGAAAATGTGCCCAGCCTTCGAAATACCTTTTTCTTTCGCAAAATTGCGTTGTTTAGGATTGGTACCTAATACCAAAAGAGGCAACACAAAGTCATTTTTCTTCATGACAAAAACCGGTTCGCGACACGTTGGAAGCACTCAGCTGGGAAGTTCTACCCCATGCGACTTACTCACCAGACTTGGCTCCTTCCGATTACCACTTGTTTGCATCGATGGGTCACGCACTTGCTGAGCAGCGCTTTGGTTTGTACGAAGATGTGAAAAAATGGCTCGACGAATGGTTCGCAGCAAAAGGGGAAGATTTTTACTGGCGTGGTATTCACAAATTGCCCGAAAGATGGGAAAAATGTATAACAAGCGATGGAGCATACTTTGAGTACAGCACTTTTTATCATTCTTCCGAATTTAACGTGTTTTTTTTTTTTTAGAAAAAAAATCCGCATTTCATACTTGTACACGTGGTATGTGCTATAACTTCGTAAATATTTCATATTTCGATTTTTCGATTTTCCAGTATACTCTCGATATATTATACTTTCGAAATATGTGAAAAAATTCGATTTTTTGAACATTGTAAAGGGTTTTCCTCTTTCCTCAGGGAAAGTGTAGACACGAAAGAAAAAAAAAACTATTTTTGAAAAGTAGAAAAGATCGCAGAACATAAATGGGGATGATTCGGATAGTTATAGATACGAGGTATCTATATTTCGCTTCTGGATGCCACTTTTCGGGCCACCCTGTATATTTATTCGGTAGAGCTTTTCCTAACCGGAGAGTAAGAGGACAACTTGCCACCGCGAGATGATGTCAAGAAAGAAGAACGTCTATAATGTCGAGAGGAAAAGCAAGAAAGAGTGAGACGGCGACAACGAATGGGAGAGCGAGGAGGAGGGGTAGAGAGAGAGAGAGAGAGAGAGAGAGAGAGAGAGAGAGAGAGAGAGAGAGAGAGAGAGAGAGAGAGAGAGAGAGAGAGAGAAAAAGAGAATAGCTGACAGAGGGGGTGAGAGACTGAGATAAAATGATGGGAGATGAGATAACGAAGGGGTGTGCGAGGGAGAACCACCGTCGATCGAGAGAACGTGCGACTAAAAACAGCGAGAAAGAAACGTGTAACCCAGTGAGAGTGGTGCAGAGAACAGTGAAAGAGAAGAAAACATAGGGGTGAAAGAGAGCGAGAGAGAGAGAGAGATAGATATATGGATGGACAGAGAGACCGATAGAGGAATAGAGACAGAAGGGGTGAGAAAATGATACAGCGATACAGGGAAAGAGAGAGCCAAAGAGAGTGCGAGAGAGAGAGATAGATAGAGAGAGAGAGAGAGAGAGAGAGAGAGAGAGAGAGAGAGAGAGAGAGAGAGAGAGAGAGAGAGTGAGCGAGCCAAAGAGCGAGAGAGGGGCGGGGGCAACGAGGGAGCGAGAAAAAGGAGGAGAGTACGAGGCGCGGGGGGGGATTGGAGCCGCACACAGCACGGCGAAGCGCAAGCTTTGGCTGGTGGTGCTGGCGGCTGCTGCTGGTGCCGCTGGCTGCTGGTTCACCCTTACTCGTCGCGGCTCGGCCGACCTCAGTGCGGCCTGAACGGTTAGCCGGCCTACATCGCACGAGATCGTTCGTTCGTTCGTTTTCGTTTGAAAGAAGCAAGAAAAAAAAACCATACACACACACTCACACTCACCTGCAGCAAGAGAGAGAGAGAGAGAGAGAGAGAGAAGCCGAAGAAAAGCTCGTTATTCTTTGTTTCGCAACACACAACCACGAATCGTTCGTTCTATCTCTCGGCCGGAGAAACACCGACAACAAAACAACAAACATAAAGAAAGAAGAAAAATCACTGCTCTTTTCCTTGTGACGTTTTCTCTAGGTAAATTAACGCCAAATCGAGAATAAAAAAAACGCGATTCGTTATTAACCGAGAAAAAAAAAACGAGTCGTTATTACTATCGAGAGGGCGAGAAGGATGTGCGTATACGGGGGATGAAAAAGTAAATTCTTTTTGACTTTGATGATTTTTTAATAAGTTTTTTTTTTGCCTTTTTTTTTTGAAATCGTGCGGTAAAATTTGTAATATTTGGTTTTATTTTAGTTTTAATAGTCATGATATAATCGGTGCGAATTAAAAAGCCGTTTGATCAATCACGTAGACGAGGCTCGGTCGACGCTTATTAACGAAGTTACCTTCGCGTATAGAGTTCACATAAAATATATCTATATATGTGTATGAATATATTTACGGGGACGAGAGTATATGCAGATAAATATCTGCACGTACCCGTGTAGATATATATATATGTGTGTGTGTGTGTGTCATTGGCGTATATCGTCATCGTAGCCGTTGTAACATGAGCTTCCGGGACGATTTCTCTTTATCTACTGCGTAATCCAATGGAGAAAGAGTGCACAGGTCGAATATAACGAGATAGAGTGGGAGGGGAGAGAGAGAGAGAGAGAGAGAGAGAGAGAGAGAGAGAGAGAGAGAGAGAGAGAGTGAGGAAGATTCTGGGTCGTGGGAGCTTGCGGTGTACTCAACGAACTCTGCGACTATAAACTCGTGGAAGCTACGTCGAAAGAAAAAAAAATATATATTTTTTTTCGACACAGAAGAAGAGAAAAAATAATATAACAGTAATAATAATAATAATAATAATGTATGAAGATGAAGAAGATTAAGAAGCTGAGAAATGCTATAACAAAGATAATAATACAATAAAAAGTAAACAAATATAACGCTAATAATAATTATATATTATTATTATGATTATATGATAAAGAGTACGAAAAACAAAAAATAATGTAACGATAGTGATTGACCAATCAGATCAGCAGATCAACAATAAATTATACTCTTCATTGCTATTGATTTAATGAACACGAAAATAATTTATTATTGTAATATATATTTGTATATATTTTTTTTAACTATTTATTATATTATAATAATAATATAATATGACATATAATATATTATATAATATTATAATTATAATAATTATTATTATTGTCGGGACAATATTTTTTTTTCAAACTTTTTATTACATTATTATTGTTGTTGTTGCTTGTTGTTTAGTGGAGCGACGAAAAAAACGTGTGTGCATAATCCTTTGTGTCTGTATGCCTGTCTGTCTCTCTCTCTCTCTTGCTCACTGCGAGAAAAAAAAATACAAAACAAGATGCTAAAAAAGAACTCTGTGTGTGTGTGTGTGTGTGTGTGTGCGACTTTTCACCAGCAGCAGGAACCGAATTTTCAGCGACTTTTCCCGATGTGACTTTCTCGTCAACGAAGACATACACGGACAATAATAAATAATTCTATCGCGTTTCGATGCGACATAAATCGTAAGCAGTAGGAGGAGTAAGAGTAGAGAAAATTGTGCGCTGAGCAAAGTGGGGAGAAGAAAAATTTGATGAGAAAAGTTGAAGGGGCGGCGAAGAAAGAAAGAAGATTACGGAGGAGGGATTATCGTCGCAGACACGGATTCAATTGGGACTGACGACCAGAGAGAGAGAGAGAGAGAGAGAGAGAGATATTGGTGGACTGCTGTCACAGTTCTCAGATTGGAGAAACAACGTTTACGTCAAGCCCCGGATGCCGTGCCGCAGCAGCCGAGGTACGGATAACACTACTGCATTTTTACCCCTCCCCCTCGTCCCTTTCGTCAATTTCCAAATACGAATATCAAGATATCATTGTAGCACTCGTCGCGTCGCAGAGGAATTTCTACAATTTTCGTACAAATTGCTAGCCCTCGAACATTGAACTGACAAATGGACGAATACAAATTATCAATAAAAACAACTTAATCAAAATAATATAACGATCCCATTATGTCGGTATAGAAATTAATCGTAAAAGCCAACGATTGTGAAAATCTTCGAGCATTACTCCTCTCAATTTGTACTCTTGAAGATAAAAAAATACAAATTGTAATATTTCTCGCAAAATAGATGAGAATAGAACGAAAGAAAAATTGAGAAAATGATTTCACTCGCCAATGAACTGGACAATTTTTTTGAAACAGCGAGGCAGCAGGAGAAAATAATTGGACAAGAATTAAGTAGGAGTTTCGAACAGTTTTTTATTTTCGGTCCCTTCGAGGGCGAATTTTGGAAAGGGAGGGAGTTGTGTTTATTAGGGTTGAGAAACGGTGACAATTGTTTTACGATTTTAGTTGTAAGGGAAATTAAATGACTTCATTTAATTATCAAGAATTACAGCATCTTTGTATTATTATTGAATTTTTATTATTAGGTCTATCGGAAAGTTCTGTCAGTTTTTTAATTAAAAGAAAATAATACATTTTCGATTAATTTATTTATATTTATGCGACAATATAATTTTCGTCGTTATTAATGACCTGTTCCCAGTGAAAGACGTCATTAGTAATCATGGAAATTATATAGTTCATTGACTATTAATGAATGCATTAAAAATGTATTATTTGCTTTTAATTCATACATTGTATGTGTGCGTGGGTGTATATATATATATATATACATCAATTTATATGTATCAAATAATTATATACATTGTAATATACTATTATCATTTTTATTTTATATTACAATTTCTTTTTCATTAAAATGTTTAGGGTTCGAAAAATGTTCTTCATTGGTGTTTAAAACATTTCTTATAATTCTTATAAATAATTATATACATTTGAATATACTATTATCATTTTTATTTTATATTACAATTTTCTTTTCATTAAAATGTTTAGGGTTCGAAAAATGTTCTTCATTGGTTTTTAAAACAATTCTTTCACATCGTTTTTTGAACGATTTCAGTTGTACTCGAAATTTTGAGGTTCGAGAATCAAAGTTAACCCTTCGTGGTCACCCTGGGAATGGGACTGTATTGACGATCTTACCTGGAGTTTGAAGTATCCTCATACCATAAAATTTATCCCCTTCACATGTCGGAATAAATACCTTTTTTAAAATGCACACTATGCTACTATTTTTTTTCAAAAAGTAGCATATCTAAGGAGTATCGCGTCCAAATTTTAGGTAAAAATGTTGAAAATTCGAGGAACTATGATTTTTTGAGCGAAAAAGTGTATTTTTTGCGTTTTCACCTCTTTATGAATTTTTGTTAACATGTCGCCATTTTCTTTCTTATGAATAAATATTTTTTGTACATCATTTAGAAAGTTCAAAGCATGTTCCTTAATTTTTTGAACCACACCGGATGGATAGTTTGGTCACAATACTTTTTTGTAAACTGACTGGGTAGAATCGACCCAAGTGTGACCATGGTGATTGAATTTGAAAGTGTGACCACGAAACGTTAACAAAAGTTTACGTTGTATTTTTTCATTCGCATTCGAAATTGGTGTGTTAAAAAAATCAAGTTTAAAAAAGCATTTAAATTTTTCGGGCAAAAAGTGGATTTTTTGTTTCATTTACAACTCCCTGACAGTTCTTTGATTTTTTACGTTCTCAGTTTCAAACTTAAACGAACCTAAACAAGGATACACAAATCCAAAAAAAAACCTTGTATCAAGCAATTCAAAACCCTAAAATAATGAACATTTCCAGTTAATTTCTAAACTTCCAAGATCCACGGATAGCATTCGAGTTAAAAAAAAAAAGCGTCGAAGTTGTTTGCCCGTTTCCAGCGACAAAACGTTTTTATTTACTCTCTTTTAATCGCTCTTTAGCGAACGATCGTTTTTTCACGTTTTTCTTTTCGTGCCCGTTTTATCGAGAGGTGTACATTACGGATGTCGTGCCGCGATCACTGAGAGAGCATAATGGAGATACGTGTAATAACTCGTGTAATCGGTGCATTCGAGTAACGAAGCGTCGAGGCCAGTAGTGAACGAGAGTAGTAGTAACGCCAGTAGTAGGAGAGCTCGCGGTATAAACTGGTAGATACCGGGCAGTCAGGCTGAAACGAATGCTCAAGCATACGAGAATCCGCGCTCTCCTCCTCTCACTCCCTCTCCCTGCTAACTTTTTATTATTACGATTAATCCCTACAATGTCCTGCATTATTGCTAATTACGCGACCATTTAATTATTATTATATCGCTCGTAAAATAATCGCGATTGATATGAGGAAAAAAATTATTTTACTCGTCGATCTGTTTGGGACAAGTTATTGGGTATTGGGACAAGTATTTTTTTTCTTGGTTCTCATTTATATGGGGTTGTAAATTCTTTTATGATAGATTATGACAATGTTTGGAAAATGAGATAATGCAGGGGTGTATATATATATATATATATATATATATATTGCACGAAAAATATCATTGGTTCATGTATAAAGTGCACAAATGTTTCAACCACTGTCTCTTGCTCTTCTTCCGCTTTTTCTCAATTTCTATCTCTTCTCTCTCTCTCTCTCTCTCTCTCTCTCTCTCTCTCGCTCCCCCCCCCCCCGCATTGTTCATACGCTCCTCCATGTTTGACGTTGTAACCCTCACCTTTTTTGTGCTCTATGACCTCATCGATTAAATTCTGCTGACGATTTTTCCAGTCCCGCGATTTTACGAAAAAAAAGCTCGCGATCCATTCCCGGTAATTGGAAATTCTCGTTGTTACGTCATAAAAAAATGGGCTGTGTGCATGTTACACGTGGAATTATTTTTTCATTTCTTTAAAATCGAAAATGCAATTCATAATGCATTTTCTATATAAAAGACTATAAATTATTGAGCGATTTTTTATAATGAATTTTTATATAAAATTTGAATTACTTATAATTATGATATCTTCTAATGATTTTTTTAAATTTAAATATATTATAATATCAAATTCTAATCATTCATAGCCAATTTTTTACATAAAATTAATAATAAATTATATTTTCCATTATTATGGATTTATATATATTTAAATCCATAATAAATTCAATGAATATATACATACATATATTTTTACATTAATCGAAAAATAATATCAATGCCTCAAAACATTTGTCCATCATACAATAAAAAAAATACAAATATTTAAGTTTTCGGCAAAATAAGCGCGACCAGCACGAAAAAAGAAAATAATTTCATTCTTGAATTCGCTGCATACAGAGTCCGGTATAAATTCGCGTAACGATGACTGAGAAAGAGATGCGCGCGCGATAGTACGTTCGCTGCAGTAGCGGATGCTGCATGCACGATGCAGCATATTCGCAGCAGTGTGGCAGCAGAAGAGATGAGGCGAATGGCCTAGAGTGCGGCGGTTTGACCAAGAGCATCACCCACCCGCTATTCCTCTCTCTCTCTCTCTCTCTCTCTCTCTCTCTCTCTCTCTCTCTCTCTCTCTCTCTCTCTCTCCCGCCCTCTCTCTCTCTCTCTCTCTCTCTCTCTCTCTCTCTCTCACTTTCTCTCTCTCTCTCTCTTTCTTTCTTTTTTTTTTCTCTCTTTCGGTAGCAACTAGGAAATAGCCGAGCTTTCGGTGCACCGATAACATCGTCATTACGTAAAAGCCGTACATAAAATTTCATACAAATTTGGGCCACCAGCTCGTATATACGCGGAGAAAAAATGAGGGACAGTATCGGTGGAAATATCTTCTTCTACTCCCTTAAGATCAATTTTAATTGAAGATGGAGCATTTTACACACTTAAAAACAAATAATCAATAAAGTATTGAGATTTTCTTAATTTTCTATAAAATTGCTTAAATGATTATTTATATCGATATAAATTATGATTTAAACCATTTTTATTTAAATGAACGGTGAATTTTATGTTCATTAAAAATGATATGTTCAAATTAATACTTAAGTATTCGTTTATTTATTCTTTTACAGATTTGAAAAAAAAATAGTCAATAAAGTATTGGTATTTTTTAGTTTTCCATCAAATTGTTAAAATTAATGGTCAACGTTAAGTTCATTAAAAATTCAGCGTTTAAATTAGTACTTGAGCATTCATTGAAACATCAATACTTAAATGAAACTGTCGACAAATACTCCATCAAAAATATCCAACTAAATATTAAATCGAAACTACTGAACTGAAATTTTCGCGAAATCCGCCAAGCGTTAAAGCTCCAAATGCTCCACATAGCATGACGGATTTATATCGTGCTCTGTAGCTCGGATCTCGTCGTTTCCGCGTAAACGAGGCGCAAAACCGACCCTTATCTTTCTCCACGAAGTGAATAGGACCATTAAGGATACGCGACATCCTTATGTATATACGAGTGCAAAATTCAATGAGGCCGAAAGGATTTGAAAATGTAGAAGAAACGTTTCTTTTCGTTAATTTTTTTCGAAAAAAAAAAGACAACATGTTTGGTTTCTATCTGAATACAGTGAAACCTCTCTTATACGTTTTGCACTTATACATTTTTATCATTTATACGTCAAATTTCTCTGGCCCCGGCTAATTCCGCCTATAAAGAATGTAATCAAGTTTCATTTCTACGTTTTCCACTTATACATTTTTTTGTACTTATACGTTATTAATTTTCTTCCCCCGCATCCGTTTCGGGGTTTGTTTTTTCTTAGTTGTACGCAAATCAGTGGCAGTACGTAATTCCGTGACACAGGATGAAAACAGACAAGAATTTTGAAAAATTCACAACCCGTGCCTTAATTTTTTCCAGTGTAAAATGCTGGGTTCGTACTATGTGTGCATGGAAAGGGTGTCCCAAAATGACCTGACATTTTAAATTGCGCGCCATTTTTTCATGGCGAACATAGAGTACTAATCTTTGACAACGGGCATCAGGAGGTATTGAGGTTTATTCATGGAGAATCACACGATCGAGCAACGCATAGGAATTATGAAAATTCAATGTGAAACAATGCAGCTATTGCAGACGAAGTTTAATGGTCGTGTTATCTCGCACCGCGGCGATGTAAATTGGCCACCAAGATCGTGCGATTCGACGCGATTGGACTTATTTCTTTGGGATTTTCTGAAAGGAAAAGTGTATGCCAATAATCCACAGAACATTCCGGAGCTCAAGGAAGCAATTGGTCGCACCATTAATGAAATAAGTCCGCAATTATGCCAAAACGTTATTGAAAATTTCGTCAAAAGAGTGAACGTTTGCAAACAGGGACGAGGCGGCCATTTATCGGATATTGTGTTCCACACATGAACATCATGTTTGTACCTTATATTAAAATAAAAATATTCGTACTTATCAAATAAATAATACGTTTTAATAATAAATAAAAGTGGCAGGTCATTTTGAGATACCCTTTACTTTACTGTGATTATCTATCTCTGATTTATACGAAAATGTCTGTTATTTTCTAGTCTAAAATGTCAAAGCTTTAATGTTACAAACTCGCATCAGATAAACATTTTGAACGAAAAGAAAAAAAAGTTGAGTTGGCTCATTACTTCGTTACTACCAATCAAAATTTCAATTGGAAAAGCACATATTAGCATAATAGAGGTACTGCTATTAAAAAACATCGCGAATTATGCACCGATCGCCACATTTTTACATGCTTAAGGCCTTATATACGCGATTTCGCCGATTTTCGAAGGTACTTTTCTAGACGCGGTTAAAAAAAAATGACGCATATATTGACAACATTTTTTTTACAGATCATTTATGCACATGGTTAAGTATATGTAAAGAAAAAAAATCAGAAATATTAACAAATGGCGGAGATATAACATAATAAAGCAATGTATTTTTTTTGCGCGCGCGTTGATGGTGAAAGTTCTCGGCATCGATGTGGGTGTCTGAAAAAAAAATGAACATATTTATAATTGCATAATGAATGTATCTTCAGTGTGAACCAACAATATTATTTTTAAAAAATTATTATAATAAAAATTCGAAACTTAAAATGTTTTTACTAAATTTTCAGTCGGTATTTTATTTTTTATATTTTTTTGTGTCATTGAAATTTTTGTTTCTGTGGTTCACACGATAGGTGATGATACTAATATGTTGTAAAAATTTCAAAGCGATCTGAACCTTCGTTCAAGATTTAGAACTTTCACAAGGTTCAAAAAAGTGAATCGTGGAAAAACGGCTTCGAAGTTGGCGGTCGGGCGCGCCGCGCGGTATCTATATTATAAATGCAATCTTACCTTATTTAATAGTATCCTGCGGTATATGTGGGGCCTTCCTCGGCATCTAAAACGTCTCCAGCATGTTTTTTGTCCTTTCTGGCGGAAATCCTTGCTTCCTTTGTTGCCTTTTCCGATTGAATTCCAGTGGCAGTAAGGCGTAATTCGTCCAGATGTTCGCAAGTCTCCATCGCGTTCGGCCCAAACGTAATACCAAGGTTTTTCATAATTCGGAGAAAGGCGACTGTTCCGTCGTTAAAAGTGCTAGCCGAAATATATGCGGCGATTTCAACAATGGTTAAACCACTCTATGAATTTTTTGGAGCAATTTTCCAAATCTTAGAATTCAAACACTCGTTATTATTATGTGTGAAGCCTCCTAAACATCTCTCCAGTAACTCGTCGTTACTAAGTGCTTCATACACTGGTGTGATCGCTACTGCCACAGTTTTATCGAGCGCAGGCTTATGGGTATATGAGTCGAGCGTGTTTGCCGCTTCGGCTTGTCGCCACGTGCACCAACTTTCTTTGCCAGAAGAACAGTCCCGAGCAGAAATTTGTTCAGGGTGAAATCCGGACCGGATCAGGCTGCCACAATAGCAAATCCGGGCCGGATCAGGCAAATTTAGTCCGGCCCTGATCAGGGATGTAACGCTTTTGCAAATTCAGGTCCGGATCAGGCACCTTATCAGGCTCTGATCAGGCGCTTTATCAGGCCCGGATCAGGCACCTTACCAGGCTCGGATTAGGCACTATATCTGGCTCGGATCAAGCAACTTATCTGGCCCGGATCAGGTGCCTCATCCAGCCTGAGACATGCGTGTCATCTGGCTCAATCATTTGATTAATTTTTTGTTTAAAAACAGATCAACATTTATTAAATTATTATCGCAGTTACACGTTATCAAGTTTACTGACGTTATTAAAAATATGAAACATATGAAAACATTTTTTTTAAGTTTAAGTTTTTATTTTACTTGACTTGATCGTTTAGTTTTTGTTCCGGTTTTGGCGATGACCGTCCCAATCTTTCCGGCCCAATCTGTCCGGCGCAAATCATGCGTGCCTGATCAGGGCGCCTTATTGATACCTGATAAGGCTTCTATACGGCGCAAATCAGGCGTGCCTGATCAGGGCGCCTTATCGATCCCCGCTCAGGCCCCTGTCTGGCGCAAATCAGGCGTGCCTGATCAGGGCGCCTTATTGATCCCTGCTCAGGCCCCTGTCCGGCGCAAATCATGCGTGCCTGATCAGGGCGCCTTATTGATACCTGATAAGGCATCTATCCCGCGCAAATCAGGCGTGCCTGATCAGGGCGCCTTATTGATCCCTGCTCAGGCCCCTGTCTGGCTCAAATCAGGCGTACCTGATCAGGGCGCCTTATTGATCCCTGCTCAGGTCCCTGTCTGGCTCAAATCAGGCGTACCTGATTAGGGCGCCTTATTGATCCCTGATCCGGCCCTGATGGATCCTCAGGCAGCCTGATTAGATTTCTGCTCGGGGTTGTCATGCTGAGGATTTTCATCGGTTGAGCACTTGTGATAATATGTTGCTCAGATTCGTTTCTTCATGTCATCCATAGACGTGCAATTATTTCTCACAGCCAATCCATAAAACACTGTCAATTCGTCAATCAATTTTGCAGTCAATTTGCCTCTACCTCCGAGACCTTTTGTTTGTTTCTTGACGTTGCGGAGTCTGCTGCCCATTCGTATTTTGAACATGACCAATGCATTCTCGTTTACGTATCATAATGTTCTCTCCATACGGATGGGCTTCTGTTGTGCTCTTGAATGTTTTTGCATCGCCATTTCCAACATAATACAAATATTTTGTATCGTGTAAATTTTCAGATCTGCTGAACATTTCAACCATTCCATCTACCTCCATCTTTCCAGAACTTCCTTCGTGGTTACTTGTGCATTTATCTTCATGTTCTGCGTACCATTCTTCATATTCTTCTGTTCCCTTTTTTTCACTCCACGATTGGCAGGCCTTACAAAATAACGACTTGACGATAATGTCGACAACTTTCCCAGACAAAATTCCGATAAGTGTCGCAACATCCTGCAGCGAAGAAAAACCTCTTTTTCTCCAAGAACCATCCCCGGAGACGGCGATTCCATTAGCGTCTTTGGTGTTTTCGTTTTCTGCCGTTATTTTTATAACGGCAGAACCGACAAAACCCGTTACCTTTACCGTTACACGATTCTATGTAGGGATAATGAGTGAACAATAGAAAAGGGTAGTTGCCGATCTAGCGCACTTGTCTCCCTATAGCGCGGCCGGTTACCGCCGCTACTTGCCTGCTTCCAAAAAAATAAAAGTTTTTACGCTCTAAATGCTGTAACTTTAACAATTTTTCGAATTTTTCAATTCTGTACAGCTTAAAATATTCCTAACCGTTCAGGTTAATGGAATCAAAAATAAAAATGAAATGAAATTTTTTGAAATTTTTCGCGTATATAAGGCCTTAAGAGTTTACCATACATACTGAATTTCACTTCTACGTTATTCTCATTTATACGTCATACTTGCTTTACCCCTTGAAAAACGTATAACTGAAGTTTCACTGTATTTAGTTATTTTTATTATTATTTTATTAATATTAATTTGATTAAATATTTAAAGTAATAATAACTAATAATAATAACTGGCTTTTTTTAAATGATAAATTTGAAAAAGCGAGTTATTATTATTAGTTATTATTATTTTTGTCAAAATTTTGACAATAATTATTATTACAAACACATAATAATCATTACCTTTGCCATAATTTTGATAATTATAAATTATAAAAATGACAAAAATCCTTAAATATAAAGTCATGAATTAAAAGGAAAAAAATTATTATCGAATAAATCTATCTTTTGGTCCGTTTGGCTTCTTATTCAATATTTATTTATCATTACGATTTTGATAATAATTTACATAATAGTTGTAAATTGTAAATGACAAAAATGATGAATGTAATTAATTACCACTTACCACTGACTGCAAAAATAATAAATTTTCATTATTTTGTAAAAAAACTTTTGTAAAAAGTTGTGCAAATAAAACTCGTTTTGATTGATAATAAATTTGCATTAAATGTATCAATAAATTCCATTCCGATCCTTCTCGATTGAGAACAGGAAAGAACTTAGGAAATATATTACAACGATTGTTGTAAGCATGTAAACAGGAAGTGGACATTGTGTCCATTATTCCAGGCTATTTTATAATTATTTTGATTATATAGCCATTTATGATTGTAAATGAAGATTTAATTCTTTATCTCCCTTGCCTCGCTATCTTTCTCCATTGCAATGGAGTCTTTCCTAGTGAGTAACCGGAAGTTTCGGACGTGTACACACTACCGGTATACAGAGCGACAGAGAGAGAGAGAGAGAGAGAGAGAGAGAGAGAGAGAGAGAGAGAGAGAGAGAGAGAGAGAGAGAGAGAGAGAGAGAGAGAGAGAGAGAGAGAGTGAGAAAGAGAGACGGGCTATTAGCGTCGAAAAGCTTGGACGTTCACGCAATACATGTCCAGCAGCACGAATGAATTGTAATGGTTGAAAAAAAAAGAAAGACAAACGCTTGATGAGAAAGGCCGACAACGATCGAGGGTCGTTATTTAAGAGGGAAAGCCTGACAGGTGACGGGCGTCCTAAAGATACACATGCCAGTCAAACTCACGCCAGGCTTGAAAATAAGATTATCACACGTATGTTTGTGCAGTAAAAAATAATTTTAACGAAGGGGGCTCCGGTAGGGCGATCAAATTGTTTTAAGGTAGCACGTGAACAGTAACTGGTTGAAAGAGACTTTTTGAAAACGTTCAAGGTACTCCTATTACGAACCCGAATATTTAACGATTAACTGATTTTCGTCTACAATTAAGTAAAAATAAATGCCAATATTTGATGGAATTTGGAATAAATGCCAATACTGATGGAATTTCGAACCAAGTTACCGAACTTTTAACAAAAGATTACGACTTCAAAAATCGTTACATTATGGAGATATCATGCTGACCACATTTCTATCTGATAATTTATATACTAAATTACTCGGAATGTCTGATATTAACTGCTGTAAGCGTGTAAACATTCTGAAGATTCTGTAAGGACGATAAAAACAGGGAGTAATCGAATGTCTTACCCTTCCTGGACACCCTGGGTAGAATCGACCCGTCGATCAATTTTTGGCGTAAATATATAATAGTTTCCGGCTTCGAATGGAACTGTATTCACCATCTTACCTGGAGTTTGGAGTATCCTCATACCATAAAATTTACCCTCTTCATCTGTCGGAATAAATACCTTTTTTGGAACGCGGACTATGCCACTATTTTTTCCCAAATGTAGCGTATCTAAGGAGTATCACGTCCAAATTTTAGGTGAAAATGTTAAAAATTCACGGAACTATGATTTTTTTTAGCAAAAAAGTGTCTTTTTTGCGTTTTCACGGCTTTATGAATTTTTTTTAACATGTCACCATTTTATTTCTCATAAATAGATTTTTCGTACATCATCTAGAAAGTTCAAAGCATGTTTCGTAATTTTTCGAACCACTTCGGACAGATACTTTGGTCACAATACTTTTTTGAAAATTGACTGGGTAGAATCGACACAAGTGTGACTACCGCGATTGAATTTGGATGTGTGACCACGAAGGGTTAAAGAAAATATTCATGATAAACCTTAGAAAAATGTGACTAGCAGAAGAATTTTGGTAACTGCAACTTCTCAGAGAACATGTAAAAATGTCTAAATCTAAAAAATGTATGTGGAATTTTTCATTCCAGGCCAGGATATAATAATTTATTGTAAATTATTTCTATCAAGCATCGCTATAATCTACTAATGATTCGAAAGGGCCCTGGTTCGTGCGTCCACAAAATACAGTCCTCCACGAAAGGAATACCTGAAATACCCTTATTTCAATGTCCAAAAAATGTTAATACGACAAATTATGAATTTACGTGAGCTTGAGACCTAACGAACAGGTGGATTTTCAATATTTTTTTCGAATGACAGTATTGGGATAAGGCGGTAGAAATTTTACACACAGTTAACACATAGACCTGCCAAGCTGGACTTTTTTTTAAATTGAAAAATATTGACAAACAACGGAATTATTATTATTTTAAGAATTTTTTGCCATTGGTGCATGGCCAATCGGAGTAGGTGGCTCTGGTAACTAGAGTCGTCTGAAAATGAAAATGAAGAATGTACACGGAGAGAATTAAATGTTAAAAATTACCGTGCAGTAACGGTAACCAGATGACAACCCTGAAACTTCGCTTATTATTACTGAGTAAAACACAGATTTTCACGAAAATAAAATAAAATTTCTTCTTCAGATAGAAAATTTTACCAGATTTTCTAGTAAATTTTGATGTGTAACAAAATACGCAAAACTTAAATTTAAAAAATATATAATATCAGCGAAATTTTACTGTGCATTTTATTATTTTATGCCTTTCAAAAATGTCTATAAAAAAGTATCGTCTTTATAACAGTTATTTTAAGATTTATTATAAAATTTAATGAGTGTTATAGGAAAATGTATTGTGCTCTCGGTAAAAATTATCGTGCGCGCTACCCTTCTTGTATAGTAAAATTTTAGCTACGTATTCGAAATTTTCTGTAACGTGAGTTAAAAAAAACTTGTCGCATACGAATTATTATGCTTTTCTCACTTGTCACCACATTGAAATATATCACGGTAATTTTTACCGTGAAATTCACGACAAAAATTACTTTTTAATTCTCTCCGTGTACTTTTGGTATAATAATAAAACTTTCGTATGACCGGATTCTTTTTTGAAATTTTCAAAATTACTAAAATGCCAAACTGTGGAATAAAAAGATCAAATTTTGACAAAAAATAACTTTAATAATTTGTTATTAACAAATGGATAGATGTATCAAAAAATCGTTCGGTTATACGATCGAAAATGGAGTAAACTATGTTCTCTTCGAATTTTCAATGAATTTGGACGAATAGATTTTGAGATACGACGTACACCGTTTCATAAAACATAGTTTCGAGAAAAAAACGCAAAGGAATAAAGCTCAGGAAATTTTTAAAAATATTACATAATCTTTTCTACAAATTAAAATTAACCCTGGTCTATAAAACTGTGCAATAAGTTAAAGTTTTTTTTTTAAGTTTCAACCTCAAACTCTTTAACGAAGTAAACGGAATTCCCAAATTTTCCACGGGCGAAAAATCGCTTCAACCTTTGTCGAGTGAAAAAGAGGACGAAAGCATAGTGAAAGGGATAACGAGCAGGAACCGGAGAGCTATGACGACAACGAACACCGTTGATTTCGTCCTGTTCTTAATGCTCACCGGCCTTTCTTCCTTTTTTTTTTCGCCGAAAATATACTCGGTGACCTTTCAATTGCCGAGGCTCCCTTGGACACCTATCGCCAGTTCGACATATCACAGTTGCGCGATGACGAGGCGAGTATGTCGTTTTAGATCGTACTCACATACCGAATCAACCTAATGAATCGAGAAGCCTATTAGTCAATGGGAAACGAGTCTCGTTGACGTGAACTCCACCCGGAAACTTCGAACATACGAAGAGGAAACATTGTCAAATACGTAGGAAGTAAATTCAGTAATTGAAGGAGGCTCGAATCGCTTCGTTCGAACTTTAGCAAGAGGATTATGCCACGCTATAATTGATTGATCAACCATATCGCTTGTGCAATCGTAACAATTGTAGAGCATGGTTGGTTCTGAGCTTCGACGATCTCCTGCATCAAGCAGCGTTGGCCCAGGTCTATATTCGGATGGTCGATCGCTCGGCTTGCGAAAAAGCGCCAAGGCAAATGATCGAGCCCATAAGGGCATTCGAAGAGCGTTGAAAATAATTTGAAAACACGAAACGACCTTTATTACTACGAAACCCAAATAAACTTAAACAAGAAACGATATTTACCACCATGAAACCAAAACAAACCCAAACAATAAACGACATTTATCATTATGAAATACAAACAAACAAGCAAAAATATCCCCAACGAAAATATTCAAAAAGGTAAACCCAAACAAGACCTGATATTTATCACCCTCAAAAGCAAACGAACCCAAATGAGAAACAAAATTAATCATCATGGAACCAAAAATATCCCAAACGAAAATACCCAAGAAGACAAACCTTAGCATGAACCGATATTTGTCACCATGAAACCCAAACAAACAAGGAAAATTATCCCCAGCAGAAATACCCAAACGGCAAACCCAAACAAGAACCAATATTTGTCACCATGAAACCCAAACAAACAAGCAAAAATATCCCCAACGGAAATAGCCGAACAGAGAAACCCAAACGCGAAACATTTATTACCATAAAGCCCAAACGAACAAGCAAATATACCCGGAACGAAAATACCCAAACAGACAAACTGAAATAAGAACCGATATTCATCAGCACAAAACCCAAACAAGAAACGATATTTATCACCATGAAAACCACACTAATTAGCAGAACTATCTCCAACCGAATACACACCCAAACGAATAAACCCAAATAACGTATGTCACCATAAAAAAAAATTTCGTTTCCTAGATGTCGTAGTGTTAAATTTCAACTCTTTTTGTACATTGTACACGACAACCTGCGAATTTTTAATCCCGTCGATTTAAATGCATTCTTAAGGAGTTTCGAGACAGCTTATTTCTAGGGAGAATCGGGTGGGGGTGGGGGAGGGGCGGCGTTTATTGTTCTTGAGCAGGTTGCCAATTGCTACACAGCAATGTTTGGTTCGAAAACGGCACGATTATTTTAATAAATTTCAAGTCCTGCATTTAATATTATTATTATTTTTACACGAGAGTATTAATAGCGTGTTTTAAATGTTATATCGATACGTGTTTTTCAATTATTTTATATTAAAAAAAATTTGACAAATATGGCGACAGCGTACTGCTTGTATTGCGAGTTTGTTTTTTTCACGGTTAGCGACACTTATTACGTTACTGCGAGCATCAGTGGGCGCAGCAACTCACGCAGTTTTTGAAAAAAAAAAAAAACATTTACATTTCTTCATTAAGGCCTTAGGCCACTCTAGATGCCAAAAAGGGCATATTTTGTGATTTTTTTTTAGCGAAACCATCAAATAAATCGGAATTACAAAATAGGGCTTTTATTATACACGTAATTGACTATATAAAATTATTTTTTCACAGGAATAAATGTCAAAATGGCGACTGTGCTGCATTTTTCCGATGACGCCTTTATTTCTGGAAGGTCAACGGCCGGAACAACAGCTCCTATAATTTTTGAGTTATGATGAGACACTAAAGTTTTGTCGATTATATATAAGAATAGCTATAGAAGTACGTAGAATTTTTTTGATATATTGTTTTTTGTCATAATGGTGCATTTCTAAAACAAAAATGATAAAATGCCATGAGAAAATCGTCAGAAAATTGTTTATAAAAAAGGAACTATGTAATTTAATAAAAAAAATCCTAAGTGGTGCCTCAGAAAATGTAATTCTAAATATACAGTTAAAATTTAAAGTGAATCGGTTGAAATTTGTTTGAGCTATGAGTCCGGCCGACTTGAAAAATGTAGTTTTGAGATACACGCGTTTAAAGTTAGTAGAAAGTCACGACATGAATCAAGAGGGGTTGCGTTAGAATTCGAAAAGCGAGTACTTAGAGGTTTTTCACACCCACAATCTTTTGGAATATAATTTTATAGGCACTAAGGTACATTTTTAAGAAAAAAAAATCGATTTTTGGAAAATCCTAGAGTGGCTTAAGGCGAAGTGGTACACCTTGTACCACGTGACACATGAGTGCGAGAGAGATAGCTAAAATTTTCGAACCGAGATTTCTCAAAGATAAATAATTTTTAGGGCAAAAGAAAATCGTTAAGCTCTGTGTCAGGATATTCTCCAGAGCCTGATGCTTCGTTTTTCCTCAAAAGCCTTTACCATTTTTGAGAAAACTGGGTTCGAAAATTTGTGAGGTTATGTTGACCTTGTACATGCCGTTAGGGCCTTAAAACAAATCAATTCTGAACGATAAATATAAAGTGTTAAAAATAAAAAACAACACTTCTCTTTAAAAATGCAGTTTATTAAACTTATAGCTGCGCCACGACGATTAGTGGTATTCAAACACTCGCGCCATTTAGCACTCAAGCGACATTTCCACACTTAGCCTCTACGTTTATGCCGTGGAGAGAGAACTGAACATTTTCATGTACAAAATGTGAATAATTAATAAACTGTGTAGACGGATCATTTAATTTTTGGGTGACTTGATTGTTATAATGTACTGAGCCGGTTGACTGTTTTTAATAACATTCTTAACATTTTTCCCATTATTTCATGCATAAATCTAGGTATCTCCCTATGTTAAAAAGTGTTCTTTAAATTGTCAATTTTATGGTAACGTTATAGACGATCGATTAAAAATTTGAAAAGTGCATTTAGTCTATAAAAAAGAATCTACTGTATAAATTTTAATGAAATGGTAATATTCCGTCGTTGGTTCTAAAACTCCTTAACTAATCGAAAATACGTTTCCTCGAAGCGGGACGAACGAGAGTGCCAATTTATTCAAATCTTAATCGCCATCGCTCGTCGATTAATTAGCATCCCTGCTGCTCCGTGAACTTTCAACTATATGTGCTTTGACCCCGAATAGACGCGACTTATCAACGGTCTATCAACGGGTCGATGGAGGCATTTGCGTTGATGTGGAAAAGGCATGCCTTTTTTCTTAAATCCTGAACACGAACCCCACCCCCCTCTCCCGATTGACTGCAATTTGCGAATCGTGTGCTTGCATGGCCATTTAATTTGATTAAAAAAACATTTTATCGCTCTCGGTGAATAAGCGCGTAATTTCCTTTATTAAATTCCACAACAAATTGCTCGATTGACCGTCAGATTTCCAGAGAGAGCGAGGGGAAGAAAAATCTCCATTTGATCAATAGCTCTAACACCAGAGAAAGATTTATATCGACGAGGAAAGGAAGAAAAGGAACATTCTAAGGTTCGTCCTATTTGGATTTCTCAGAGATCGGGGTCTAGTAACCCATGAAAAAATATCGTTGTACTTTTACAAGGAACATCAGTTTTGTGTCCGATTTTATTAAAACTCATGTTTATGGGCATAAAAAAATATTAGATAAGTATTTCTTTTTTCGACGAATGATAGTTGTAAGGGGTGCAACCATCCCTTAGCATGCCAAGGGTTGATTTTGCAGTTTCACCTGCAAGCAGTCCACCTATTTCAGTGAAACAAAAACGAAATTTCTTCTGATGAAAAATGATGAGAAGTCCACCGTATATTGAGAAATCGTTATATCTCTGAAACGAGAGGGTCAAAATTCATGATTTTTTTTTTACCCACTTCGTCGTATTCCTCTATAATTGAGAATAAAAAAAAATCTGTAGGAAAGTTTCGAAGTTATTGCATGAATTGTGAAATTTTCCACTGCTCCCTATAAGAACACGTGTAAAAACGTGTGAAACCGTATTTGATTGCCAATATCTTGAATACACAAAGATGAGACCTTTGGAAATTTTGAAGGTAATCACTTAATTGTGTCCTGAATGGGTGCTCAAAATAAATAAAAAATCTATAGAGGAACGCCTTGGCGAGATTACTAACTTAAGGGATGAAGTGCCCCTTTATTTTTCTTTTTCTCGCCCCACATTTCAAACGAGTGCATTGAATCGAACGTAATGGGGAATACTTTGAAGGGGGGGCACAATTCAAGTTTAACTATTTTTGCATTTTTGCAAATATTTTTGGATAGTAAGATAATGATTTTTGGATAGTAAGTCTAAGGGGCTTATATATACATACGCGTGTATATGTCGACGATGAAATACGCTGGCACAATTATGAATCCACTATTGTCCGGAGTATTCCGAGTTTTTCGAGGTCAGTAAATCTCGATTTGTGGGTATACGTTATTGGGCTTGAATATATATATATATATATATATATATATATATATATATATATATATATATATATATATCCAATTAGAACGAGTCCGTTCAGATATATGCGATTGCGACGGAAATGGATGCCTCGAAGAACGGTATGACTTTTTCACTTTCATCTGAGAATTTTTAGACGAAATTTTGCCAAATCCTCCATCGTATGTTCTCAGGCAATGCTAGGGTAAATTACGGTAAATTTAATTTCCGATATATATGGGAAAAGGTGACTTTGAAGACATCCGACTTTAAGATATTACTAAATGGATATTAAAAAATCGCAAAAATTCTTGAAAATTTGAGGAATGATAGTTCTTGATAGAATAATAATACATGAAATATTTTAGATTTTTTCACTAAATAATTTAGTAGTTATAAACATATGAATTTAACACGATGGCTCATGGGAAAACAGCTTCTGCAGACGTTAATGGTTGCAAAACGAATGGAACTAAATCGCCGTAAATTCTGAAAATATTATATCATCAAGATTTAGGATCAAGCGATTGATTACGCTAAGTTTCAAATAAATCGACTGAGTAATTGTCGAGATATGAATTAAAGTAATGAAGAGTATCGCCTTTTTTTAACGATGAATTAATAGCAATCATTGGGAAACTCAATATAGAGTTTTTGGGTAATTATTGTTAATAAGATGATCGGAGCGTATTAATTAAATTTAAAAAATTAAGAATTTTTGTTTTGTTTGATAGTTGCAACAGATGTATAGTCACTGACAAAACCCTCAGCCAATCACACGCCAATATCGTCGACATTTGACTTCAATTATTATTGAAAGTAGAAAATTAACATTTCTAAGTGTTAATTTATTATTAAAGTAGCTTTAAAGTAAGGCTAAACATGTACGACATTATCTAAACTTGTAAATCCACGATTCGCCCATTTTGGACTAACTTTTTGTCCGATGCTCCATCCAGTAATACCTTAAGGGGCGTCCTCAAAACAGCCAGCTGTGCTAACGGCGGGTTGAAAATTCTCTTTTCCCATATACATATATATATATATATATATAAATTTACGGATTTATATGTTTATGTATAAATGTATGTATATTTTGATCAGGGAAGGGCGCTATAGCACAGGAGAGGCCCGTTCGTCGTTCGCAGGCATCGTATCGATTGACCTCGACGGGAAAAGAGAGAATCCCCTTTCTCTCTCTCTCTCTCTCTCTCTCACTCTTTCTCTTTCACTAGAAGAAAATTGCTAGCCGGGACTTGCACACCCTGGTGTGTGCGATGGTAAAAGCTCCACGTCGTCGTGTCGTCACGAAGAGTGAGAACAACGGCCGGAATAAGGAAGACAGAGAGATAGAGATAGAGAAAGAGGGATAGAGAGAGAGAGAGAGCGAGAGAGAGTGCTGCGAGAGAGGTCCTTCGCTCGTCTCGAGATGAGCCTCTCGTGTTCCCATTGCCATAGGAGGAAGAAAGAAAACCGAGAGGAAAAAGGCGAAGGAGGCGGAAAGGGAAGAGAAGGCGGAGAATAATAAAAAAATGCTACAGGGGGAGTGGGGAGGGGTGGGAAAGAGACAGGGAGAGAGGAAGAGACAGGGAGAAAGAAGAAGACAGGGAGAGAGGCTGGGAGAGAGAGAGATAGAGAGACAGAGAGAGAGAGAGAGAGAGAGAGAGAGAGAGAGAGAGAGAAGGAGCAAGGAGAAAAAGTTTTCGAGTGCGAGAGAAGGAAGGGAAATAATGGTGGGAACGACAGAAACGAAAAAAAAATATCAGGATAAATACAAAACTCAAAGCACTGAAGTACTGCAGCTTCTTACTCCATCCTAACTAGCCTTTTTCTCTTTTTCTTGTGTCTATGCTTTTTTCGTTTTGTCTCTCTATCTCTAGGAATTTCTTCTGCTCTACAGCTCTCTCTCTCTCTCTCCCCTTCTCTCTCTCTCTCTCTCTCTCTCTCTCGTTCTCGGATCACACGTGAATCACACAAGGCTTCATACGTACCAAAACTCCCTTCAATTTTCTTGTTTACCGTTGTCGTTCGCTCTTTTCCAATAGATATCGTATTACCAATATATATATATATCAAGGAGCGGTTGTTGCACACACGCGCTCCGCCACGATGTACGACATACGTCATTGCACACGAGATCTCGAGAACTTGAGCTTTTAGTGTCTCGTTTTTCGTTTCTCCATGCGGAGCTACAAGGCCGTAAATTCACGGGGTATAAATTTCCGGGGCGAACAACGACGACGACGACGAGATCGCGTCGTCGCGTCAACGTTTGAGAAAGGAGACGACGCTGAGGCGAGAGAAAAGAGAGAGAAAGAGAGAGAGAGAGAGAGAGAGAGAGAGAGAGAGAGAGAGAGAGAGAGAGAGAGAGAGGGAGAGAGAGAGAGTGACGGAGAAAAGCACGGGGGTCTTCTCTCGGCACGATGTGACGACAATTAATAATTCACCGCCAGGCGGGCTCTCGGAATTGCTATCGCGCACGGGCTTGACCAAAGAGAGGAAAGAAAAATGAAGCGAAAAAGAAAAACAGCACGAGAGCTTTTCTCCTCGGTGTGCTTCGCCCGATGGCGAGCGTTTTTCTCGTCGTGCTCTCGTCGTCGTCGTCCAGCTGACAGCAAATGTCAACGACGTCGGTCGTGTGCGAACGCCGCGAATTGATTGCTTCTTTTTTGTTTTGCAAAAAGATGCACGGAAATCTGTAAATTTTGGGTTTTTTGCGAAAATTCTCTCAATGTCTATTATTAATATTTTATATGCATGTTTTACGGGGATTTTTTTTTGAGGATTCTACGGTCTTGGATTGAAGGGCGATGCAACGAGTCGATAGGACTCGTTGCACAATACCCCGGAAATATTTGATTTATGTATTGATAAGACGTATTATTTATTTGGAAAGTACAAATATTTTTATTTTAATATAAGGTACAAGGATGGTGGTTATGTGTGGAACACAATATTCGATAAATGGCCACCTCGTCCATGTTTGCAAACGTTCACTCTTTTGACCAAATTTTCAATAACATTTTAGCATAATTGCGGACTAATTTCATTAATAGTGCGTTCAATTGCTTCCTTGAGCTTCGAAATGGTATGTGGATCATTGGCATACACTTTTCCTTTCAGAAAATCTCAAAGAAAGAAGTACAATTACGTCAAATAGCACTATCTTGGTGGCCAATTAACATCGCCGCGGCGTGAGATAACACGACCATTAAACTTCGTCGGCAATAACTGCATTGTTTCGCAGTGAATTTTCACAAATTCTATGCGTTGCCCGATTGTGTATATTCTCCATGACTAAACCTCAATACTTCCTGATGCCAGTTGTCGAAGATTAGTACTCTATGTTGGTCACAAAAAAAAATGGCGCGCAATTAAAAAAGTCAGGTCATTTTAAGACACACCCTTTACAGCGGGAATCGCGGTGTTCTCGCTGAATTCCAAAATACCCGGGAACAATATTATCAAGCACCCTTGGCAACTTCTCCCGCAATCTGATCCTTGAAGAATTCATATCCTCCGTAAAATGTTAATTTCCTCCTAGAATTCTGCTCTACCTTCTTCTTCCACTTCTTTCGGACGTTCGCGTTTTCAATCCCGATGGTAATTTTCCGATAGCTCACAGGCGAGAAATTTGCCCGGATACGGAGTAGCGATTTGCTACACGGTACAAAAGGATCACGAATTAAACGCAAAATTGATGAGAACAATTTCCCCGAGGTCTTGTATTTTTTCCCGCCCAAGTCTAAGAGTCCAAGAGTCTCAGATGATTGAGCTGAGATGCCAAAAATTCAGAGTTGAAGAGTTAGAGAGTTGAAGAGTCGAAGAGTTGAAGAATTGGATAGTTGGAGAGTTGAAGAATTGGAGAGTTGAAGAGTTGGAGAGTTGGAGAGTTGAAGAGTTGGAGAGTTGGAGAGTTGAAGAGTTGGAGAGTTGAAGAGTTGGCGAGTTGAAGAGTTGGAGAGTTGAAGAGTTGAAAGGTTGGAGAGTTGAAGAGTTAAAGAGTTGGAGAGTTGAAGAGTTGAAGAGTTGGAGAGTTGAAAGGTTGGAGAGTTGAAGAGTTGAAGAGTTGGAAAGTTGAAGAGTTGGAAAGTTGAAGAGTTGGAGAGTTGAAGAGTTGGAGAGTTGAAGAGTTGGAGAGTTGAAGAGTTGGAGAGTTGAAGAGTTGGAGAGTTGAAGAGCTGGAGAGTTGAAGAGTTGGAGAGTTGAAGAGCTGGAGAGTTGAAGAGTTGGAGAGTTGAAGAGTTGAAGAGTTGGAGAGTTGAAGAGTTGGAGAGTTGGAGAGTTGAAGAGTTGGAGAGTTGAAGAGTTGGAGAGTTGAAGAGTTGGAGAGTTGAAGAGTTGGAGAGTTGAAGAGTTGGAGAGTTGAAGAGTTGGAGAGTTGAAGAGTTGGAGAGTTGAAGAGTTGGAGAGTTGAAGAGTTGGAGAGTTGAAGAGTTGGAGAGTTGAAGAGTTGGAGAGTTAAAGAGTTGGAGCGTTGAAGAGTTGGAGAGTTGAAGAGTTGGAGAGTTCAAGAGTTGGAGAGTTAAAGAGTTGGAGAGTTGAAGAGTTGGAAAGTTGAACAGTTGGAGAGTTGAAGAGTTCGTGAAGTTCGCGAAGTTCGTGAAGTTTGTGAAGTTAGTGAGTTCGTGAAGTTCGTGAGTTCGTATCTCTCCAGAGATGTAGCTGGTGCGGATCTCTTCAGCCTCTTACGAAGAGTCGTTTCAGTCGCTTCCAATGAACATGCTACCGCCCTTATAGACTCACCATCATTGACTCGCTTCCTTGCATTTTCAAGGTCCGTAATTGACCATAGACTTCGGTCGGTAGTCCGTTTCCTTCGGGACATGGTGAAAGTAAAAAAAAAACATAATCTTTTCACAACAGTCGTATAAGAGTACGCGCGTACTCTTACACACCTAAGCACTGCGTAGTCTTATACGACCTGTACACTTTTAACAAACATGACTGTTAGTGCCATTTTATTGATGAGACGGGAAATTACTTTCATCCCGAACCTTAGTAAACCGGCGTACGAAATTAATAGTTGTTTTTGAAGAAAGTAAATTGTGTTTCGTACTTGTAATGCTTTGAAAATGTCAAAAATAAATAAGAAATTCCAATCAAAACTTTAAACTTACCTGGCCTGTCCGTTTTATTTCACTTTGGAGTTTTTCTTTGTCACAAACACTTACCCTGTTGGGCGGTCTAAATACAACTAAAGTTAGCTTCCATTAGCAAACCGTTTTGTCAGTAGCGTAACTGCGTACTCTTATCGCCCGCGTACTCCTATATCACCTTAGCCTACACGAAAAAGAACCCAAACAATGAAGCTTCATCGGTACAGATGGGTCTCAAGGTTGTGGCAAAGCCGCCACGGATAACACTCGTTGTACATAAGGATGGATCGAAGGGATATCGATTAATCCTATATACAAGTCCTTTCACGGCAGTACCGTAACTACTGGCCAAACTGTAATAGCCATCGGAATCGCTATTAACGAGCATGTCCTAAGCCCATCGAGCCGGTTTAAAGTACGAGGGTCTCGCTAGTAACGAGCATGGTATATACTCTGCAGAGTACCCTGCAAATCCTGGAGAAACCCGAGTAGTATTGTACCTGGACACCTGCCGACCGATATACGTATCTATATGGTGGAGTTGGGCTTTAGATGACATACTTTTTATTTTACGAAAAAACATTTAAGTTAATGACGTCGTATGAATTTAAAGTCAAGCGTATATACGTAAAGGTTTATTATTATTAATGAAATAGAATCAGTTTCAGGACATTATTTATTTAAACGAAAAATAGAAAAATAAAAAACCACGGACGATGTGTGTAAGACGACATACTTCAGTCTAAGATGACATATGCGTGTCATCTTACACGCGTCGACCGAATTATGCTCCATCTCTGGGTTAAACGTGTATTTTTAGCGATCAAGATTTACCGGAACATTACATTGCCGAAAAAATAATTTAATTTAAGGTATTACTGGATGGACCGTCGGGCAGAAAGTTAGTCCAAAATGAGCGAATCGTAGATTTACGAGTCTAGATCATGTCGTACATGTTTAGGCTTACAAATCGCTAATTTAATAATAAATTAACACTTAGAAGTATTAATTTTCCAGTTTTAATAATAGTTGAAGTGAAATTCGATGATATTGGCGTGTGCTTGACTGAGGTTTTGTCAGTGATTGTACATTTGTTTCAACTGTCCAAAAAAAAAAATGTCTCAATTTTTAAATTTAATTAATACGTTCAGATCATCTTATTATTATCAATAATTACCCAAAAACTAAATATATATTGCGTTTTCCAATGATTCCTATTAATTCGTTAAAAAAAGGCGATACTCCTCATTATTTTAATTAATTTCTCGACAATAACTCAGTCGATTTATTTGAAACTTAGCATAATCAATCGCATGATCCTAAATCTTGATGATATCATATTTTCAGAATTTACGGCGATTTAGTTCCATTCGTTTTGCAACCATTAACTTTTGCAGAAGCTGTTTTCCCATAAGCGACTCTGTTAATTCAGATGTTTATAACTACTAAATGTTTTAGTGAAAAATTCTAATATAATTCACATATTATTATTCTATCAAGAACTATCATTCCTCAAAATTTCCAGAATTTTGGCGATTCTTCAATATCCGTCCAGTAATACCTTAAATAGGATCTACTCAAATCCAATAGGTTTTTTCCTTGTCTCGCGGCTTACTACGACCCTATTTGTTTCAAATATTTTGTTTTATTTGTTCAAGCTATTCTTTTTAAGTATTAAATATATTCAAATGAAATAAATAAAGATTAGATTCAAATTAATCAAATAAAGATAAAATACGATATATCGCATGAATATGGGAAAGGAATACAGATTCATGGCATAAAAGTGCGTTGAAAAAAAGTGAAATTATTTTTCTTTTTTTTTCACTAACAAGGTAGAAAGGTAAAAATGCAAACAAATTTCAAAGGAAATTTGTTTACATTTTTATTTTTAATTAACTACATTTTTAGAATTTAAAAAAAAAATCATTTTTTCCTTTAATTTTCAAAAATAAAAAAAAACATCTCGAAAAATTGTAGTTAATTCAAAATGAAAATGTAAGCAAATTTCCTTAATATATTGTCCTAGACCCCATAATTCCCAAGTGAAGCCTCTGCACTCAGGAAAGTTCCAACCAAAAATGGTAAAAAAATGTCCAAAAAGAATTCTGAAAAAATTTTAGCCCCTCCAGTGTGAATCTATGAAACTTTTTACCCTCTTGACATTTCCTCTGAAACCCGATGACACCTTTTTTTCGAAAACATATCCTTTTTTAGTTAAAAATGCAATACTGGGGCGAAAAAAAAAATCGTACGAGACTTTCTAAAAAACAAAAATATAGGTGTTAATATCCTTTTTAAGTTTACCATGAAAAAAACAAAGGAAACATTTATCCACAAACTTTGCAGTTAATTTTCGACGGCCAACAAAATAGCCGAAAAATGGCCTCGTTCAAAAGTGCGTACCGGGGCGAAAAAAAATCGTAGAGAATTTTCTGAAAAAAAAGCAAAATAAAGATAAACTTGTCCCCTTTAAAACGCCACTTGGGAAATTCAATTATCTTTATTTTTGAGTCCGCATCTAACTTTTAGTGCGGTAAGAAATGTCGACTAGTATATCCAAACTTTTGGCCGGCAGTATATATACATACTGTATCTCATGCACTCACATATCAATTGCTGGTAAACAAAAGGGCTTAACCCAAATCCCTTTACGTGGTGAATATTGCGGGTTAGGACGTCTTGTTTTTTTTCCATATATATATATATATATATATATATACGTATACCTGTGTACGGGCCATGCAGCTTAGATTTCTATCTAACCAGGTTAATCTAGCCTGCCATGCCTTCTCTATATCCATCTCGTCCATCTAACACTAAAATCTAACACAGAAATCCGGAAGTGTTCGCATACGTATACTCGCCGCGTAATCTGCATAGCCGTATAACCTTTTGCTTTTGGTAGGGACTTAAAAAAATGACTTATAAAAGTGTCTTACAATGCTTGTGTGTGTACGTATATTTCAAACGTCGTTGCGCAGACAAGCGGTGACCCATCCGAGTATCGGCACAGAAAACATCGGAAAAATTGTTCTTGATTCGCAAATTGCTACGATCTTGGCCCAGTTGTTTCGAGAGAATTTACGGAATACAATACGATACGTCCGATCGAAATATTCGGCAAGTTTGACAGCACAATCACACCGGCGAATTAAACACGAGTAAACCCAAAGACTGAGCGATTAACCGCGAATATACAAATATCCATTTTCGCATCTTGGCGATATTAGTGTGCGTATGTGTGTGTGTGTGTTAAACCCACATTGGTTAAAAATATTCTCGAGTCGAATTAAAATAAATGCCGTCGAGCGCGACTCCTATAAATATCCTTTCGCGAATCCTTGTATAAAAGGATATGACCCTGTTTCACTGAACGGACGAACGAACGACGCGATTCAGCAACAACCCCGTTCCCTCCACCGAAAAACTTTGGTATCGCGTTGCGTTAGCATATTATATGCATAGAGAGCTTGCAATATGTGTATATATATATTTTCCTCCTGCTGTGGGCCGCCATTCCCCCATGGGACGTATTTGAAAGACGTACGTATACGTGCCGGAACTACGTACATTGCGCCTCGTTTTCGTACACTCGCACTCTATTATGTACCTACTGCTGTTTACCTAATGTGCATACGTATCCAGGAGAGTCGTCCTCGTCCTTTTGGTCATCACGCACCTGTATCGTAAACAGACACATTTATATATATATTAGATGAAGTAAAAAGTTCAGAGCGTTTTTTCGCTTTATTTCGACGATGAAATTAACATAGTTAGGATTATCCGATTTAGATCAAATATGCGCCATTTTGTTCCATAACTTTTGTCCATTTTTAAGGCAATTTCATAATTCCGCGATTGAAGAAGTCCTCGTCCCTATTGGTAAAAAACTTGACCAGCTCATTTTCACAAGCCTCCCTTGAGGCCAGTTTTGTACCATCAAGAAAATTTTGCAAATGCTTGAAAAGGTGATAATCGCTTGGTGCCAGGTCTGGACTATATGGCGGATGCGATAGAACCTTCCATCCAAGCTTTCGGAGCTTCTGGCGCGTCGTCAAAGATGTGTGCGGCCTGGCGTTGTCTTGATGGAACACAACACCCTTCCTATTGGCTAATTCTGGCCGCTTCTGGTCGATCGCCTGCTTCAATCTGGTCAGTTGTTGACAGTAGAGGCCCGAATTGAGTGTTTGGCCCGATGGGAGCAGCTCATAGTGGATGATTCCCTTCCAATCCCACCAAACACACAGCAAAACCTTCTTGGCCGTTAATCCGGGCTTGGCGATCGTTTGGGCCTACTCACCGCGATTGGATCACGATCTTTTTCGGCTGTTGTTCTCGTACGTGACCCATTTTTCATCGCCAGTCACCATCCGCTTAAAAAATGGGTCGATTTCGTTACGTTTCAGCAAAGAATCGCAGGCATCAATTCGGTCCAAAAGGTTCTTTTGCGTCAATTCGTGTGGCACCCATACATCGAGCTCCTTCTTGAGACCAACCTTATGCAAATAGTTCCAAACGGTTTTCTGGATAATCTTCAGTTCCTGGGCAATGGAATAAGTGCCACATGCCGGTCCGACTTGACGATTTCCATGATTTTATCGACATTTTCGACGATTAGCCTACCAGAGCGTGGCTCATCTTCGACGTCCATATTACCGGAACGGAATCGTTGGAACCACCGCTTTGCTGTTGCATTTGATACCGTATTGGGTCCATAAACAGCACAAATTTTTTTGGCCGCCTGCTCCGCCTCTTCACCTTGGTCTTAGTGGTACTGAAGAATGTATCGTATTATCTCTTTTTTTACCTCCATTTTGGAACGCTGTAACACACAACTGGCCTTACCAAACACAAAACTATCAAAGAACTTTTTTTGAAGCGTAATGTCACCTTTAAACCGCCGTATAGTATGACCCGACGCGATGTATACATCGTGAGATATTGCTCACTAAAGACATCTAGCGGAAAACGCTCAGAACTTTTTACTTCACCCAATATATATATATATATATACATATATATATATATACAGGGTGGCCCAAAAGTCGTGGATCGAACGAAGTGGGGAGGTAGCTAAGATAATTTCTAACCAAAAAGGTCATATACAGTCTGGTCCGTTTCTTACCGAATCCAAAGCTACGATTTTTTTTCAATATTTTTGACGAATCGTTTCCCAGGTGTACAAAAAAATTAATAAAAAAAAAAT
This sequence comes from Ophion ventricosus, assembly GCA_963932345.1. Classification (NCBI taxonomy): domain Eukaryota; kingdom Metazoa; phylum Arthropoda; class Insecta; order Hymenoptera; family Ichneumonidae; genus Ophion; species Ophion ventricosus. The sequence goes on along the minus strand of OZ010714.1, from coordinate 9,672,784 downwards.
TACTTAGCATATGCAGGTTATGTTGTCTTGACGACTGATGCAAATGTAGTCTTCATAATTGACATTATGAGTTCTTAGAATAAAATGAATTTGTAATAACTTTTTGGATCATAATTTTTTTCTCTAGGTTTTTATCATGGATTTGAAAAGAAATATGTTCTACGGAAACTTGCCCCTGTAGTAGGATAATTGGTCCACCTGAAGGGGATTATAAAAAGGTATAACTCATAGCGCTGATCCCCGAAAGTTTTTTACTATCGATTGTGATATGTATACACAGGGTGGTCCAAAAGTCATGGATCAAATGAAGTAGGGTGGTAGCTAAGATCATTTCCAACCAAAAAGGTCATATACAGGTTGGTCCGTTTCTCAACGATTTCAAAGCTGTGATTAAAAAAAATATATTTTTTGCAAACCGGTTCCCAGCCGTACAAAACAATTACAGTAGAACTTCGCTTATCTGAGGTAATATGGGGAGAGTGTGCCTCGGATGAGCAATATAGGACTACTCCACGCATAGGCATAGCAAATTCTTTCGTTTTATCCGAGATTTTCCGTATTATCCGAGGATACACCTCGGATAATGCGGAGGACTCGGGTGAGTTGAGTGACTCGGATAATGCGGAACGTCCGTTAATCAAAGGTCGGATAAACGAGGTTTTATTGTAATTTAAAAAATCTACTATATGCGGGTTATGTTTATAAAAATGGTTTTTTTCTCGAAAAGTAAACAAGATCGTCGAACATAAATGGGGATCGATTCGGATATTGATACGAGGCATTTAGATTTCCCTTTTGGACATCACGTTTTGGGCTACCCTGTACAGGATTGGCGTTGCCAACTTTTGTTTCTGGGGGCAGGAGGTATTGGCCTGACAAGAACTGGTTCTGTTCACGATCATCTTTTCTTTAAATAAAATTCAAATCATAGTCGACAATCACTCAACACACATAAAATATGAAACTTCCTTCAATCACACGTTCATGTTAACATTAATATCAAACGCTGGCAATACCATAAAAGATAATCAATCAATTTTTCATAATTCTTTAATAAAGTTACCAGTACTTAAATGTTACCTTGGGTAGGTACCCAATTAATTAAGTCTTGGTTTTCTATTTTTTTTTCTTATAAAACGGCCCCACACTTTTTCGATTGGATTTTTTTTTAACAATGTCATTCTCCATGTTCAACAGTGACATACGAGAGAAACGTTCCTGAAGCATTGTGCTTCTAAGACACTATTGCTGCCTAGAAAAGATTACTTTAAGTTAGAGCAATACTCCTTTCAGTATACTCCAGCATTTATTTCGTCATTTTTAAATTGAAGTATGTTTTTCACGACCATCGCTTCAGTTTCTACGGCTGACGTATCAATTATTAAGATTATTCTACAATTATTAATGAAAACCTCTTCGTTCTTCATATCCAATTATAACATGCATTAACTGCACGATCTAACGGTAGATTCTCAAATCAGCATTCTAGATTTACAATATTATCTACCTCTTGGTAGTAAATGTTCCAGTATTCGATGGTCTTTGTGGATTCGGCTTCAATCCGGCCAGTCAAGGTTATTCCAAAGTCAGCAATGGAAATAGAGAATGTTTTTACGTTTCGGCCCTCTGGTTAGGGTCCTCTTCAGAATTTTATATTTTTCTCGATGTTGTTGATATCTCGAATTTTTGCTGATCTTAGGAAGGTCGTTTCGAAGATCATTATTTATGGGTGTAAATAATGTTAGGTGAGAAACTCCAATCAATAGAAATGTTATCGTTTATCGGCGATATTTCGTGTCTATTGAGCTAGTTTTTAAAACTTTGTTTTCCTTTCCAAGATGAGCGAAAAAAACTCGAAATTTACAATTTTTTTCCTACATGTTGAGTTGTGCGGTTAACGGATGTTCGAGAGAAACACACAATGTTCCAGTATTCTTCTGGTTGTGTACTGGCCGGCAAATCTAATGATTTTTCTTTTACCCACAGTTTACTTAATTGCCAATTTTGCATATCTATTTAATTTACGTGATAAAATAGCTACTTTTTTTTTTTATACAAATTATGAAATTACGATGAAGGAAGCTCAAGTTTTAGTAAATTATTTCTTGATGCTTGCTTGGGTGAAACTTAAATAAAATCAATCGATTATTTGACTTCAATTACTTTTCATCGGATTTTTTGTTGGGGGGGGGGGGGGGCATAGCTCCCCTGGCTATAGCAAAGGTATACAGGTGTACTGTTTGCTACTACCAATTCAGTCTCGTCGCACTGTGCCTGCGCATCCCTTACCGAGTGTTCTATACATCCTCTGCTGCATCTCCCAACGCTATACAACTTCGCCCGTATATTCTCGAATACGTGTCCTGTGCACACCTATAATTTTCCGTACATGCTTTTATGTATCGGTTCAGTATACTATCAAGAATATATATACATATATAGATAGATATACATGAAGTGGTATATAGAGATTTGCTGTACATAACGCAAGGGACCCAGTAGGGGGGTGGAGACAGAGAGAGAGAGAGAAGAGAGAGAGAGAGAGAGAGGAGAGAGAGAGAGAGAGAGGAGAGAGAGAGAGAGAGAGAGAGGGAGAGAGAGAGAGATACGAGCGAGTCGTTTCTAATTTAGATTTATGGCACTCCAACACACACGGTGCGCGGTGCCCTGTGCTACTGCACCGATGCCGCTGATATATATATCGAATGAACCCCGCTGCTATACGGGTGCAATAACGTAAGGACGTAATTTGCGCAATAAAACATTGACACGAGGCCCCGAAACAACGCGGCCTTTCGTACGTCAGCGCAGTTGGCGCGTTAACGCTGATGACTATATACATATGTATATATATATATATAGTATATATTCATATGACATAAAACGGTGGTATGTATCTAGGAAGTAGTAACGGCTGGTTGCTGGTCGGCCTTATCGCGTGACCGGTATGAGGACAACGCGGTTGTGGGAGCATTGGCGAGGGGGTGGGTTGAAGTACCGAGGAAGGGGGGGGGGGGGGGGTGGCGTCATCGTACACGAGATTGTGTGCCAAGAGAGGCCACGAAGGATCTTTGCCGGAAGTGCCACCCCAATCCTGAGAAAACTTTTTTCCGGTATTCTTCTTTCTTTCGTTTCTTTTTTTTTCCGTATACTTTTTTCTTCCTTTTGAGAGGCTTCATATCCTGCGCTCGTTTCATTCCTTTATTGTCTCTCCATCTCTGTTCGGCGACCTTATTGCACGCGAGAGAGATAGAGGGCGAGAGCGAGTGAAGAGGGGGGTGGGCAGGGTTTTATTGCCAGTATATAGACCCAACGGGGTCTCTAGGGCCCGTATCTTCTGCGTGCTCGAGAGGATAAGAATCGCGAGGAGAAGGCTGAGGAGGATGTTAGATTTTAAAGGTGAAAGCGAGCGCAAAGGGATTC
>OZ010714.1:9622568-9669161 GCA_963932345.1 Ophion ventricosus | reverse complement strand
AAAAAGAATATCAAAACCTACGATTTTGTTTCCTAGAAAGTCTCGTACGATTTTTTTTCGCCCCAGTATTGCATTTTTAGCTAAAAAAAATACATGTTTTAGAAGAAAAGGCGTCATCGAAGAACTATAGGATTTCAGAGGAAATGTCAAAAGAGTAAAAAGTTGCATGGGTTCACACTGGAGTGGCTAGATTTTTCAGAATTTTTTTTCGCGATTTTTTTACCACTTTTGGTTGGAACTTTGATGTGTGGAGAGGCTCCACTTGGGAATTATGGGGTCTAGGACAATATATTGAGAAAGGAAGTTTGTTTATATTTTTATTTTAAATTAACTACAATTTTTTTGGAATTTATTTTTTCATTTTTTCATTTTAATTTTCAAAAATAAAAATACATCTAGAAAAATTGTAGTTAATAAAGAATGAAAATGTAAACAAATTTCCTTTCTTAATAGATTGTCCTAGACGCCATAATTCCCAAGTGGAGTCTCTCCACTCATCAAAGTTCCAACAAAAAATGGTAAAAAGAAAATATTCGAAAAAAAATCCTAAAAAAATTCTAACCACTCCAGTGTGAACCCATGTAACTTTTTACCCTTTTGACATTTCCTCTGAAATCCTATAGTTCTTCGATGACGCCTTTTTTTCTAAAACTTGTATTTTTTTTTAGCTAGAAATGCAATACTGGGGCGAAAAAAAATCGTACGAGACTTTCTAAGAAACGAAAATATAGGTTTTGATATCCTTTTGAAGTTTAGAATGGAAAAAACCGAGGCAAAACTTTCCACAAACTGTGCAGTTAATTTTCGATGGCCAAAAAATAGCCGAAAAATGGCCACGTTCAAAAGTGTGTACCGGGGCGAAAAAAATTGTAGGCAATTTTCTAGAAAAGCAAAATAAAGGTAAACTTATCCTCTTTAAAACGCCACTTGGGAAATTCAATTATCCTCATTTTTAAGTCCGCTATCTAACTTTTAGTGCGGTAAGAAATTTCGAGTAGTGTATCCAAACTTTTTGCCAGCAGTGTATATATATATATATGCAGCTGGTAGTTAAGGCAACGAGCTGGCACATCAAGCTAATTCCGCATCGGGATCGACTCCATTAATTCCACCACAATGGACCAACCGCTGTTTCCTCCCTTCTATCGACTACGTGAAACAACAGCGAGAAAGATCAAGAACTCCCTTTGTATTTATGCACAAACCCTATCGCACAATACACAAACAATCTCCCGTGAGTTGGTCACGAGGGGAAAAGTAATTATTTATTGATAAAGGTGTCTCGACGAACCCAAACAAACTCACAATTATCACGCCCACGCCCTCTATAGTAGTGTCATGAGTTCGATAAGTTTCAAACGCAAAACATTTACGTAAAGCGATTTTTATCAACTACACATGTTTCATTCTGTTTAAATACTTTCTGCCATCTCTCCACGAGCTTCATTATCCCTCTTTCATTAGAAGTCCTGAGATCTTTGGGCAAATAAGTCATCCTAGTGGTTTTTGAGGTCGTCCAGGGAACTGAAGGTTTTATTAGTCAAACTTTTCTGTGGTGCCCTAAACAAGTGATAGTCTGAAGATGCAAAGTCTAGACTATACGGTGGGTGCACGAAAACATCGCACTCAAGTCGCAATAACTTTTGGCCGATCATCAGAAGAACGCGCGGTCTAGCGTTATCCTGTTGAAAAACTATCCCCCTTCTGTTCACCAATTCGGGCCGGTTCTGATCGATTGCTCGCTTTAATTTGGCCAGTTGTGAGCAGTACTTAGTCGAATCAATCATTTCATTGGGTGGCAGTAGCCCATAATAGACGATTCCTTTCTAATCCCACTAGATACAGAGCATGACCTTCTTCATGTTCAAAATATGATTGAACTTCCTACACGTCACGGATATCGATGGATTCTTTTTCAAAGGTCGGTACAAGTTTCATATGGTTGACGCATGCGCAGGCGGAGAAACAACCGAGAACGACATCCGTCGGAATTTCGTTACGCAATTTTGCATAGACCCTAGGGTGGCGGCAGTTTGGGTTAAATTTGAATTTTCAAAGTCCCCTTGTCAAGCCATAATCAAGATATATGAAAAAAAATTATGTGCAAAGTTTTAAGGCGCTGGGAAAATTTTTAATGGTGCCTGTGAGGGTTTGAATTTTCAAAGTACAAAAATAAACGTGTTTTGCCAAGTTATTACTTCATTATTTCTCATGGTTAGGATATTGGTGGAAAAAATCTGAAACTTGGCATACATATTGTGCACATTATGAGGTACATGACCAAATTTTTACAGACTTTTCCAGCAATAGTCTTTGATGAATGAAATTGAAAAAAAAATGAAAACGATGTTGTCATTGCAAAGCTAGTAATAATAGAAATTATTATTGGAAAAATCTGTAAAAATTTTATCATATACCTCATAATGTGCACAGTATATGGGCCAAGTTTCAGATTTTTTTCATCAATATTATAAGTATGAGAAATAATCAAGTAATAACTTGGAAAAACACATGTATTTTTGTATTGAAAATTCAAACCCTCACATGCAGCATTACAAATTTTCCTAGCGCCTCAAAACCTTGCACATATTTTTTTTTATATATCTTGATTATGTTTTTACAATGGGACTTTGTAAATCCAAATTTGACAAAAATTGCAGCCACCCTAATAGATCCAATATATATATATATGGGCACGTATGTATGTATGCATAAAGCTAAAACCAATTGTCCCCGTAATCAACATTGTACGACTTCAAATCCCTTCAAAATTCACCTTTGGTTAAATGTAAACATATTCATAAGAAGGCCATTTTACTTTGATGTGCGTTTGAAACGAGACACCCTGTATATACCCGACGCGCATAGCCTATATATACGAATACGACATTCCTGATTTCAGACGAATGATCAAGCTGACCCATGAACTGGTGATGTAGCTGATCCTCGCTAGTCAGGAGCCGGAAAAGAGGAAAAGGGCCTCGCTCATTCCCTGTCGCAGGACGGAGTATTATTCTCATAATTTATCTCCTCGACACTCGTCGTTATCGCGTACGGAAGTACAAACGGAGTGTCATTTCCGTCATCGTCATTGCGATAATAGGGACCACGCTGTCACGGGGATTCATCAAAGCACGAAAGGAGAACAGTGAATGAACTGCCGCGCGCTCTGAGAGCGCGTTCACGACTCATCATCCTACCCCTTGACTTGACGAACGTGAGTATACATCGAATTTTTCATCCTCGAATTGCATTTTGTTTCAGCTCATTAGCGGTGCATTGCTCAGTTCGACCAGCGATTGTTTTATTTTTACTCCGATGTGAAGAATATAAAATGTGTGTTATTATTTTAAGAATTTATTCTTGCTCTTTGGGCATTTGACTTTGGCTCGGGAATATTCGAGTATCATGAGAATTTTCGTTGGATTCATATGTCGCGTGATATTGCATTGTACGATGTACAGTAGAACCGTCGATAACTTACGGAAAGCGAGAACAGTCGAAGTGCCAAACGCGGGATCGCGTGAGCATGCTAGAGTTCCCCCTCCCGTTGCCGTGACCAATCGCGCGCTATCGTGGGCGTGCCCGAGTTCCCCCACCTACTGTCGCGACTAATCGCGCGTTCGTGTGGGCGTGGCAACGTTCCCCCTCCTGCTTTCTCAGCCAACCGCGCAGTTCACGCTGCCTCTCCCACCACGCGGCCAGCGCCGCATATAAAAACATCAGATATGAGGAACCCGAGCACATTTCACCTGTACCGCTTTTACTCCCTCTCTTTCTCTCTCACTTCCCCTCCCACTCTCTCTGGACATCTCACAATCTATCCAGCTTCGATCAAACACATCTCGCTGGCTCTCTCTCTCTCTCTCTCTCTCTCCCTTCGACCAATTCGTGTACTTCACATTGTATTATTAGGTACGTGAGGGGTCAGCCAGCCAACGTTATTTGCTTACAGTACATTCAGCCAAACTTTGCTATCTCTCTCCCCCTCTCTCTCTCTCTCTCCTTCCCGTAGGGAAGCAGTCAATATATGCACGCTATTGAGTACGTAGCTTCCGCTCTGTAGAGATGAGAGGGAGATCGTAGGTACGTTCACCGCAGGTACAAAGCCGAGACCTCGTGTACACAATCCGCTGGTCAAACGGAAAGAGAGAGAGAGGAGAGTTACCGGCTATCCTATTGCTTTCCGTCAGCACACCCGGAGTACCGAGATTTTGCTCTATCCGGTGAAAGATCCCGTGTGCCAGAGTTTCCAACGGGCAACCTTGTCCACCGTAAACAAATTTTTCCTATTTGTCCTATCGTGACCAATCCCTCTGAGGAATTCTTAATCATAGCTTTTGACCTTTGGAGAAATCGGATCACGTTATGTTTTGGGGTTTCGGGCATACAGGTTTCTTTCGAACTGATGACGAGTGTTCTTACGGAGTATCAAAATGTCACCCGATTTTTTCCGTCGTGTCCTCAATGACAGCCAGTGGTCCTTTCAGATGGACTACTGTGGGCCGTTTCAAAATTCACACAAGATTTGAATTTTACGACATTTGTGCGGTAAAGTGTTGCCAACGAAAAAAAAAGATAGCGTGACAGCTCACAGTTCAGGGTTATTAAAAATGGAGCGCTAGACGAAAGAACAACTCGTTTTCAGTGCTGAGCAATATTTTTTATATAATGAAGGTTTGGCAGCTCCAGTTCGCAATTTTCGTATGAAATATGGTCGGAATAGTGATTTAACTTCATCAACTGTGAAGAGACTAATTAAAAAATTCAGGGAGACTGGATCAATTAGTGATCTCAGACACTCTGGCCGTCTTTCAATAAATCGTTCAACACAAAACATCGAAGCAGTTCGTGAGAGTGTTGCTGAGAGTCCAGGAACATCAATTCGGCACCGTGGTCAAGAATTGGACATTTCGAGAAGCTCTCTACAGCGTATTCTCACAAAATATTTGCATCTTCATGCTTACAAAGTTCAATTGCATCAAGAACTGAAGACTACTGACCACGCACAGCGAAGAGAGTTCGTTGAATGGATTATGGAACAACAACTGGATGCTAATTTTTCGAACAAAGTCATCTTCAGCGATGAGGCTCATGTTCATCTTGATAGCTTCGTTAATCGAGAAAATTGTCGCATTTGAGGTTCAGAAAATACACGAGTGATTGTTGAGAAACAAATGCGCATGTTATTCCATACCTAACCCTATACTGTATACTTTATGAATCAATAAAAAATGTACAATTTTTAATTAAAAACGTGTGTTCTTTACCAAAATTACTTCTTGCGTTAATTTTGGGGCACCCATTAGAAGGACTACTGTGGTCCTTTTCGAAGAAAAATGGCACTTTCTCAGGTTCTAATTGAAGGATCTGAATAAAGCAAAGTGCAGAAAAATTCTGAAAGCGTTTATTTTCACATACAAGAGAAAATATCCACTAGCTTTGTTAAGAGGCTTCAACTCCATCTCGACAGTTGAAAAAGTGCTCATTAGGAATAAAATAATTATAGCTATATATACCACAATAAAAATCTCGAACGCGACTGAAGAGGGGAAATCCATGTAGAGGCGTAAAAGATGCATGCATTCATGAAGAAGCAGGACTATTGTATATGTATAGTATGATCCTGAAATCGCTGATTAGCCGGTAAGTCACTGATCGTGCTAAAATTGTGCACACAACTCAATAACAATATTGCCTTGAACCTACTTGTTTCGGAAAGTCACCTTTAAAAAATACTTTTTTATTGGAAAGAAAGAACGAAAATTTTCTGTTCAATTTTAATTTACGTTTCTGAAGTGTCCCATTTTTAACTTTCATCTTTTTAAAATTTTCTTAGGTACAAGTTCAGTCTTTGAATGTTAGAATACGAAAAATTCTTGTCTCATGTTTTTCAGATCAATATTGAAGTCGTTGGATTTTCCACAAACGGACAATTTGCCGCCAAAAGCATCCTGGAAGACCACGCTATACCGTCGCCATTTTGCAATATTTTTTAATGAAAAAATGTATTTAAACAGTTCAATTATGCAATAAATTGTACCTAAAGTTTCATAAATGTAAAACGTTTTCTTCCTTTTCAACAAAAAATGATCGATATTGGCTATTTTTTCGTCGTCCACATGTACGTCCCGCTTCAGGGGATGAACGATAGTGGTACTGGATTGTCGTGAGCCAAGGCTCGGATATTGTCCTGAGCATTATACCGTTGCTTGATACTTGACGATACGACAGAAACGATTATTTCTCTTTTCGTCCTGGAGAGATCTCCGTTCACTCCTGTCCGTCTGTCTGTCTGTTTCTCCTGGTACCAACCTTCATCTCTCTCTCTCTCTCTCTCTCTCTGTCTCCCTACCCTCTCATACAAACGAACCCTCACGCACCCTCGATTTTTTCTCTTCCCTTTCGCCGAGTCGTCCACTAGAGAGTATAGGAGCAGAGATCCTATCCCTTTTCCCTTCTGGACCGTCGAGGGTTTCGAGGATGCCGAGGACGCGAGAGGAGCGAACCAGATGAGAGATAAAAATCAGACAAAGATGAAGGGGAGAAAGCCGTCAAAGGCAGCTAGAGGGAGGGGGGACTCCACGCACCGTCCTCAGCTTGCTCTCCCGATCGAATCGGATAGAATGGCCAGAGACGAGAGGGATGAGAGGGCAAGAGTCTATCGATAACACAACGCGTGAGAAAAGTTAACACAGCGGGTAGAGAAGAAGCAAAAACACTGTCACGTAAACAAAACAAAAAACATCGACGAAACAAACAAAGAATAATCTTAAACATTTATTCGTTACTATATATATAGTAACGAATAAATATATAAATAGTAAATGCATATATTTTTATTAAATGAAGAAATAATTATTCCCATACAATTTCGCGTGCGGCAAATTGAATTCGCGATCACCGGGTTGTCTCATTCGCTAGTTAATTTTCATGCCCTTTGATCTTCTTCTCGAGAGACGAAGGAACGCTGACAGAGAATGAGAGCGAGACAGCGAGAGTGAGGGAGAGGGAGAGAGAGAGAGAGAGAGAGAGAGAGAGAGAGAGAGAGAGAGAGAGAGAGAAAGGGAGAGAGCGATGAGAGATCAAGAGAGCTGAGTCTGTGCAGAATCGTCGTCGTTGCCATTTCCGCTACATACAGGCGAGAGACATTTTTTTTTTTACATTGAAGAATTGCAGAACGCTAACTGGATCCACAATAGCCAACTATGTTTTTGTTTTCATTATAATTTAAATTGCAATTTCATCATAATTGTAATTTAAAATGACCTGACATTTTAAATTGCAAGCAATTTTTTTTTGTGGCGAACATAGAGTACTAATCTTTGACAACTGGCATCAGGAAGTATTGAGGTTCAGTCATGGAGAATTACACGATCGAGCAACGCATAGAAAATGAAAATGCAATGTGAAACCAATGCAGTTATTGCAGACGAAGTTTCATGGTCGTGTTATCTCGCGCCGCGACGATGTGAATTGGTCACCAAGATCGCGTGATTTGACGCCATTGGACTTCTTTCTTTGGAGTTTTCTGAAAGGAAAAGTGTATGTCAATGATCCACAGACCATTCCGGAGCTCAAGGAAGCAATTGGATGCACCATTAATTAAATTAGTCCGCAATTGTGTCAAAATGTTATTGAAAATTTCGTTAAAAGAGTGAACGTTTGCAAACAGGAACGAGGCGACCATTTATCGGGTATTGTGATCCACACATAATCTCCTTGTTTGTATCTTATATTAAAATAAAAATATTCGTACTTTTCAAATGAATAATACGTTTTATTAATAAATTAAAATGTCAGGTCATTTTGAGACACCTTGTATATAGTGTATGTACAGTAAAAACCCGTTATAACGACATTGAAGGGACCATACGGTACGACGTTATAGCCGATTCGTCGTTGTAAGCAATGTCGTTATAAGCGGTTTCAACTGTGTTATTTAATTGTTTATATAAGAATGATTATTGATAAAAATAATAATACCTTGAATGGTAATAATATTAATTAAATAATGAGGTGAAGATTGAGCGTAACGCCTAGGGATAGATGAATGTTCCCGAGGGCAAATTGAGGAAGTGCGTTGCTCGGAGCAAGAAAATCTAATAATAATAACGATAATGATGATGATCATACTAGTAATAAATAAAAATAATCATAATAAAATAGGCAATAACAAAAATGACAATAACCGTGACAAAAATAACTATAATAATAATAATGGAAATGATGATGATAATACAAATCAATAATAATAACAAATGCAGTAATACAAATAATTATTATAATGATAAATATTATCATTACATTATTATATATATTTGCTTATATCTATAATAATGAAACTATAATATAATAATAATAATAATAACTTTAACAACAATAATAATCATCTCAATGATAAAAGTTATGTTTTATTAGATACTCGGCCACTATAAAGATGCATATGAATTCGTTGATGAATCGTAGATACTATATCACAAAATTTGAAGCCGATTAGAGCATAATCTTAAAATATTTCAAGTTGATTCGTTTATAGATAATGAAATGAAAGATCGAAAGAGAATGGTGGCACGAATCGTAGGGCGAAGGCAAAACTCTGGATAACCGCAAATAGAGCATTTGGGAAATCGGTACGCGATAGACGATTGAAATATTTACAGATAACGGCGCGTCGGGTGACGCAGCGATTCAGCAATAGTATGCATGTGTAAGTAGACGTATATATATATACGTATATAGGCGTGCATCTCGTGAAAATGCTTTTTATACCGAATTTAACGCCACTCTGCATTCACGTACATTCATTTGCCACTATATGCTTGAGTATGTAAAATAACCATGGCCACAATTAGCGACTATATATATAATATATAATTTGCAGGTGCCTGACTCAATCGATGAGGCCATGACCCTCGAGAATCCAAAATTCTTAAAATTCTCTCACAAGCCTCATTAGACTACTCAACCATTTTTTTTTCTTAATATTTTTAGCAATATATTTTTTGATCAACTGCACGACTTTTGTTGATTAAATAATTCATTTTTTTTTCTAATGTTGTGGGATCCATTGAGTGAATTGCATGATTCTTTGTTGTCAAATCAATCGTTAAATTCTTTTCTGGCTTTAGGGACTACATTGGGTAAATCGATAATTTATTTATTTTCCAATCCGATGGGGGACATTGCGTGGACTGCGAGATTTTTAAAATAAATTGATAACAAATTTTTTTTTAACTTTTATGATATATTTGCGCCCACCAAGAAAAATCTTTCATTGATATTATTTATGTTTAGTTTTTTACCAATAAAAACAATTCATTTTTTAATTTTTTAAATGAAAAAAGTTGATTGTATTTAATTTATTTAATTATTTACTCTGCTTAGTACAAAAGAATATATCGGAGAAAAAGACAGTATTGAGAGTGCGTATAAATACGAATACAGTTAGATATGAATGAATAACTATTGATATGAATAAATAAGTCTATCGGTCGAAGCTTCGAATCTTCGCGAGGTTGATTAACGTTGCAATTGGATCGATCGAAATCCTTGGATTCCCGTTCCTTTCGCTACAGCCTGAAGGTTTCACTCTCTCTCTCGTTCCACATCCTTATACTCCAATGTCGCGATGTGTCGGTTTTGGAGCACTCGTGACAGATTAACGTTGCATTTATATTCATTCCGCGATATCCCGGCTAATTATAGTTACCGGTCGATTATGAGTCTAATACGGTCGTCACGAGGATGAGCGAGGAATGAACGGGGTAGATTGCTTTCTCGCGAATTTCAACCGGGTACACTTGCACTCGGGTTATTTGCAAATTTATGGGATCTATCTTTGATCAGTTAAGAACTTGTCTTTCCACGAATCATTTTTCCGAAACGAAATTCTTTTATTTCCTCAATCGTTTCATGAATTAAGGCCGGAAGCCAATACTCGGAGGGGTGACTGCTTTGCAGTGAAATGTAAAAAAAAACAAACCCAAACGACCCCATGTCCAGCAGGATCGGCCGGGGCCAATATTCGGATCGGTGACCGCTTTGCAACTAAATCTAAAGGAACCAAACCCAAACGAACCCATGTCCAGCAGCGTTGACCCGAGCCGATACTCGGATGGATGATCGCCTTGCAACTAAATATAAAGCAAACAAACCCAATCAAATACGAAATTCGGATAAATGACCGTTTTGCAACGAAATATAAAGCAAACAAACCCAAACAGATCAATATCCAGCAGTGTTGGCCCAGGCCATTACTAAGCTAAGTGACCGCTTTGCAACGAAATATAAAGCAAACAAACCCAAACAAACCTAAACGAACTTATGTTCAGCAGCGTTGGCCCGCGGGCCAACATTCGGATGGATGACCGCGTAGCTGCTATATAAAGAGCGAAGATCCTGCCTGAAAGAAAATAACATAGTTTTCCCTCTGAACCCGTTCGTCCGTTAGAAAATAAAACGAAACCTAGAATATCCGAAGTTACAACAGGCCTGTCACGATATTCCGTTCGTACGGATATAAAGACGTGCATCGACATGAGACTGGCCAACTCATCGCTGAACAAACGGCCGAATCTTTGATCTTAATACTCGGTGACAAAATGTCGAAAGACCCGGAGACCCGTGGCCTCCGCGCCACGTCGTCAGAGGCCACAAATGATAGCATTAAACGTCAACGAGACGTAACGACGAGACCGAAAGTCTGGAAAGCCGATGAAAAAAGGAAACAACCAGGGGGTATCAAATTCATTGACTTTTTCTCGATTGATCTCGTAACGGAAATATCGAAATCTATTGAAATTAAAAATTGCTGCAAATAGACTGATTGCAATTACAACGGAAAAGGGAGGAGTGGGATTGTTACCATTTCCATTTTTTTGTTCTTCCCGTCTCTCGTTATCTCGCATCATTGCAAAGGAATGTGAAAGAAAGTGAGACAGTAGCGGTATGAAAACATCGCATGTGCAAATGCGGCCAACCCACTACTGTCCTACATTATAGTCTGCTATAAATTATCGACGCGTCAGTAATATGCATTTTACTAAACGAGAGACAAAAAGAACTAATTGTTCAAATGAAATCGGAAGTACACTTTCCGCTGGAAAGGTTCGTTCAATTGGACGTACCTAAGAAAAGCAAGATCGATCAATTATGAAGATTCACAGGATTTAAGAGATCATCACGGTGTAACGGGTCGGAAAATAGCTGATTTTCGCGATTTTTTTTCGGTGGTTACAATACGCGAATTACTCTGATTTTTTTTATATCAAATCGAAGCATTCATGAAGAAAAGAAAATACATTTTTAAACGTTTATTTTTATTTTGTTTTTACTTTTTTTTAACGGTTGAAAATGTTTTCGAAAAAAAGGAGTCCTCACGGTGTACACGGTTGTGGCCGTAAATATTATCTGAAATAAATTTGTAGAAAGATTATTAATCAGTATGAAAGCCGCTATCTTGCTATGGAGGTTTTTTAAAGTCAAAATTGACAAAATGGTGGCGGTTAGAAAAAAAAGTATCGACTTTAGCCTATTTTTTCGACAGTTTTTCGTTAAAAAAAATATGAACAATAAAAAAAAGCTTCCACAGCAAGATAAAGAATGGCGTGAAGAATGTTGTGTCAAAATTTGAGACGGATAGCTTGAAAACTCTTCCTATGAAAGTGTACACCATTTTGAAAAACGACATTTCGAGAAAAACGCGTTTAAAGTTTCGAGTGCGAAAGCCGCTGCTCGAATCACTTTCTCTAAGAAAGGCCGTAGCGACCGAAATTATTCGAATTTCGCCCGAAAAATTAAACAGCATGTTTATAACCGTCTATACTATCGGATAATGCTATAAAAAATCGATTTTTTGAAAATTTTACACTGTGATGATCCCTTAATTATCTTTCAATCATTTTGATGTCGATCCCTCGTGGTGTTTAATGGCAGTTACGAATTGTCGATTGGTTGGTTCCAGGCGAGGCGACGACGATGACGAGAGGTCGAAGTAGCTTCCTCAATGTGGAAGCTCTGGTTGTATTGACGGTCGTCGTGGCCTCGGGCCTCGATCTTGGTGTGAGGTGTTCACCTTCGCACAGAAGTAGACACCATGCGGATCTGTCGCACGAGGATCAACAACAGCAACAGCGTCAACGCGATCACGAGAGAGCGATGAGGCCGAGCGACGTAGTAGCGGACAGTGAAATGCCTCATGCCGAGCCTCTCCACTCGTCCAATCCAACCGGCGACGAATCCCTCGTCATACGGACGAAAAAGGGCTACGTCAAGGGTGCCACTCTTACCGCTACTACCGGCAAAACCGTCGACGCTTGGTTCGGCATACCCTACGCTCAAAAACCCATCGGTGAGTCCTCCAGCATTGGAAGGCATCTTTGCAATTCAAGCCACTACGCTATGTACGGTGTATACTTCAATGTGGTCGCTAACAGGTCATCTGAGATTCCGTCATCCACGTCCGGTTGAGGAATGGGACGGTGTCATCAACGCGACCACATTGCCGAACAGCTGTGTACAGATACTCGACACTGTTTTCGGTGATTTTTCCGGTGCAATGATGTGGAATCCGAATACCGAATTGAGCGAGGATTGTTTGTACATTAACGTCGTTGCACCACGTCCCAGGCCTACCAATGCTGCTGTTATGGTGTGGATTTTTGGAGGTAAGCTCATGTACACTTTCACCACAGTTTCACAAGATATTTCGTCAATGCGTTAAAGTAGTAGTCTCGCCATAGTCTTGAAAAGTTTCTTCTCCGCTCAATTAATGAAAGCTTCGAAATATCGCGAAATATCCTTATAATGTAGGTTGTACATCTTATCGGTGTGTAAAAACTTATAAAGTAATGATGAAAACGCCTAATATAATGTTTACCTAACCCTCACTTTTGTATTAGACTGTCTATTCCGGCTAACTAGTACGTAGATACTCTGCGTATACAGATATGCACACACTACTGTAATCTAGTTATAATCTGCTCCAGTCGCTTCGTGGCGCTAGCGTCGCTAGACATTGCTTTATTTAAATCGTTATATCTCCGAAACTAGACGGTCAAAATTCATGATGTTTTTTTAACCACTTTGCCATATGTTCCTCTGTAATTGAGGATTAAACAAAAAAAAATCTGTAGAAAAGTTTCGAAGTTATTGCGTGAAACGTGAAATTTTCCACTGCTCCCCATAAGAACACCATGAAATCTTTGATTGCCAATATCTCGAAAACAGAACGGTAAATCCTTTTGAAATTTTGCAGGTAATCATTTAATAGTTTCTTGAATGAGTCCACAAAATTTATAGAAAAACGCCTTGACGAGACTACTACCTTAAGCGCAAAGTCTGAGAACATTAGAAATGCGTACTATTTTTGGGCTACCTCTAAAGCGCACAATGCGATTGTCGAGTCATTAATGGCGTGCAAGAATTTGTAAAAAATGTTACCGAAACTAAATAATTCTTGCTACTTTTATGATTGTACTTGAAGTTGGCTACGTCAGGACCTTATGCCTGATACATTTTTTTAGGGAGGGAAGGCACGGTGCTGTCGTGATTAGGTTTTGGAGAGTTACGACCGTTGGAAACTTTGGGAACATGAATTACAACCCATGATAGCCATTGATGGTTCGCTATCAAGCACTTGTAGACTTCGAACTTGATTTCGATGTCTTTAATCTTGAAGGCACGTCCAATTGCATATCGGCAAAATGGTGGAATCCTTTTCGCTCGTAATATTTTCACGCTTTTTCATCTGAATGTGTTCATATTGAAGACATCTCCAATTGTAAATCGGCTAAATCAAAGCACCGTCTACGCTCGCAATATTCCTACGCTTCTTGATTTTGATGTCTTCAATCTTGAAGACATGTTCAATTGCATATTGGCAAAATGATAGTATCGTCTTCGCTCGTAATGTCCCTACGCTTCTTGATCTTGATATCGTCGATCGTTGAAGACATGTCCGATTGCATATTAGCAAAATGGTGGCATCCTCTTCGCTCGTAATATTCCCAGACGTCTTGATCTTGATGGCTTCAATCTTGAAGGCATATCCAATTGCATTATGGCAAAATGATAACCTCCTCTGTACTCCCAATATTCACATGCTTTATGATCTGGGTGTGTTAATCTTGAAGACATGTGCAATTGTATATGGGCAGAATAAGCATTCTCTTCGCTAGTAGTATTCCCACGCTTCTTGATCTCGATGCGTTCGATCTTGAAAACATGTTCAATTGTATATTGGCAAAATTATAGCATCCTCTTCGCTCGTGATATTTTCAGGTATCTTAATTGCATATCGGCAAAATGGTGGTATCCTCTTTGCTCGTAAGATTCCCACGCTTTTTCATCTGAATGTGTTCATCTTGAAGACATCTCCAATTGTATATCGGCAAAATGAAAGCATCGTCCTCGTTCGCAATATTTCTCCGCTTCTTGATTTTGACGTGTTCGATCTTGAAGGCATGTTGAATTGCATATTGGCAAAATGATAGCATCGTCTTCGCTCGTAATGTCCCTACGCTTCTTGATCTTGATGTTTTCGATCGTTGAAGACATGTCCGATTGCATATTGGCAAAATGGTAACATCCTCTTCGCTCGTAAAATTCCCAGGCGTCTTGATCTTGATGTATTCGATCTTGAAGACATGTCCAAGGCATATTGGAAAAATGATAGCCTCCTCTGTGCTCGTAATATTCCCATGCTTTTTTATCTTGGCGTATTCATCTTGAGGACATGCGCAATTGTATATTGGCAAAATAAGCATTCTCTTCGCTAGTAGTATTCCCACGCTTCTTGATCTTGATGCCTTCGATATTGAAGACATGTTCAATTCCAGGTGGGAAAATGATAGCATCCTCTTCGCTCGTGATATGCTCTGGCGTCGTAATCTCAATGTCTTCGATCTTGAAGACATGTCCAGTTGCATATTGGAAAAATAATAGCATCCTCTTCGTTCGTAATATTCCCATGCGTCTTGATTTTGATGTCTTCGATATTGAAGACATGTCCAGTTGCATATTGGCAAAATCATAGCATCCTCTTCGCTCGTAATAGACTAATAATACAATGCTTACGAGTGTTATTGTTGTTTCTTTGGCATCAAGGTGGTTTTTACTCGGGTTCCGCGACCCTCGACGTCTACGACCCGAAGACTCTTGTTTCCGAGGAAAACGTCATATTCGTTTCGATGCAATATCGCGTCGCAAGCCTGGGTTTCCTTTACTTCGGTACCGAGAACGTTCCGGGCAACGCCGGCTTGTTCGATCAAATGATGGCGCTACAGTGGGTCAGAGACAATATTGCAAGGTTCGGTGGGAATCCGGAAAACGTTACGCTTTTCGGTGAAAGCGCCGGTGCCGTGTCCGTCTCGATGCATCTTCTCTCTCCGCTCTCAAGGTAAGACATTCTTCTTTGTACCGATTCTTTGCACGTTTTCCACCCCCTCCCTTTGGATCATCTTTCCAACAACCAATACCGATTGTCCAATAAACATATTGGATGAACACGAAAACTTTTTTAAATCCAATCCAATTCTCCAGTAAGGAGGTTGCTCCGGGTCTTTACGGGGCAGGCAGCACGGGAGGAATATATATATGCGCACGGGCGCCTGTAACGGCTGCCAACTCCGAATAATAAAATTTTCGTTTACTTAAAATATATAGATTTCAGCTAACAAATATGTGGAATGCAGATAATTGACTGTTTAGAAATGTTATTAATCGTTTTTTTGTTTATTTATATCACGAATACACGATTAACGAAGTTGAAATGTGGCAAACGCGTAATTTAGTTTTCAATAGCTGATAGCACTGAGCTCAGATACGAACGCTACATCGTGAGCGCTTAGCTCTAAAACGTCCTTCGCGAATTCAGTTTTTATGCTGGCCGAAAATTAAAAGATGAAAAGGAAAAATCCAAAGTGAAAAACAGCACAATCGTCGGTTAAAGGAAGTAGAAAATAGAAAGCAGTGAAATAGAGTAGTTGAACCGGAAAATGAATGAGCGGTCGAGTGACGATGCGTAATTGGTTTGAAGGTTATGTCAAGAGAAATTGTGGATGAAAATATTAAACATGTAGAAAAATACAACTTGGCCTCAATATTTTTTGTACTCTGCCAAATATCCGTTAAGTTTGTTTAATTGCTAATAAACAAATGTTAATTATCATCTTTTTGCGAACATTTTGTGTTGTATTACGCTCTCTTGTAATTATGCGGAACAAAAATAACAAAAATGATAAAAAAATATTTGAATACTCTTTATGAAACCGCGGTAAAAGATTTGCGAGAGTCGTATCGGAGTTATCGTATAACCTTTGCTATGTCGCCCGCGTAAAAAAGCCTAATTTCAATAATTCATTACTCAACAATCATACAGACGAATGGCTCGAAATTTTGCACGGAGTCGTAACACTTGTTCGCAAATATCCTCAATAAATTTCATCAAATTTTGATCATTACGCGATAGCCGAGCAACCTTCTTAAATATAACAATAATTACGAGAATTTGGTTGCTCGAACATTGCCCAAATCCGCAGGCACTTGTTCAACCAGGCGATCATGCAGTCAGGCTCGCCGACGGCACCATGGGCGATAATAACCCGGGAGGAATCAATAATGCGTGGCATAAGACTGGCCGAGGCGGTCGATTGTCCCCACGACCGTAACAAAATTCAAGAAGTTATAGACTGCCTGAGCGCAACCGATCCTGTCAAGCTCGTCAACAACGAATGGGGCACCCTTGGTATCTGTGAATTTCCATTCGTGCCCGTTATTGACGGCAGTTTTCTCGACGAGACACCCACGCGTTCGATGATCACCGCCTCATTCAAAAAAGCCAATATCCTCATGGGCTCGAACACCGAGGAGGGCTTTTACTTCATTATTTATTACTTGACCGAATTGTTTCGTATCGATGGTACCGAGGACGTCAAAGTTTCACGTGCCGAATTCGAGAAGTCCGTCACCGAATTGAATCCTTACGTCAATCAGATAGCCAGACACGCGATCATGTACGAGTACACGAATTGGCTCAATCCTGACGATCCTAACACGAATCGAGACGCCCTCGACAAGATCGTTGGTGATTATCAATTCACGTGCAACGTCAACGAGTTCGCTGCCCGTTACGCCGAAACGGGCAATACCGTTTACATGTACTATTACAAGCACAGGTGAGCTCTTATCTCTTTAATTGGAGTAGACTGTGTTAGAGAGTGTCTCAAAATGACCTGACATTTTAAATTGCGCGAGCTTTTTTTTTTTGTGGCGAACATAAAGCACTAATCTTTGACAACTGGCATCAGGAAGTATTGACGTTTAGTCATGGAGAATTTGACGATCGAGCAACGCATAGAAATTGTGAAGATGCAATGTGAAACAATGCATTTATTGCAGAGGAAGTTTCATGGTCGCGTTATCTCGCGCCGCGGCGATGTGAATTGGCCACCAAGATCGTGCGATTTTACGCCATTGGACTTCTTTCTTTGGGGTTTTCTGAAAGGAAAAGTGAAAGCGAATGATCCACAGACCATTTCGGAGCTCAAGGAAGCAATTGGACGCACCATTAATGAAATTAGTCCGCAATTATGTCAAAATGTTATGGAAAATTTCGTCAAAAGGGTGAACGTTTGCAAACAGAGACGAGGCGGCCATTTATCGGTTATTGTGTTCCACACATAACACCCATCTTTGTACGTTATATTAAAATAAAAATATTCGTACTTTCCAAATAAATAATACGTTGTATTTATAAATTGAAAATGTCAGGGCATTTTGAGACACCCTTTATTATTCAATATACATTGAACTGTGATTTTTTTAAATGGATTTTATCAATATCGATGATACTTCATTTTTATCCAATGAAAATTGATATTATTCCTTATTCTTACATTATGTTGCAAATAACTAGACAAGGAGCACTTTCTAAAAAAATATAAAAGCATCGTCTTCGTTCGCAATATTTCTACGATTCTTGATTTTGATGTGTTCGAACTTGAAGACATGTTCAATTGCATATTGGCAAAATGATAGCATCGTCTTCGCTCGTAATGTCCCTACGCTTCTTGATCTTGATGTTTTCGATCGTTGAAGACATGTCCGATTGCATATTGGCAAAATGGTAATATCCTCTTCGCTCGTAAAATTCCCAGGCGTCTTGATCTTGATGTCTTCGATCTTGAAGACATGACCAATGCATATTGGAAAAATGATAACCTCCTCTATGCTCGTAATATTCCCATGCTTTTTTATCCGGGCGTATTCATCTTGAAGACATGCGCAATTGTATATTGGCAAAATAAGTATTCTCTTCGCTAGTAGTATTCCCACGCTTCTTGATCTCGATGCCTTCGGTATTGAAGTCATGTTCAATTCCATATTCGCAAAATCATAGTAACCTCTTCGCTCGTGATATTCTCAAGCTTCGTAATCTCGATGTCTTCGATCTTGAAGACATGTCCAGTTGGATATTGGCAAAATGATAGCATCCTCTTCGTTCGTAATATTCCCAAGCGTCTTGATCTTAATGTCTTCGATATTGAAGACATGTCCAGTTGCATATTGGCAAAATGATAGCATTCTCTTCGCTCTATCTCGCAACAAGGAACACTTTCTAAAAAAATTGACAAAAAAATTGAACCGCTATTTCAGCGTTTTTTCACGTCCTTTTTACAGGTATGTCAAAGAAAATTTGTCGCTGACCACAACCATTGTGGGAAAACGAGTGAAAATCATGGAAAATTAACGAAACTAAATTAACACAAGCATCAATGTTTCGACATTTAATGAGCATCGTGAGCCACAGATATCGCGATAAATTTCAGTAAAAAAAGCAATAAGGCCAAGCGATGTTGCGGACGGTGAATTGGCCCATTCCGAGGCTGAAAATATGGGAAAAATGTTACGTCGTCGTTTACCAAATCAGGAAAAAGCATTGTGATATGTTCCGTACTGCGATCTCTTCTTGAATATATGTCAAATATCCGTATTTTCCGTTTCTTTCTTCTTCTTGCTACCAAGCATGCAACCACAAAAAGCTCTTCATCACTTTCCATTTTGGCTCGCTACGAAAATCCGAATGCTAATGGTAAAAATCCTATTGCAAGGCGTCGGCAATCCGAATGCTGCGAATACAGTGAAGGCACTATCCGGGATTACGCCTAATAAATCCATTTGATGCAATTCGTACGATGCATTCGATGCCGTCTTGTGGATGTTTACCTTAATTGAGACATTTGTTTAGCATACCAGAAAGGAGTAAACATTGTTCGACGCCGTACTATTGTAACCCCAAATACAGTATTCGCAGTACGATTATTTCCGACTGCCTTTGCTTTGTGCCATGATTAATTGTAGAAAGCGATCATTTTTAATAGCTTATTCATAATGAGGAGGTAAAAATACGCCCACATAGTCATCCAATTTTTCTATATATTTATCATAAGCGGTGCTCCGTAAATTTTTTAAATTTTACATTGCATCGACTATGTACTTCGTTTTTTTTCTAAAATCATTGACGAAGTATTGAGTCGAGGAACGCGCCTTCGTTTTCCCTAGGTCGTCGAACAACCCCTGGCCAAGATGGACGGGGGTGATGCACGCAGACGAAATAAGTTACATATTCGGGGAGCCTCTCGACACGACCAAGGGTTACAAACGCGAGGAGGCCATGCTCTCCAAGCGGATGATGCGTTACTGGGCAAACTTCGCCAAAACTGGGTGAGTCCATTCAGAAATGTTGGAATCGTTGGCCCTTCATCGTCGTCCTACCGATTTTATCCGTATTTATATTCGAGGTGCTAAGGGTGTTTTTCGCGTTTCTTTTGCAGGGATCCTAACATGGGAGACGACGGATCGTGGACGGAGGCGTTTTGGCCACCGTATACAGCCACCGAGAAACAATACTTGACACTTGACACGAACACTACGGAGATCGGTTACGGCCCCAGGGTTCGCCAGTGCGCATTCTGGAAGAAGTATCTCCCACAACTCATCGCCGCGACTTGTGAGTACTTTCTCTTCGTTACCGCATCTGAGCTACAATCCCGTGCAGAAATTGTCGTAAGGATCCAATCGGATTCCCATATTTATTTCTACTTCCTGATTGGGATCCAATGGGTCATCACATTGGATCCCTATACTAAAATGTCACTCTCAAAACGGCGCCCAAAAAAAACAACGGGGTGGCCTGACCGCGATGAAAAAAAAAATAGTACTCCAAGGCGTTTTTACCTTGGAGATCGATTCACATGACGATGATATTGGAAATTGCCAATAGCTGCGTTCATGTTGATTCCTGTGTCGCGATGAAAGAGGCTGCTTTTTTCCGGTTGATGCAGAACGTTAATAATCTCTTCATTTGTCCCTTCACAATGGCGACTCTTGATCGCGCGCACCCTTCGCAGCCTTTTGCTGAACTCGGTAAAATGTGCGTTTCTGGTTTGTCTTCAATGTTGACGCGAGACACCTGTTGAGTCGACGTTAGTCGAGTGTACATTATTTTCCATTACCTGTGGATCCAGACGCTGACAGGAGCCTTTAATTGGAATAATAAGACTGCACCTTACAGAGAGAGAGAGAGAGAGAGAGAGAGAGAGGGAGAGAGAGGGAGAGGCGGGCACGGAGACACTTGACAGGGGAGTCAAGGGTAGATAGAAACCCTGCACTTCTGTCTACGAGAGAGAAAAAGGGAGACGGCGACGTCATTCAAGAAGGAGAAGAAGACAAAGGCAAAGACAGTAAATTCTCTCGAGTATAAAAATTGACTTTTCTGGTATTGGATTTTGAGCTTTGTTTTATCCTTATTGCATACATCCCATCAGTGCGAGCTTCGGATTAACATGGTCTGACTTTGTCTGTAATATCAAACGAATCAACTTATCATAAAATCGAGAAATTCTGTCTCATCAAGTCCTGTCATCAGATCATTCGGGTCTGGGATTCTTTGTATTTGAATTATTGGACATATTACGTATACATATACTGCTCTTTTCATTGGCACCAAATCAGCCCTTCCGAAGATTAAATTCAGTTCTAATAGAATCAAATTAGCCGTCCATTTTGGGCGCTGTATTCGCGGGCAAAAAAATATAGAATCTTTGACGGCCTGGGTCCTATTGCCCAACAGGTCGCTTAAAATGTAAAAAAAATTTTTTTTCGTAAAATTTTATTTTGGTAAGAGTATGGGGATAACGAGGCCGGGATTTAACACACAATTAAAGCATAGTCTTTCTAAGTTTGAGTGTTTTTTTTATTGAAAAATGTTGTTAAACAATGGAGTTATTATTATTCAAACAACGTGTCGCCGTTGCTGCATGGCCAATCGGTGTAGGTGATTCTAGCAACTAGGGTCATCTGAAATGAAAAATATAAAATTGTACTTTTAGTATAATAATAAAACTTTCGTACAACCGGATACTTTTTTCTAATTTTGAAAATTACGAAAATGGTGAGCTGTAGAAAAAAAAATGCAATTATCGACAAAAAAAAACTACTTTAATCATTTGTAATCAACAAATAGATAGACGTATCGAAAAATCATTCGGTCATACGATGGTAAATGTTATAAATTATGCTCTGTCCGAATTTGAAGTGAATCAGACAAATAGATATTGCGATACGACTTGGACCGTTTCGTAAAACATAGTGTTCGAGAAAAACGCGAAAGATATAAGGGTGGGCGCAGTGGGCAAACCTATCCTTCCCAAAAATCGTCATAACTCGGTTAATTTTCGGAATTTTTACAAAATCTTTGTTGCAAATTGAAGTTGAGACCCTCGGCTATAAAACTGCGAGGAAAAAAATCGTATTTTTTAAATTAAAGCTTACGCCGACCCCTTAAAACCGATTGCCGCAAAATAATTCTTTCTTCATTTAGCAAAAGCAAAAAGGGTAAAACGCATCAGGGCGGTTCGCCATAGTGCAGTGGCCGACCCGTTACTAAAATTGCCATAACTCGTTAAATTTTTCGAATTTTTCCAAAATCTCCGTTACAAATTAAAATCAAGACCCTAGACTTTAAAACTCCCATAAAAAAATCCCATTTCTAAATTTCAAGCGTATGCATAGTCTTTAAAAAAAAACGTCGGCCGTTCGGGCGAACCGGCTACGAAAAAAAACGACACAGGATATTCCTTTGGTGCCTCGTAAAATATAAAGGGACTACCGCACTGCCGGCTTTCATGCTTGACATTTCGACAAAGTAGAAAAGGCACGTAATAGAGAGACTCACAAAGAGAGAGCGAGACGAGAGATATGAAAGCAGAGAATTGGGTCCATACGTACCGCAGCCACCAATATACATCGACATTCGTGTAGATGTATATCTGTACACTCATGTATACATATGGGCTCGTGGTCCGTGGCCTATTATCCAATTGAATGGATAACGAATTCACGTTCACTGCCAAGACAGATTATATTTTGGCTCGGGGCCACCGGTGCATTATAGGGATGGTGAGCGTGAGCCTCGCACAACCGAGCGAAGCCAATTACCGGGCAACTAATGGGCGTCTTAAAGTCGATGGGCCGTTGGAAGTGGAATGGGCAAAGGGTGCGGGTGTCCTGAAAAGCACAACTGCAGCGAAATATGGAGTGCATCTGAAACTATGATATGCGCATGTCACATATATGGTATACATATATAGATATATATATATATATATATATATTATGATTATTATTATTATTATTATTAGACCAGCGCCATTGGCATGTATTGAATGAGAATAAAAATCGAAGGAGAAGAGGGAGAAAGAGCGATGCAACTCTCTATCCCAAGCTTTTGCTTGGTCGAATGCTTCGGTCTGATGTTTTCCGGAAGGCCCTTGCCAACTTTTTGGTCCTCTTCTTTTTCTCTTTCTCTCTCGCCCTCGCACTCTCTTTCCCTCTATTTCGATTTTTATTCTCGCCAAACACATGCTAACGGCGCAGGTCTAATAATTAATGCGGCTCTTCGACTCGAGCCCCCTTTAGCATCTACATAAATTGTGCAGCATGGGCAAGACAGAGAGGAGGAAAACGGTCCTCGGGTCAAGATGGCCCTTGGGATAAGATAGGCATAGAAGATCCAAAGTAGAGATTTCTATAGACTTATTTCGATGATTTATAGAAATCTGTGTAGAACTTCTGACGGTCTAGACGTTTCCAAAGATCTTTTAAAGACCTGAAGATCTTTAAATGTCTTCTAAATATGTTTTGAATATATTTTATGGATCTTCTAAGGACCACCAAGTGACCTTCTAAGGATCTAAGGACCTCCTAATGATCTTCTAAGGATCTGAAGATCTTCTGGAAATCTTCTAAAGATTTCCTAAAGATCTTCTGAAGATCTTCTAAAAATGTTCTTAAAATCTTCTAAACATTTTCTAAAGGTCTTTTAAAGATCCTCTACAGATCATTTAAAAATCTTCTAATGATCTTTTAAAAAATATTTAAAGATCTTCCAAAGGCCTTCTACAAAAAACTTCCAATGCTCTTCTAAAAATCATTTTACAATCTTCTAATGATCTTCTAAAAACTATTTAAAGATCTTCTAAAGATCAATTATAGATCTCCTAATGATCTTCTAAAGATCATTTAAAGATCTTCTAAAGGTCATTTAAAGATCTTCTAAAGATCTTTCAAAGATCCGTTCAAGACCTTCCAGAAATCTTCCAAAAATGTTTTACAAATCTTCCAAAGATCGTCTGAAGATCTTCATCAATCTTCTAATTTCTATAGATCTCTACACATCCTCAAAAAACTAGACTTCTTTTGGAATCACGTGTTTTTCGCTGCAATTTTGACCGACCAAGAAACTTTAGCGCTACAATTTAATACAAACGTCGAGATGCTGAACATTGATTGAAATAAAAAATCAACCCTCCTTGAATTCCGTCGAAGCTATTGCCGTTCTTTTCTTACCGGTCCGTAAATACTGCCGAAAATTACCTAGGGCCGAGATCGAGACGCGCAGGCTTGAACAAAAAATCTCCGAAAATTCAGGTCGAGAGCGTCCAACATACATCATCGAATAGTTTTAATATTCAACTACCGGCTACAAATGAGATTCATAAAATCGTGGCTAAAAGAGGGCTCATTTCTTAATCAAATAAAACGCTGACGTATTTCATATCATGCAAAATCAGACTTTGCCCATCCGGATCTCACAACGTCGGAAACTGTTCGATCAAGCTGAAAAAAAAAACAACGAACATCCGTATTTTACGATCCCGGCACGGATCGTTCGTTCTTCCAGGTGCTTTACGATATACGTATGTGCTCATGTACAGTCAGTATGGTTGACGTTACATCCCAATAACCCGGCACATTAATTTCTCCCGTTTCACGACACACCGGTTACCCGAGTCCATAGCCGTTAACATACAATCCTCCCCCTTGCGTCCCTTCCTCTCTCTCTCTCATTCTCTCTCTCTCTCTCTTTCTCTCTCTCTCTCTCTCTCTCTCTCTCTCTCTCTCTCTCTCTCTCTCTCTCTCTCTCTCTCTCTCTCTCTCTCTCTCTCTTTATCTTTCAGAGTAATCACATGCTCCGTTCTGTCCCTCCTAATTTGCCATGTAACGGGGGCTCGTAATACGCTCTCTCTGCACGGCTGAATCGCGCGATATTTCACCGGTCGAAGGTACTAGGGTTAAAGGGAACGAATGGGAAAAGGGTGCCCAGCGCTCTTAATAGAACGTCACGGAGCGATAACTTTTTGATTCGTCGGAGCGTGAAGCACGAGATAATATGTATGCACACATATATATATATATCTTCACGCTCCGTCCACCTCTTCGATGTACGGAGCGGAGCAATTTCCGCGCGTATGTAAAAAATCCTCCAATTTCCTCCCATATTTCCTTCGTCATTTTAAATACATTCTTTTTACGAAAGAGAAGCGTACAGGTCGTAACGAAAAATGAATAAATCGATAAGCCATAAAAGAATCAGACTTGAGCCAAAAAAGGAAGTTTATTCTAAATTGTCATCTTTGGCAAATTAAAAAAGAAGGGATATTTTTTTTGGTGCGGCAAAATTGAGTCGAAAGGAATGAAATCCAAGCGAAGGGGATGATATCAGAATGCAGGATTAAGATGCGGAGTCGAACCGGATCAAATTAACGTGATGTTCTCGACTCGGGAGCTTATGTGCAAACACAGACGTGTGCAAATACACGCAGGAAGTATGAATCTCGTGGTATGGGGCCGTCACACGTTACCTTAATGCCGACAGCGCGTATACGTGGTGTTCGGTGTGCCAGCACGACTGGGTTATGACGTCGTTGGTAACTAAACCTACTAGAAATTGATGCATAGCTCGTTTTTAGTTCTTATCTCTCCACCTCTCTTTTTTCTCTCTCTTTCTTTTGGTTACTCTCTGCATTGCCCTCTCTCTTTTTCTCTATTCCGTCAGCCTCTCTCTCTCTCGCTCTCTCTCTCTCTCTCTCTCTCTCTCTCTCTCCTCTCTCTCTCTCTCTCTCTCTCTCTCTCTCTCTCTCTCTCTCTCTCTCTCTCTCTCTCTTTCTCTCTCTCTTTCATACCTGCATCTCTATTCCTTCATGTATAATATATAACCATATACATTATCAACAGCTCCAGTCAACCCTTCGGCTCTTCATCGTTCCTCTATTCGTTTATATATTCATATCCAAGTACAATACTCCGCACTATATTCATCGTTTTCCCTTAGTCTATTTCTCTCTGTCTCCCTCATAGAGCTTTTAATGAATTGCAATCTGCGAATAGATGTAGTTTACTTCGGAATAATTCTGTTACGTTTTGAAAAAGTTTTCAGGGAAATTAGAGGAAAATATACGCTCGAACAAATTGTTCTTCTTATTTTGTGTGCACACGCACCTCGCAAAGGAGTTCGTGCCTTTCAGACATAAGCTTTATAAATAAACAACGGGTAAAAAATATGCATGGTTCTAACGAGCCACGCTCGTTAGAAGTGAAACTTCAAACACTCGTGTCACTGAGTAATGAAAATACCAGATTGTGCTGAAAAGAAATATAAAACATAATGATTGAATTTTCTTAAATTGCAAAATTACAAGATTAACTTTTGTTCATTGAATTTCCGATCAAAAACTCAATTCTGCATTGACTATTCAATTATAAATTTGGAATTCATTGGAAACTTTATTGACTTCCGTACTATTGCAATTAAAATTGAATTCAATTCAATTTTTTCTCATTTTTAATTTGATTTAACCTCTAACGAGGCTCATAATCTCAAAGAGTAATTTATGTTAAACTCGGATTAAATTTTCTGTTGATTATTCTCATTCATTATTTTTTCCGTTAGTTTTATTATTATTTTTATTATTTATGAATGATTGAAATTATAAAGAATGATAGAAAAAGATAAAATAAAACGTACCTTCGGATAACGTAGAACTTGGTGGGTTATTTCCACAATTATTAGCCATTTTCCACTTTTCACACATTCAGTGTTTTAAATTGTTACTTTCAATATTCATCACATATCACTCACGGCATATATTCTAGAAAATATTTTATAAAAAATGTAACAAACAGCAACTAAAATTCTCCACAATATAAATCGAATGTAAATACACCGAGGTAAACAGCACAACGCAACAAGCAATGCTTGCGAAGCGTCACTTGAGGCACATTTCAAAAACATTTGCTGAGTAGCAGAAACAGCAAGAATGTTTTTAGAAAGGTTGCTAGTGACGCGCCATGTGATTCTTCGTATACCATGGAGATACTAGTGCGCACGTCTCTCCTTTCACTCACTGGATATATATATATATATATCTTTCCCTCTCTTTCTTTCTTTTCCCCCTCCACGGTAGCGTTAGAAAGTAACGCAAATGTTAAACACGAGAATCTCGTATAAGAAGTTTCACTTAAAAAAATTATAACGTGTTAAGGGAATCTTACCGTGTGACCGCTGTATTTTTTCACTTTTTTTGTGAATTTTTCCTAACGAATCATGAAAATACACCATCTTGGAATTTTTACAATATATTCATTAACATTTGTGCAGTTACTCGAAATTTTTCTAAACCAAAATATAGATTAGAATCGTCTTTACAGCGTTCGAAAGACATAGATGTGAAAAATAAGTAGGTTAACGACCGACATGATTCCGGCTATTATGTTCATCCGAAATTTAAAAAAGCAAATGGTATTTTAATCTGTAGACCCGTGACTAGAACTAGGATTAATTGAAAATATTGAAAATTAGAGTTTTTGGACGATTTTTCAAATAGCGTTCCAATTTTTGTCATTTTTTTTTGACTTCTTGAGCTCGCTAAATAAAAACTATGACAGCTATCACAATTATCCTGGTTCGAGTGAGAGCTATAAGTGTACTGAACAAATTATCAAATCTCGAGCAAAGTCGATACAGTAGTTTTTGAGAAATCGTGTCAGCCAATCTAAAGGTAGTTTTGAGAAAAACGCATTTGAAATTTCACGTACGCATTACACAAAGAAAATTTTGACTAACTATGAAATGCGTACATAAAATGCTGAGTTTATAAAGCAAGCTTCAAAGGGCCTTGTTAGTCTGAAGACCAGTAGGGCCCTAATTAGTTACCATTTTAGTATTTTCTGATTTCGTGGCTAAGCACGTCCGTCCTGGTCACAACAAAATCAGGATGTCCATAATAGAAGTTAAGCCTTTACACACTCTGATCATGACCTGATCCTGATCAGGCAAACCTTAAGAAATTTCTACGTGTGCTCATCCGTTCTCTCTTACTCTCTCTATGTCTCTCCCACTCGCTCATACACCCGTTTTCATCAAATCCCTCTCTCTCTCTCGCCCTCTCTGACGTCACAGACCTGCGCTATATTTTCTCCTCCTCCTTCCCGTCCTCCCTCACTCCAGCCACCCATTCGCAGCACCCCAATCCTCAACCCTCGTCTATGTAAACGCTGCCAACCCTATATAGATAACTGCGGGCCCGCAGTAGTCGAGATCCCGGTACGAGCAGACGGTGCAAAATCCTCCTACCCTTATACTACTCGGCTTCTCGTACAGTAGTAGTAATGTAGTATACTAGGGATAGTACGCTATTGGCAAATGCATATACTACGGATCCTACCCGATTCTCCCGCTTCTCCAAACATCCGCCACAAACGCAGTCTGCCGTGTGTACTTTATGCTCGCGGATGCATAGGGGTTTCCTTTGAAAATTGCCATTTGGCGAGATTGTGTTTTGAATTTCGAAGATTTTTTTTTCTATTTCTTTCCTTTCACGCGATGATGAGAGGCAGCATTTGAAATCGAAGATCTTGCGGGTGTACCTCCGTATGCCGCGCAGCGTTTTACCATCGAGAATCTGTTTAATTTTTTTTCTTTCGAATTGCTCGAAATCATTTTTTCGAGAGACTACTCGTTCTTACAAATTTAATGGTATTTTGAAAGTTTGAGAAATTATTTCGTGGAAAATTCTTGTTAGTATTAATATGTTTGAAATCGCCATTAGCTTAAAATATCACCATTTAAAGTTTAATGTAAAAAGTAACAATTGGCAAATTATTCAACGGATCCGCATAACTTGGGGCTCAAAAGAGAATTCGATTTTCAATATTTTTTTACGATAGGAAAATTAGAATAACGAGGTCGGGTTTTTACACACAATTAATACATAGTCTTGCAGGGTTCGAGTTTTTTTTATTAAAAAATATTGATAAACGATGAAGTTATTATTATTCATAAAATGTGCCGCCGTTGCTGCATGGGCAATCGGTGTAGTTGGTTCTGGCAACGAGAGACATTTTAAAGGAAATATAAAAAAAAAACGTACTTTCAGTACAATACTAAAACTTAAGTATGACCTGACGCGTTTTGACATTTGAAAAATTACGAAAACACCAAGCTGTAGAAAAGAAACTCGATTTTCAGCCAGAAAAACAACTTTAATTGTTATGAACAAATAGATAAACATAACAAAATAATAATCCGCTCGTACGATAGAAAATATTATAAACCGTGCTCTTTCCGAATTTGAAATGAGTCAGGCAAATAGATTTTGTGATACGACATACAGCGTTTTGTGAAACAGTATCAAGAAAAGTGCAAAAAAAAAAAAGGTATGCGATGAGCTGAGCCTTCACAAAAATCGTCATAACTCAGAAAATTTTGGGAATTTTTACAAAATCTTTGTTACAAATTAAAGTTGAAACCCTCGGTTATAAAACTGCAAGAAAAAAATTATATTTTTGACATTTTAAGCTTACACAGACGCCTCAAAACCGACCGTCCTAAAATAATTACTCGTTTATTTTTATCCTACTGACAGAACGCAGTTCTGTCGGTTTAGGATTAAAATCTGCCATCACCCAGTTCTGTCAATGATTCAATTTAATTTGAGACAGTGCCGCACAGCAATTAAATTTATCTGAAGGTATCGTAGCGCAGCACGAAATTCCCTTTGTGTACATACTATACACGGATTATTCGCGAACGGATTTCGTTGAACATTCCGCGGCAATATCCCCAGGCGCTTTGCACCGAACTAAGGCCGAAGCTCGACGGCTTATTACATATACACCATCTGTATTACAACACACACAGACACACACACACACACACACACACACACACATACTTATACACACTGTGTATTACCAGCAAGTCTCGTGTATCATACGATTTCCCTCCCGGCAAAGACGACGATATTATTACATCCTGTCTAAACCTTATTTACGTGTACCTTGTTAACGCAAATACGATTTATAACGCATAACTCCGATGTACCGAAAGCCCGGAGAAAAATAAAAATCTACTCGAAACGCATCTCGCGGTGTTTTTGTCCTCTTATTTTGTTAATAACAATATCGTCCAATGGAAATAAATTAGCGCAAGTGAAGGACGCGTGACACGTAGTTTTCTCAGTTTCCCTGCGCCCTCTTGTAAACTCTTGGCTCGTAATCGAGATCCATCCAAAGCCAAAAAAAATCGATAACCCAAAAACATTATTTTTCAATTTTTCGATTCTTTTCCTAGGGTCTTCAGACCTCGATGAGCGACATCACAATTATTAAAATCCACCGTAGCTTTTAAATGCAAGAAAATCTACTAACAAATTTTCCTCGTAAGCTTTGGAGAAAAAAGGCAACCTACAATTTTCAAAAGCTCCCTCGTTCCTCTTTTCCTAGTAAGATTCTCGCTTTGTGAAAAATCACTGGGCTTCGAAATTTCCACAAGAGAAAAGACAAATATGTGTCAGCCCGACGAACGAAACGTTTTTTCTTTCCCACCTCTCATTATTGTCGTCGTTGCGAATAAGCACGTCCTTTCGCGTGTCACCTTGAATTTCGACGACAGCGACTGTCCTCGAGTTGCCGCGGGGACACCCTTAACTCGATTCTTAACGGAGCATTGGGGTGACCGAGGTTACAGAACGACGATAAAATACACCGACCGCAAGAGAGAGAGAGAGAGAGAGAGAGAGAGAGAGAGAGAGGGAGAGAGAGGGAGAAGAGAGAGAGAGAGAGAAAAAGGTACGGTTCGATAATGTTGTGGAGGATGCTCCGAGAGCCAACCCCTATGTGTGTCCCTGTACCGAGAGTACCGAGACACAGGGGGATGAAAAAGAAGAAGCGACAGGGCGAGAACATTGAGAAGTCAGCCGGCAGAGAGCACGGTGAAGAGGTAGGGAGGGGGGGGGAGGGTTAAGGGGCGAGGGACTCTGGGGTCGTGATGGTGACGTGACCGTGAAGCAGCACGTTGCACCTTTATCCAACCACCCGGGGTCTTACAAGTTCCAAGTTCACCAGAGTCCTATAGTTATAGTACGTATATGTACGACGGGTACAAGGACTCGCAGTTGAAAGGGCATACGGAAGACCTTGTGTTTCCTTGGCGATGGGCCATCGATGCATGTCTCAGTATGTATATTTATTTATTCACTTATTTATTCATTTATTGATTGATTTATTAATTTATTGATTTATTTATTCATTTATTTATTTAGTTATGCATTTACTTATTCAGTTATACAAATTATACATCGGGGAACAAGATTTATATTTTCCCAACCTCATGAAGAAATTATCTTAGGGATCCAATTAGATTTCCTTACTTGTTTCCACCTCCTGATACGGATCCAATGGGTGATCGCATTGAATCCTTGTACTAAAATGTCACGCTTTATTATTCATTTTTTATTATTTAAACTGTTCTGTAGTTTCTGTATATTCAAATTGTTCAGCTAGTTTATATATATATATATATATATATATATGACAATTAATGGAACCCAGAGCCCCACGCAATAACGAGAGCATCCAAACAATATGACCCCGGCAGGAAGGCCATATAATTCGGCCAAAAGGTAACAATTACCCGGCACGTTAAATGATTCGGTATTCGTGCGCTCACAATGGGCTTTTCTCCCATCCACACCCCCGTCCAACGCAACATCACCGGAAACCTCAATACTATCTAGAAGCAGCATTATTGTTCATTACGCTTTTGTTAACAAAAGCCGGATATTTCACGGCTGCGTGAAAGCTATCATCCGGTAAATACAACCACACATGTTTGGTTATTAGAGATTTCGAACAATTTATATATACACGATCGACGAAAAGTTTCCGGCCAAAACTTCAAAAATGTTCCGGAACGATTTTTTATGCCATTTCGCTGATCGTTCACATAAATGAATTTATTATAATAAACGACACTTTGAAGGGGAGGAATTCACCTTCATTCCGTTTTTTTTTAATTTTTTACTATTTCTTTTACTAGTACCCTTTTTCTAAAACGACCATTTTTCGCCATTTTTTTGTTCCTTTTCTGGTGGACACCGTTTACAGACAAAATTTTTTTGGGCATTTCTTTGACCGGAATCATAAAGGAGGAATTTTATGCTCAAGCATCAATTTTGTTTTTTTCTAAAGCTTCGTACGATTATTTTTCTAAAGATAGTTTGATTAAAAAAAAAGAGAGACAATTTGAAAAATAACGCGTAACGCGAAAACGACAAGGATTCAAGGAAAACCTCAAGATAGTAAAAAGTTGAATCGGTTTTCGTTGAGTACGCGAGAAGTTTTTCAGATTTTTTTTCAAATTTTTTTTTTCACCTGTTTTCGGTAAAAAGAAATCAGATGATTTAATTGGAGTGCCCAAAATTTGAATGTGCTTGCCGAAGACCATAAATAATAGAATGTTTTTTACAGAATTATATTGCAAAGCCATATAGTTCTGTAGACTCCAATGACATTGTATGACACTGCACTTGAACGTTAGCATTTTTTATATTACTATTCCATTAATTACCAACCCTTATCTCAGTCAGTCAACCCTTATCTCAGAGAAATATGACAGTCTACCTTCTTTCTTTAATTCTTAAGTTATTTTCTCTCTTTGTTTATCTTCTCTCCATGTCTGTTCGTGTCTATATAAATTCATTCTGTTCATGAATATAGAATGATCGGGATATAATCGCGAAACAGAGGTCGCCCGAGCAACCCGATAATTACGTCCCGGCGTAACGAGACCCTGTTAAACTCCTGCAAGGCTGCAGGGAGGTTGGGGGGGGAGGTGGTTACCAAAGTTGCGTCGACGTTAAATCGCTTTTGGGGTGTGATCCCTGTGCACAAACGTATACGAGATGTGCACTCTACACCCTAATTTACCGGTGAAAGGCATCGTACAGTCTTTGTACTCTTGCAACAGGTGTCGAACACATACCCGACATATTATCGATGATTCCGCGGACCTCAGGATCTGGTCGCTTTTGTCGGCATGTGCAGATTTGTAATTTTTTTCTTCCCTGTTTTTTTTTTTTTATTTTTTCGACTGTACATGAAGAAATTTCCACAAATGCTGAAGGGTATTGGGATCAAACAAAATCAAACTATATTTAGGGCAAAGACTTCTATAGAAATTATACATAGCCATAGGATCAAAGTATTTCATTTTTGTGAAAAACATAAATATATCGGTGAAAATTGAATTCGCGAAGTTTTCCCACGCGTAAAAACAATGTCAGGAACGTTAAATGTGCTGTAAAAGATTGCGAAAGCACTTCGAGTAAGGAGTACGAAGTACGTTTCCACAACTTCCCTCTTGTAGGGAAACGCTTTGTGTGGATGAAAAATTATTTTGGAAAAGTGGAAAAAAAAACAGATCAATTAGAGGCTTGGATAAAAGTCGTAATAATTTAAAAAGTGAATTCAGGTACGACAGTTTGCTGTAAAGAAATTTTTGAAAATGTAATGAAAAATTGAGAAACATTTAGAAATAACTTTAAAAATTGCACTGCCAAATAATGAATGGTACTGAGAATGAGAGATTAGACTTACCGATTGCAACACAGTTACGTTGCAATGATGTACTTGCATTTTTCTCCCAACCAAGCTTTGCAAAAGCAAATAATTTTAAATCATCAATCCCATGGGGATTATTCAATAATTGAGACATTTGCAAACAATACGTTTTGAAGCTGTCATCACTGGGCATGGGAAACACCACCAACTTTACCACATTGTATAAAATGTGTCCCATCTTCAAAACACGTTCTTCCACAAATATGCGTTGTTGTACCTCCCCAATCACAAATTGCACTAATACTTATTATAATATCACAGAAATTCGCACTAAACTACATGACTGTTTACGTTTTACAGTTCTCTTATGGCCGTCATGTTTTTTAGTCTCCGTCCATATGATGGATCCCAATAGCGCGCCTCTGCCCTGTTCAATGGATCGGGGTAAGCTTGAGGCCCGAAAGACAGGTGAATTTTCAGTATTTTTTTCTGATGAGGACATTGGCACGACGAGGTTGGGATTTTACACACAATTGATAGATAGTCTTGACGAATTTGAGTTTTTGTTTAATTGGAAAATATTGGTAAACAGGGAAGTTATTATTATTTGAACAAAGTGCTAGCGTTGCTTCTTTGCCAATCGGTGTAGGTGGTTCTGGTAATTAGGTTCGTCTGTAGTAGTGAAATATAAAAAAAAATGGACTATTAGTATAACAATCAAACGTTCGTATGACCGGATAATTTTTAGACATGTTGTAAATTACAAAAATGCCAAGTTGTAGAAAAAAAAAGTTCGATTTCCGACCAAAACATCAACTTCAATAATTTGGTATTGACAAACAGATAAACATATGAAAAAAAATTGTTCGTTCATACGATAAAAAATATTACAAAC
Organism: Ophion ventricosus; assembly: GCA_963932345.1. NCBI lineage: Eukaryota > Metazoa > Arthropoda > Insecta > Hymenoptera > Ichneumonidae > Ophion > Ophion ventricosus. The sequence goes on along the minus strand of OZ010714.1, from coordinate 9,635,023 downwards.
TATGCTCGGTGCGAATTTGAAGTGTGACGAATAGATTTTCAAAGAGGACTTGCACCGTTTCGTAAAACATAATGTTCGAGATAAACGCAAAAGAAAAAAGAGTAAATCATCAAAATCGTCATAGCTCGCGAAATTTTTCGAGTCACAATTTAAAGTTAAAAACCTAGACTATGAAACGACACAAGAAAGGAAATCGTCCCTCTTTGGTCAGAGGGACGAAATTTCGTAAAATAAAAAAAAATATATTATCACAGCACGGTATTCCAACCCTTCCAGCCATCATCAACCAAAGCGGAAATGAGCAGAGCTAGGAAAAATCAACCAACCAACCTCTGAATTCATGTCCAATAGAACCGAGCGGCGCGATTTTATTGACTGTTTTTTTCTAGCTTTGCTCATCTCCGCTTTGGTGGATGATGGCCTTAACATCATCCCCCAAAAAAAAAAGAATTACCGGAGAGGTGCTTGCAATTGTATATTTGTATGACGTTCGGCCTTGCCGGCGGGGCAGCTGGCGCGAAGTTGAGCAAATCACCGAAAACAAAACATTGGCGCAATGAGGGGTCGCGGGGTTTCGCCGGGTGGCGATTGTTCGCCGCTCGAGCAGAGCATGCGGAGAACGCGGGGAGCACACGCAGGGAAATTGTGGTCGCGCGCCCCCGTTGTAAAGAAAGAGAGCGAAAGAGACAGAGAGAGAGAGCGAAAGAGAGAGAGAGAGAGAGAGAGAGAGAGAGAGAGAGAGAGAGCTAGAGGTGTTCGGTCCGGGTGGAAAGCTCGCGCTATATATAGGAGCCAACACGCTACAGCAGCAGAGCAAGAGCATCGTATCCCTCTCACGGTCCCCTCTAGCACAGGCTCCTATATCGAGGTTGCTTGCTGCGTAGTGCCAGCACTGCTGGTAGTGGTGATGGTGATGGCGGTCGCGATGGTGGTGGAAGCGAGCTGGGGGATGAAACTGGCCGCCAGGCAGCCTCGGGTGGATCGATGCCGCGACTCCCGTACTATCTCGCACTACCGTGCATACTAATATATTTATATATATATATATATATTGGGTCTATGCATAATTCCGTAGCGAAAATCGAGTCTTCCAAACGCAAAATATTTACCAAAAAAGCGATTTTAATCAACTAGATATATTCCATTCTGTTCAATGACTTTCTGCCATCTCTCCACGAGTTTTATTGTTCCTATTTCATAGAAGTCCTGAGATCTTTGGGCAAGGAAGTCATCCAAATGGTTTTTGAGAATCACCAGGGAACTGAATGTTTTTATATTCAAATTGTTGTCTAGCGCCCGGTACAAGTGATAGCCAGAAGGTGCAAGGTCCTGACTATACGGTGGATGCACCAAAACATCGCAACCAAGCTGCAATGACTTTTGCCGGGTCACCGGACAAATGTGTGGTCTGGCGTTGGCCTGGTGGAACAAAACGACCTTCCTCGCCGATACGGGCCGTTTCTGATCGATTGTTCGCTTAAATTTAGCCAGTTGTTAGCAGTACTTGGTCGAATGAATCGTTTCGTTGATTGTTAGCAGCTCACAATAGAGCTACAGCCGGCTGAGTAGCCTTCCCGCGCTTCGACCATGATTCTTCGACACGGATTCTGTTCGACAATGTAGGAATACTTTATGATTCGAATCGGATTCGTACATTGGATTCCAATGGGGAATCCTGATTAGAATCCAATTTACAAGCGTGACGTTTCAGTACAGGGATCCAATGATGACGATGACCGATTGGATCCCTATCAGGAAGTAGAGAAAAGTATGGGAATCCAATTGGATTCCTACGACAATTTCTGCACGGGAAGATGCATTTTGAAGTGGATAGTGGGATTCAACTCCATTGTGAAAAAAATTTTTTTTTACGAGTATTTCGCATTCGGCATCTAATTATCGTCATTCTGCTGGACTCAAAATAGAATTTTGATTTTTTCCCAGTATACACCATGTTTTTCTGGCAAATACTACACATCACAAAAATACGCCATATTTTTTTTTCATCGAGGACTTGATAATACCGTTGAAAATCATATTGTTCGCAGTCGCATAATTTCCACTTCAACATGAGGACGGTGAGGGTAATATGAGAACGTCCCTCGAACTCGAATGTCTTTAAAATCACCTTTCCTCTTATCATCCTCCTTAAAATCACCTATCATATATGCATATGATAAACCATAATTTTTTTAAATTCCTTTAATGTGTCTACTCTATGTGACAGCTCCTGTCAAACTCATAATTACACCTGCGCTCGATTAAACTGGTCTCTATACGGACGTAAGCTAGCAACAAAGCCGAATTAGGATTGTACTGACCTGAATTTTTTATTTCCATCACCATCGAAATTGACAAGGCAACGCGGTACTTGAATTTTGAAGTACCGACTGATTCAATGATGAATTTATTCGTGAAATGATTTTCTCGATTACAACGTATGCCCGGACACTCGTGGATTGCGTGGAAAAAAAAAAAAAGAAAGAAGATGAGGACTTGCGCGATGTTTGACGGAAAATATTCGAATCCCCAATCAGCACGGCAGACTGGTTCGTGAAAGCAATCAGCTGATGGCCAAGCTTCGAGAGCTTATTGCGCTATATATCGGTGACAATTTCGAGTATTTGCCAACACCCGGACACTGTGCCACCTCTCTTATTTACCTCCGTACGCGATGAAATTATCACGCGAAATCAATTAACCTTACGCACGAATATATCGTACGGACGTTTTTGCAATTTGATTGGACTGCATTGGCAAGTGCAAGCGCGAAAGAAAGACAGGAAACTTATCGAAGTGTTGCAACAAATAATAATAATGAGCAACGAACGAAGCCAAAAATAAGGCTCATTTTGGTCGTAGGTTCGTCAGAACGCAGAGCAGCAAAATTTTTATCGGCATAGCTGGGACTTTTAAAGTCAGTATAGAGAATTTTTATAAAGAGACGTGGGATATCAAATTTGATTATGAGAACAGATTTTGGTGCCATTTAGAATTCCATTTAAATAGAGGTTTCCGTTCTTTCCGTAATTATTCGCCTCTATCCTTGTCTGATTTCTATGTACGCTTTAGATACTAAAAATACCAAAATTTCAAGTGAGAACACTAAAACGCGCGAAAAATAAATTCTCAAAGAAATGGAAAATACTTGCTCGTTATATTTTGCAATCGAGGCTTTTTCTTCCACCGGAGAATTATTTTCAATTTATCTATTTTTAACTATTATTATTCAATTGATAAGATTTCGAATGTCAAAATGCATTTAATATAAAAAGTAATTGAAATAAGTTCTATGAATTTATTCTATTACAATTGATGTAAATAAAAGGTCATAATTGATTTAAATTGAAATTTCTCAAGAATTTCATTATTATTATTATTATTAAATGTATGTAAACTTAAAGCAATAATTTTTATACGAAATTGAATTAATTGAAATAAATCCTATGAATTTATTCGATTATAACGAATGTAAATAAACGCAAAATAATTTATTCGAATTCAAATTCACTGAATTAAAAAAATCTCGGAGCTACATAATTAATTTGAAAATGTAAAAATTCTTTTTCTCTACACTGCGTAAAAAAGAGTGAAAAAGTGCTTTAAATGAATTACAGCGCTAAACAAATCGAGACAAATTCAATATATTTAAATAATTAAAGCATACAAAGTAACAATTATTATTATGATTATATAAATATATCCGAAGCGATCATTTTTATTGCAAGCTCATTTCCATATATATATAAGAAACGCATTTGATTTTTTATATATACATATTAACTCTCGTCCCCCAAAGCTGTTTTCAGCTCCCGTCAACCCCAACGGTGGGTCGTTCGAGTTGTTCGCGTATTTCACTATTTTAAAACGTTCGAAAAAATCTGAAAAAATTCATAGGCCTTCTTTGAACCCTTAACTAAATGAAAAAAAAAAATTGTACGTTTAAAAAAAAAAATTTAATAAATTTTTTTTTCAAAATACGGAGTCGTGCAGGCATTTTACACGATAATGCTTAAAAAATCATATCTCCCATTGTTTTTAACTTAAATTAAAAAATCCAATGGCATTTTTTAGTTAAAATGACATCCTTTTGGAAAAAAAATGTGAGAAATTTCGAGCGTTAACACTCCTCCTCAGAACTCACACACTCCTCTTCATCGACGTTGTCCTCCTCCTCTGAGGCATCGCCGCCGAAATATTCGATATTTTCCCGGCGCCGAAGGGAATACATAACCTCGTCACTTCAAAGTAGCGTCATTTTTCTAAAAAAAAAATCGTGTCTCTTCTAAATACACTTTTTCTTATTTACAGAACGTATTTTTTACAAAAAAAAAAAAATTATTGATTCTTACTTACCTTAACCCCAACGGTGGATCGTTCGGGTCCGTGCTCGATTTACTCTTGTTGTCCGTGAACAAACTGAGAGAAAGTAACGGCGCTTGGCCCTTATGGCGGGCAACCACTTTAGATGCTTCGAAAAATCAATTTTTTTAAATTTCATAAATCGTTTGCAAAATATCTTAAGAATACACCCTGAAAATTTCAAAACGACATTCGGATTCCTTCTAACGGTATGTATATAAATGATAAAGACTCTCCGCTCGACTCCCAAGCGCGCTCAGGTATTCACGAGCGCTCCGTTAGATAGTTTGTTTGGGTTTTCGTAACCCAAACAAACCCAAACTCGACCGTTTAGCGATTAGCTCCAAAACATCTCCATTCTGGGTACAAAATAATCGAGGTAGCGGCATTTCTTGCTGCTATTTTATTCAATCAAGAAAATTCGGCCCTACTCATGGTTATGAATGAACTACAAATCGTAGTTGGCAGGCAGAGCTACGGATATGCCGAGCAGATGGATCAGATGCGCGTGGCTCGGCAAAATAGAAAAAGTTTATTAGAGACAAAAGAAGCTCGAAAAGCTCGTAAAGAAGAAATGCAAGCTTCAAATGAGTTGCATGAGGAAGAGGAAGGACTGCTATATAATGGTGGAATCGCTGATTAATCCGTAAGATACTTTATCATTTGATTAAACACATTTGACTTTGAGTTTTTCGTTTGTGAAACTTTAAACGTGTTTTTCTTGAAACGACATTTTTTCAATTTGCGGGAATCATAACTCAAAAACTAATTGATGGATTATCTTCAAATTTGGAACACGTTTACATAATATGATTTATTAAAATATGAACCTAAAGTTGGAAAGATTAGATTTTTTTAAACATTTATTATTGCAAAATGCCGGGAAAAAATGCTAAAAATCGATCATTTTTTTTCAAACACGTTCCAACATTCAATTCTCGATTTTTTTTCAAAATTTAGGTTCATCTTCTTAAAAAACATCTCAAGCATGTATAAAAATTTATTGGACTATTTCGGATGCGAATTGCGAGCTGCACAATTCCTGCAAATCGACAACGACGATAAGGACACGCCAAGGGACACAGCGGATTACACCTTAATTAATGCATGAAATAACTTGAAAAAATTACCAAAGCTGTATGAAAATATGAATAAATTATTGTCAGAGTTGCGGAAATTTTCGTTTTTTTTTCACAATAAAAAAAAATCCAAAAAATTCATCTAATTTTCGGTCTTCTAAAGTGGTTGCCTTATATTACCCTCTCCCTAACTCCCCCCCAGGTTCCAAATTTTTACCTGCAAGAGTCTACGAGTATTCTGTATGGAAAATTTTTGCTCGGACACGAACGACCTACCGTTGGGGTTTGAGGGTTAAAATCCACTCAAAGCAATAGATATTGATCTTAACGAAAAGAGCGCACCCGTCAACTATTTCTCTACGCCAATCGATCACCCAACGCTTCCCGCCCTTCACTTTCTAGATCTTCCTGCCAACTTAAAAGTCCCGAATATATCTCTGTTGCAGCGAATGTAGATATGAGCTCGAAAGCGACGTGCAGTGGCAGCGCTTCGTTGAACTACGTGGCCGGCTCGGGTCTTCGATTGTCGTTGGTGTTTTGTCTGGTGATGGCGCTAGTGTTGCATCAACGAGAGCAGCGACACGCAGCGGTGGCGTCGTTAATCGTACCAGCGAGGTTAGCCCAACTTCAACATCGCGCAGTAACAACAGCCTCAGCTGCGAGAGCCTGCGTCTAGTCAACGAAGAACAATTATCACAGCCCCAAACCGCCTCGATTTTTTTCCCAACCCTTCCAACCTTCGCTTTCTTCCGTCACCAAAATCCTCTCGATTTCTTCCACTTCGCGTTCCTCACTCGACTCGTCGTACGCACGCGCTCCTCCTAGTTCGTTCAGTCCTCCGCTAGAGTTCTCAATTGAAACGAAAGAAAAAAGAAAAAGAAAATAAAAAAAAACACGAGCAAGAAAAAAGTAATAAGGCTCTACGTACACGAGCGAGGAATCTCCAATTTCCTATATTTCGTCCGCCAATTTTTTCTTCCAATTCCTCCTCTTTCGCATCGCCGAGATAATTATAAATACATATATATATATACACACACACACACGTGTATTTATATATATATATATATATGTGTGTGTATGTATATGTATATATATATATATATAGATAAGTAGAATACGAATCTCGTTTATAATCACACCGGCAGTTACGCAGACACGCAAATTGCGCGGGAGAATACACACACGAAGGAGAATTTGAAAAAGCAAAAAAACTACGAACACGAATACACTAAAAAATAAAATATACACAGCAGACATATCAAGCTATTAAAACTAATAATAATAATGATAATTTAAAGAAAAAAATATATATATATAATATGTATAGAAGCGCAGCAACGCGCGAGCGCAGCGTTTTGTCACGGTGTTATTTAAGGGCGATGTTAAGATGTTAAAAAAAAAAAAACAAAAAAGTCATCGAGTATAATCGTACGAAGCAGTGAGATAAAACGACCACTCTCGCGGCCTGCGTCATTCCAAAAAAGTGAAAGACGAAATGAAAATAAAAAATCAGAACAAAAGCACACAACATAAATTCATCCGCCGACGAATACTCGCGATTGTTATGCAGAATCGAAAAAGAAACACAAAAGGGTCAACCTTTTTGACGCATTCGAGATAAAAGTTTGACGGAGTAATTGAAAAACAAAAGGGAAGAGATTTATTTGCACCGGAAGACACTACTATCACTCGCGATCCAGCAACAATTTTATCTCTGCGCAGTTTTTTCACGCCGGTACGGGACGTTCCGGGCGAAATCGACTGGTCCACCCTGCGCCTAGTGACGGTGATTAATTCGACAGATTTTTTCGTATCAACCGCTGGCAGAATTTTTATCGAGCTGGTGATCCACAAAAAAGGACAGAATTCAACATTTTTTTGGGGATTCGGTGCATAAGGATTTTTACAGTTTTTTTTGCTTTATCGGATTCTAATTTGTGTATTGGAATCTAGTGGATTCCAATTAATTGAATTTAAATGCAATCATAGAATTTACTTCAATTTATCGAATTTGAATACATTCATAGAATTTATTTAAATTTGTTGCATTTTTTTCGGTATGTTAAGCCCTGTAATTAATTTAACACACGTTTTTGTACCAATCGCTCGCGGAATATTAATTTTAATCGTGATCCTCGAGAATAAAGAATTTTCAAATATTTTTTTGATTTGAAGTTCCGAGATTTTCATACAGATTATTGGCTTAATTGAATTTTGAATTTCAACAAATTAATGGCATTCATTTAAATTTATCTGACAACCGATTAAATTGACAAATTTGATTTAAATGAATTGAATTTTAATAAATTATTTGCATTTATTTGCATTAATTACATTTAAATTAATTAACAAAATTTATTTTAATTGATGAAATTTGTTTCGGTGCGCTTGTCACTGTAATGAACTTAACGCTTTTTTTTTTCAATCACTCGCAGAATTTTAATGGATATCGTTATCCTCAAAAAAAAAAAAGACTTCCTAATTATCGTTGATTCGGAGTTCTGAGATTTCCTCAGAGATTTTTGGCTGCACTGAATTTGAATTTGAATAAATTAATTGCATTGATTTTTATTTATTTCAATCGAATAAATTGACAGAATTGATTTAAATTAATTGAATTGGAATAAATAAATCGCTCGCGCTGAACTTTTTCGTGTCTTACGAATCATTTCTACCGGATATTCGAAAAAAGAAGACGTACATTCGAAGAAAAATATATATAATCAAAAAACATATCTCTCACGACTGGTAGTCGCGGTCGATCTAGCCCGAAAATCCCCGTACACACATATATAGACGTGAATTATAAATTTCTTCACTATGCACCCTTAGCAAATCGCAGCGAGAGAGCGATTCGGTCCTCGGTCTGTATGTGTGCGTATGTGTGTGCGTGCGTGCGCGTGTATGTGTGTGTGTGTACGCGACTGTCTATATGCGAACATGTGCGTGCGTGTGATTGTATTGGGTGTTCGTATAGTAAATAAAAAAAAAAACAAAAGTTTAACGAAAGAAAACGGGATAATAATCACAAAGAGAATATCTCTCGGCTGGCCGGGGAAATTATCGTCGCAGTGGACATGGCGCGTGTTTCAAACGAAACGAAAGTTTTTCCGAGTTGGGCGAGCCTGGTGTATAAACGAAAAAAAAAAAAAATTGTTTAAAAAACAAAACGAACGAACGAGCGGCTAAAAAAAGCGGATGTAAGAGAGCGACGAGGAAAAAAAAAAGTAATTCGTGTCGTAATTTCGGTTTCTCGAACGTTCGCACAATTAACAACTTGCTATTTTTAATTTTACCATTCTCCATGGAGAAGAAACCAGAAAAATGTGCAATCCGCGCTAAGGGCTAAGAAGAATGATACATTGAAGAATTGAAGAAAAAAAAAAAACGAAGTGCGCCTCGAGAAAAACGAACCGTTGAGTAAAATGATTCAACTGATTCACGACATATTGAGAAGCAGATCTACTTACAAAATATAATCGTCTTGGAGAGAGAAGTAAGGAGGTTTATGCGATAAGAACGAAAGAAATTACCTAAAAAAGAATGCGAGAAAGAATAACGTTTAACTAAAAAAAATCGAGAGCCTACTAGTAAGCTTTATACTATTTATATATAAAAATCGATTATTATATATATTATATATATATATACATATATATATATATATATATAATATGTATTTATAGGTATAAAATAGAGTTATATAATAATTATATATATATACATATATCTAGATAATACTATTAATAAATAATGAATATAATATATAACAAAACCCGCATATATATATATATATATATATATATATATATATATATTTATATTTCATATATATATACATATATATATGCACATATATGTATATGTATAATAATAACAACGATAATAACGAGGATGATGCTAAATATGATAAAACAAACGAGAGAGTGGAAATAATATGATAAATACGGATGGACGGTTTCTTTTCTTTTTCTTTTAGATAAAATGATGTATAAACCATTCAGATACACACGCATACACACACATACATATATATATATATATATATATATATATATATATATGTATATAAAAATATGCATGTGTGTATGAATGTATATACACACTCGGATTCCTTGCATATTCATTCAATACTCGGCCAGCGTCACCATGTTGCCGCAATTTCGAATTTTTCTATTACAATAGAATCCCTCTATGAAAAAATCTACAGATATTACACAAGGTGCAACTATTTCATGGCATTGAAAATGTAATCAGACTTTTTGGGTGATAAAAAAAGGTACATGCAAATAATATGAGTTGCTCTCGCTCTCTGTCACTTTCAAACTCTCTAACTCTCTCACTATCCATCCATCCATCCATCCATCAAACCCAAACAAACACAAACAAAATCAAACAAACCCAAAAAAACCCGAACAAACCCGAACAAACCCACCAAGCTTGTAATGTACACACCAAAATTGAAACTTACAACTTGTAACCACAAACGACTTTGCATGTAATGCGGCTTTTTTCAACAATTCACAGGCATTTAGCATGTCGCAGCTCCCCCCACCCTGCTACAACACAGCGGCAGTGAAGTGGGGGTAACTTTAGTTTCGTGTGACATCTCGCTAAATCCGACCCCCTATATACATCTTTAAAAGTATTTTCAATGCTAAAATCCCTATACACCGATAGTAAGTAACAATAATATATGAAATTTTCGATGCTCAAAGCATTGAACGTCCGAGAGACTTCAGGACAGTGACACTTTTTTTTCATAATTAATTTTTCCTTTTGTTTTGTTCGTAAAATTACAAAGTGCGGCATTAATAAGTGCGTACTGATACAATCGAATATTAACCATAACACGAAGATGAGTGTATTGCCGAAATGAACGAGATCCAGATGAGATCCGTTTAAATTGAATTTCTTTCAGTTTTTCTCCAACACGAAAATAGTCTTCGAATCATCTTGCTCCTATTTTGAGATCCGAATTGAAGGCGAACACTCCTCGAAGATCCAAAAAAATGTTCTCGTCAACTCGTTGGAAATTGGGAGCAAGTGATAGAAAAAATAAAAATAAATGAACAGTGATCACAGTGAAAACTACACACAAACGCACAGCGTTGGTCGGTAAAAAAAATAGGTACGCTTGGCCCTTCCTGTATACGGGAGAGCGTACCTATTATTTTTTTTTTGTGCGACGCCGTGCCACGTGCGTGCACGAGAAATTACGATACGCTGCACTTTCCTGACGTACAGCTCGCGAAGGGCGAAGTCCGTCGTATGCCGAAGCGTTACCACGGCTAATAACATGACTAATTAGAAGAGGGCCGGGGTGGCCGCAAATCACTCGACGATCGATCGCCTCTCGAGAGAAAAAGAGCACGAGGAAGATCGAGAGAGAAAGAGAGAGAGAGAGAGAGAGAGAGAGAGAGAGAGAGAGAGAGAGAGAGAGAAGAGGGTGAGGAAAAGAATGTGAATTCTCCCCCTTCCTTTCCAGGAATAATGATAATAATTCTGATAAAAAGAGGATCTCTCAATATCGTTCTCTCTCTCTCTCTCTCTCTCTCTCTCTCTCTCTCTCTGTCTCTCTCTCGCTCTCTCTCTCCCCCCTCTCTCTCTCCCCCTCTCTCTCCCCCCTCTCTCTCCCCCTCTCTCTCTCTCTCTCTCTCTCTCGCTCTCTCTCTCTCTGTTTCTTTCTAATCGTCGCTTCACACTCTCCCTTCTCCCAGGGAGAAGTGTGGTCTCCAGGTCTCTGCGTTTTTTTCTCCCTCTCCTTTTTTGATTGTGTTCGAGGCGTTAGGGGCGCGATTTTCTTTTGATAGAGGTGTGTGAGGATGCTGGCCCCGCGGGATTCAGTCGAGTGTCGATTCTCCCTGGAGTCGAAGCCGTACGAGAATGAGAAAGAGAAGGAGAAGCAGAGAGAGTGGCGAGAGATTGAGAGAGAGAGAGAGAGAGAGAGAGAGAGAGAGAGAGAGGAGAGCGAGGGAGAGACAGGGTGAGAAAGAGCACGAGATCCCAGAAGATGGAAAAAGGAACAAAAAAAAGTAGAAAAAGAAAGGAAGCATGAGGAGGATGGCAACCCAACTTTTTACCATCGCGGTCATCGCTGAACGAGCTCGATCGACCTCGCCGTTTCCATCGTTTCGCGACTCACACGCCACAGTCTTCAGACATAGAGATAAAAAAAAATTTAAGCCGCGGGAATAATTGTCAAAAATTATACTATCGTTGTTATGGTTATCGGAAAATGACCGGCGCGCTGAACGATCGATCGGTGAATGATCGATGTAGGTCTAATTCCGAATGCAGCTATCTGAAAATTATTATTATCATTATTATTATTATTTTATGACTACATTATAATTACAATATTATTAATGCTGTTGTAGTTACATTATATTACATGTTTTATTATTATCATCATCATTAAGAATAATAATAATATTATTAATTTGATTATACTTACATTATATAACATATTTTATTATGATAATAGACTTATTGCTCCGGACAACACACTTCCTCAGTTTGCAGTGGGAAAAATTCATCTACCCCCTGGCTGGAACTTATTTTTAATTAAAGTTCTAAAGTTAGAGTAAAATTTGATGATAATATTAAAATTGAGATCTCGATCTTAATTTTACTGTTATTATTATTATCAATAATGATAATATTATTATCGTTATTCGTAAATGTATTACATAATTACGGGACGTTAAGGCCTAAAGACCGCGTAAGTCGTCGATCGCATATCTACGGCCCCGGTTGAGAGAACAATTTAAAGATAGAGGATTTGGTCATCGCGAAATCGAAGAAAAATATGAAATAAAATGAAAATCATGATTTTCGCTTCCTTAAAAAAAAAATCCTCGAGCTATGCAAAACGAAATTGGATAATTTCAGATGATAAATGTTAATTATAAATGAACAATAGCGTATAATGGTAAAAGAAAAATGGCGAAAAAAATGACAAACTCACGGGCGTTTCCGTTGTTTAAAAAAAAACGACATTTGTTTTTT
>OZ010714.1:9562517-9622368 GCA_963932345.1 Ophion ventricosus | reverse complement strand
AGTTCCCGGCTTCGAATGGGACTGTATTCACGATCTTACCTGAAGTTTGAAGTATCCTCATACCACAAAATTTACCCTCTTCACATGTCGGAATAAATACCTTTTTTGGAACGCGCACTATGCTACTATTTTTTTCCAAAAATAGCATATCTAAGGAGTATCACGTCTAAATTTTAGGTAAAAATGTTGAAAATTCACGGAACTATGATTTTTTTAGCGAAAAAGTGTCTTTTTTGTGTTTTCACCTCTTTATGAATTTAAAAAAATATGTCGCCGTTTTACTTCTTATAAATAAATTTTTCGTACATCATCTAGAAAGTTCAAAGCATATTCCGTAATTTTTTGAACCACTTCGGACGGATAGTTGGGCCACAATACTTTTTTGAATACTGACTGGGTAGAATCGACCCAAGTGTGACCACCGCGATTGAGTTTGTAAGTGTGACCACGAAGGATTAACCACACGTAAAAATGTCAGTATTCATAAACTGTCAGCATATTTAATTTTATATTTTACTTCTAATCTTATTATATCTAATTGTATATTTTTATAATATTTAGTTATCTGTTTAATATTTTGATCCCTATCCATATTATCGACATTCTTTATTTGTTGTATACTATTTTGCAAATCACTAGCTTTGTGTTAATTCGCCTCATGGTAAGGGGAAGGCATAAATAAACTAATTAATCAATCCATCAATCTCCCTCTCTCTTTCTTTCTCTCTTTATCTCTTTCACGCTTACAAAGCGCGGCATAATCCAAGCAAATCTCCAAAAATCTTCCTATTACCTTAGTAGTGTTAATACCGAAATTCAAAATTGCGGCAATGCGACATCCAGCGAGACGAATTATTATTTGGACTGCGTGAGAGGAAGTTGAACTGGTGGTGAGATCTATGAGTCTTTCTACACCGAATTCAATATTCCTAGCATCGCTGATGACGTACAGAATAAAGTTTGTGGCTATACAATATATATGAGCTGAGAAACCGATAGCGAGAAGGGAAGGGGGCGAATGATGAGATTGCGAATATCGTAGAGAGTTGAAAAAAAAATTCAATGTTACTCTTTGTAACATCAATACGAGGAGAAAAGCAATCAGTGTGCTTTGACTGTCGAAGTAATAAGAGTAAGATAAGGAGTAAAAATAATATTAAGAATAATAATAATATTAATAACAATTAAATAGGCTACTGACGATTAGTTATAAGCAGCTGTATTATTTAATTCAGGATAAGTATACCAAGTTGTGTTTGACTTAGGTATGACTAAGTGTGGCTCTATCGATGTATCTATTTCGTGTAAAAAGAGTGATGGTTCAAAACTAGCGAGCGGATACAATATAAACGCGGATTAAACAAACAAAAAATACTAAACGTACATACATGCACACACACTCATATATATATATGCACTACTTTAAAAAAATTAAAGGAACAAACATATTAAAAAAATGTTTGGGCCATTTTTGAAGCGCTGTAACTTTTAAAGAAATGATCGTACAGAAACGAAAAAAAAACATTTTGAAGCTGTAAATCTGCATGGAAATTTTTTTTTGAGGTTCCGTCGGAGAGCAAACAAAAGAAATATGCCGAAACAAAAATTATCCTTTTTCATTCAACTTTATAGGCATCCACGGACTTAAAAAAATAATTTGGTCTTTTTCAATACCAGGGTCAGAAAGCCCGATTATTTAGCTTCAATTTGCTTTTTGAACGAACTCTGTACAACCATTTGTTTCGGTGATATCGATGATTGAGTTAAAAGTGACCATTCTGTCTTTGATATCTACTATTTCTTGAACCAATAACGCTACAGGAAATCTATAGACTGTTCCGAAAACTTGAATACATTCTCTAAAAGTACTGTTCATTGTGTTTCAAAAAAAAGTATATCACCTCCTACGTTGGCTTGATAAAAGTACAAAAAAGATACGTTTTTTGCTCTTTTCGATGAATGTACTGCCATTTTGCAAATCATCACAAAAAGGCTATTGTTTTCAGGTTTTTTAGGCTATTTTTTATGCTTTTTGTATCCCCCGTAGGCCTATTAATTTTTTTGTTTTCTTCAAACGAAATGAACAGTACTTTTAGGGAATTTATTCACGTTTTCAGAACCGTCCTTGGATTTCCCGTTTGATTCATAAGATATCAGGGATCACAGAGACAAAATGGTCACTTTTCACTCAATCGTCGATATCTCCGGAGCAAATAGTCTTACAGAGTTCGTTCAACAAGCAAATTAAAACAAAATGATCAGGCTTTCTGACTTTGGTATTGTAAACGTCCAAAAAATGCTTTAAATTACGTGAATGCCTCTAGAGTTGAAAAAAACTTTCGAAAATTTTTGTTTTGGCATGCTTCTTTTGTTTGCTCTCCGACGAAAGCTCCAAAAAAATGTTCAATGCAAGGGTTGTAAACGAGAGATTTCAAGCTTCAAAATGCTTTTTTCGATTCTGTACGATAATGTGTCAGGAAGTTGCAATGCTTAAAAAATGACCCAAATTTTTTATCTATTTTTTCGTACCTTTAATCTTTTTCGAGTAGTGTTAATATATTTACAGAATGATTCACAACTATCAAGGTTCCTTTTGAGCACACGGGATCCGTTATTGCAAGCAAAATACCTTTTCTTTAAGGCCGTCTTCTAGTCTAGAGGGCCAAAATTTGGGGATTTTCCAACATGCGATTAAAAAAAAAACAAAAAATATTTCCGTATCTATCTTTTTACCACATATTTATTCATCCTTTGACATTGTATTAAAAAATTGGCGAAAAAAAACATCCATAATTCTGGTAGATGCAGGCTGGTAAAGTGGGGGTGGAAAAAAAAACGGCCTCTCCTGGTTGACATGATTCCAACCCTCCTGGTCATCTGAAATAAAAAAATAGATTCTTAATTAGTTAGGATGTCATTATAGCCCCTACCTCAGGCAAAAAAAAAAAATTCGCAAAATGGCGGCTGTTTAAAAAAAAGGTCATTTTTGCCGTTTTTTTTCACGATTGTTGATTTTTTAAAAATAATTAGTAACAAAATTTCGCGATAAATCTGGTAGGGGCGATAGAGGGGTGTATAGAGAAGGTCCACAAAAAATGTTAAGTAAATCGGTTCATTACAACTTGAGATATTATGTCAACCGTCTCGAAAAAAGTAGTTTCGAGAAAAACGCGTTTAAAGATTCGAGTACAGTTTCAGGCAGTCTAAGTCATATAATGGTACATATACTTACATTTCGTTAATCGGGGATTCCTGGTCCATAAAATACTCCTTCTTCTTCAAAATCGAAGTCTTTTGATGTTTTTTGATGATGAGAAGTTAGTCGAGCAGACGGAACCGTCTATTGTTCGATTCGGTCCGGCAGCGCCGGTTAAGTTTCCACCTCACTAATTACAGCTGTAACTCCGTTAATATTTGGAATTTCCAAATTTCCTTTAGAGGGTATATTCTTGAAATACTAAACATTGAAAATATGCAAAAAAAATCGATTTTTTCAAAATTCTAGACTAGAAGACGGCCTTAAGTTTCGTACGACAAAAATTGGCCAAGATATTCGGGTTTAAAGTCCAAGTAAATTGCTCGCAAGCATACACCGTATATGCTCACTAAAGGAACTCTAGTAGTTGTGAAGAACCCTGTATATATATATGCCGTTATATGACCAGGGATCGCGATCTCTTTTCATCGGTTTCAATATTCGTAAGTCGTCGACCACGTAAATAATAATTTTTTGCTAGATATATATATACAGGGTGGTCCAATAACTATTAGCACCTTGGATATCTTCGAAACTATAAGGTTCACAGAAATATTTGCTGAAATGAAATTGCACAGTACGAAAGGGGCCATCCGATAGCGATAATAGTTTTTTTGCAGGTGGAGGTACTTCGGACATTTGAAGGTCAACTCCATTTTTTTTAATGGATCGGTATGTTTTTTTTTCTGTATCATGAAAGAGAAGCTTAAAACGAGTTCAACGACCTATAACATAACGTCATTGAAGGTCATAGAAAGTACAGAAAGGCGATAATACTTACAGTTTCGGTAGTAAATAAAATTACTACGTTTATAGTAAGATAAACGCCTTTCTGTACTTTCTATGACCTTCAATGACCTTATGTTATAGGT
The DNA here is from genome assembly GCA_963932345.1 of Ophion ventricosus. NCBI lineage: Eukaryota > Metazoa > Arthropoda > Insecta > Hymenoptera > Ichneumonidae > Ophion > Ophion ventricosus. The sequence goes on along the minus strand of OZ010714.1, from coordinate 9,618,240 downwards.
CGCTGAAGTCGTTTTAAGCTCCTCTTTCATGATACAGAAAAAAAACATACCGATCCATTTTAAAAACTGGAGTTGACCTTCAAATGTCCGAAGTACCTCCACCTGCAAAAAAAACTATTATCGCTATCGGATGGCCCCTTTCGTACTGTGCAATTTCATTTCAGCAATTATTTCTGTGAACCTTATAGTTTCGAAGATATCCAAGGTGCTAATAGTTATTGGACAACCCTGTATATATATATATATTTATGAATATTCATGTTTATACATGGATAACAGCCTTTCCCATTCTCTCAGACTCTTCGTACGTAAAAACAAGGTGTAGCAGTCAAAAAAAAAAAAAAATAAGCAAAGAACACATTTCACGAGTAATAACGATAAAAGAATATATTAATAACGTGCCGATTAAAAATATGACGCCGTATAATTCTACCAAGCAAACTACACTATTTTATTTCTTTTTCAATTTTTTTTTTCTTTCTCACTCAATCGAAGCTTTCGTCTCATCGAGCAGTTTGTAGCTAAATAAGAGGAACGGACGCAAAGTGCATACGACTCGTATATATAATATTATAATCGCTTGTTCGTAACGAGCTTGTGCCTATGTAGAAACTGTACCGTCGCGCTCCCTACGAGAACGTTCAAAAGTGCGCGTTAAAAAAAAACAAGGTGATTTTTCGAATACAGAGAGAACGCTCGACCAGGCGCGATAGTGTCAACATGTTTCTTTTGGTTCGAAGCTACACACGCTGAGGCTCGTGGCGAGATGATCATTCGTGAACGAGTGTATTGAATTTAGGGATACGTAGAGCGAGGCATCGAAAATCCAGAATTATAAAGAATATAAATTCTCGTTTATCATTGTACGAGCGTAACGAAGATTTTCTACCATGTTTTCTCTACAATTGGATTTTTATGAAGTTTCTCGAAGTTTCGCCAAAAAAACACTTGACCATTCTCCGGTCTGGTACGACACGCGTTCATCGAGAAGTACATGAGTTATCGCCACCTAGTGGCAAATTTTGAAAGAATTTTTTTCTAAATCTCACGTTTCATCTTACACGTATCTATAAATATAAAAATCAGTGAAACTGACAATTTTTCAGTCCTGTGAGGACACCGCGCGCCAAAAAATGTCGACACCGGCGCTACCATCGTCAATTCCCGACACTACCGACCTTCAACGGCTTTTCTTCAATGATGACAATTTGAAGCTTTTCGCGAATCTTGATTGCCGCACTCCATTGATTGCAAAACAATCAATAAAAGCAAGAAGATAGAAAAAAAAAGTCGATATCGATCGAGGCCCGCGATTAGCCGACAACGTTGAAACGTTTCATTTCGATTGGAATGAAAATCAAGAAAACGCGTGGAAAAATCCTGTTTTTTTCAAACGTTTCAAAATAAATACAATGCCTTTCCGCCGCGAATTGACAACTACGCCCTTCTAGCGTTCAAACATAAAATACGCAAAAGGCAAATAAATATAATGAGAAAAATAAATATATAAATAAGAACTTTACACGATGCAATATCCCGTCACACGCATACATACATGCCCCGTATTAAAAATGAACGCTGCAATGAACGGTAATTCCGTATTATCTTTGTAGATTTTTTTTTCTTTTAGTCGGCGATGATCAATCAATTTTCGATATAAACATATATATATATATATGTATGTATATACGTATACATATACATTCCAACTCCAAAGAAACCGACGCCATAGTTCACTGTTATTTTTGTCTTATTTTTTTTCTCTCAGCCGGCGACGATCAATCAATTTTCCTTATATATGTTGAAAATTGATGGACCGACTGAAAGCAAAAAATATGAGAAAATAATATCAGCATTTATTTCTTGGCGTTCATATATATATATATATATATATATATATATATATATATATATATATATATATGTATGTATGTATGTCAAATTCCTCATCCTGTCAATGGGAATTAACGTGTTTCGCTGGAAAAGTAGCCCGCAGGCCTAAATACGCTCTAATATCGTTATTCTAATAAAAAGGAAAAAAAAAGAACACAACGGAAAATGCAAAAGAATTATGGATTTCAGATGAGACACGAGCACGTACACACACACGCGAACACACGTACATACATTTATATGTCTGGCTATGTGTAAATAAAAATCAGGTATGTTAAGCTGACCTACAAGAAGCTTGAAGACGAAACCAAAACTACCATATGATTATATACATATATATATATATATATATATATATATATATAGCGTACGCTAAATTGAGAATATAATAACAAATAAATAATAAAAACCCCAGTGCGCATTGTTTCACCGTACGAGAAATCAAACGCGCACTAATCATCGTTCTCTCTGAGATCTTTATCGTTGCTCAGATCTCATATAAATAAACACATACACACCCTTTTCCCACCTTTATATAGAATCGCCAAGCGATTTATATAGACACAGCGAAATATACACAATATAGATGTATATGTTACAGTTAAAACCCGTTTTCAGTTTAAACGGGATTTATCTAGTAAAAACTAGTTCCGTCTGAACGCCTTCGTTTGAACTAGTTTTTTTCCTAGCGAGAACTAGAATTTACTCATTAATAAATTTGAACGTTAGATAAAACTAGTTTTAACTAGAAAACACTAGTTCCAACGAAATGAATGAGTTAAAACTGTTTCTGAATGACCATTCCGTGTACCTTGATCGATTAAATGACCACAATTAACGCTCTCTGTTAAATCTAGTATTAACGGAAAATGAAAAACAAATTTTGTTTGGATTTGTTTGGATCTGATAACTAGTTTTTCCTGGTTAAGGGGAGTTTTAACGGACGTTCAAATTTGTTTATCAATAAAATCTAGTTTTTATTGAGAAAAACTAGTTTTTTTTACTAAAGAAAACGCGTTGAAACTGTAACACATATATAAAACAATGTATTTAGATTGTATCGAAGAATGAGAGCAAAATGAAAATAGTAATTAAATTTCGTCGATATGGATCGGCCAATGACTAAAAGGAAATAAAGAAAAAGAACATGCGAACACAACAATTTCGAACACTAACCATGTCGCTATTATTCTGTTTTCGTGTATAATACTTACATACACACATACATGTTCGTACATATATATATATACGAAAAAAAAACAGTTTGCTGCTTGTATATAAACATACATATATATATATATAAAACGATGAGGTAATATCGTAATAAAGATGATGTACCTACAATAATCACGTGTCACTTTACATCCACAAACCTATCTTTTTTAAACTCCACAGTTTTTCTTCACGTAGGATTCACCCTCTTCACCGACTGGAGAATGAACAAAAGCTAATTTATATTTAAAATAATTAAAGAATATAAATTGTCGATAAAATGTGGAATAATTTAGCAAAAAAATCACTGGTGTCGTTAAAACCAATTTCTTAGTATAACGAATTTTGACGCCACACGAAATTTCTCTAGTCTGTGGTACAGTAAAACCTCGATTAACCGGGCAGGCTGGGACCGAAAAGTGAACGGACCGAAAACCATAATCGGAATTTGTTTTTTTTTTGGTACAGTATTATGAAAAAAACAATATATATACGAACTTTCATAATGACTAATACGGCTTTGGCATACATTTATATAGTTATAACTCGCTTCTTTATTTTTTTTTCCGGGAAAATGTATTATTTTAGTCTGCTTCTGAATTCTACTTTGGTCTGTTGCTATTGTCTCATTCGCTTGAGATCCAAGATATCGATAGTTATGGCATCCGCCTGTTGTTCGAAATAATTCGGAACGATTTGAATCGCCTCTCCAGCTTGTCTGTTTGTGACTGGTTTAATCGATAGCAAACTCTCCCCACTGTCGGATTCATTTTCTACCTCCGACTCTATAGGCATTGTGTTCGATTGTTTTAAAACGTCCCTCATCAGATCATCGTCCAAAAGAACTTCATGTCCCGAATTACTATCATCGCATTGCAACCACGGCTCGATTTCTGATTCTTCTATGCCTACCAATCCATCTACTTCTTGTAGTACCGCTGCAAAGCCATAAGACGATAGAATATTCTCAGATGTCTTCAAAGCATCGTTCTGGACCTCAATGGCGTTTTCTGCTAGCATTATTTTTCGAAACAATCGTACAATACTTTCATTTTTTACTCCACTCAAAGCACGAGCGACTGCGTAAATTGTATCCTTCATCTTCAACGACTTCTTGAATGTCAACAGATCACGGTATCCGGTCAAATTGGTCATGAGATCTCTACTATAAAGTTAACGATTTGAGTATATATGACGTAGCACACGAAAATATAAGTGGCAGGAACCCGGCACGATTAATCCACTGTCCGATTAATCCGCTCCCGGTTAATCGAGGTTTTACTGTATGCACACCGCGCAGCTTATTCATGATACGACTGTGCACAGTAGGTGTTCTAAAGGCGAACAATAAAGTTTTTATGAGGTTTAAGGGTAAGTATTACTTTTATTATTTAAAATAGAATCAATCTGAGATTTTTTGCCAAAATTTAATATAAATTCGTAATAATAGGTCAAAATTAGACATGTTCATTCACTGGTGCTGTATTCTTAACATCTTTCCAGTGAATGGACATATGGGCTCTGTTCTGATAATTCTCAAAGCACAGTGAAAAATTTAGCTCATCTGCTGAAAATTACTAAATGAATTACTGTTAAGAATTGACAAGGTACACTTCATCAAATGTTGTCGTAGAATCATTTTTTCTCATTCATCATTCGTTTTTCTTTTTTCATTTTGACAAAATTCAATGTTCTGTTTCTTTGTCGAAACAAACTTTGGTAGCTTTTCGCAAATGTCACGTTAAGATGCTTTGTGTATTTTCTACGCAACCGTAATAACAAATATAATACTCATATGTAAAAGAATATTATAATTTTTGTGCAACACAGTGATATCTAGCATTTAATAAAAATAAATAATAAATCGTTATCCTTTACAGCATTTATCTACACTATATGTTCATTCAATGGTGGTCGAGTGTCCATTTACTGGTAATTTCGTCCATTCACTGGGGATTTAGTAATTCCGCTACTTATTTATCAATTCCCTCCAATATTCTTCGTTGCAACTACTTGGAATATTTGTTCCTACTATCAAAATAATATCTTTTGTTAGCTATAGCAATGGAAAAATTTATTTTGATGAAATTTTCATTTTACGGGGCATCGGAATCTTATAGTGTCGTTATTCGTCCATTCACTGGTCGATTTCCCCTATGCAATTGGAACTCTAACACGGAGAGATTGTAATAAGAATTGCGCAACAAATACCCAACACACATCATGGAGAAATTAAGGAAATAACACTATTTTTTCGTTTACAAGAAACTCCTTTGTCCCACCGATGTTACGTAACTGCATAAGTATATATTTTCGACTTTTCTTTACAACTTGTTATAGACAGGCCGTAACTCTTTTGGCAATGCGTAAATGCGAGGGGGAAAAAAATGCGTTTGAATTTTTGTACGGATCGAGTTGAGGCGCGTATCTATCGCGCGTCTTATTCGCGAGAGCAAAGAGAAATTAAGATGTGGCAAGGTTTTCGTAGTGAAGAATAGAATATAAGAGAAAAAAGGGGCGAACGTCGTAAGACGAGGAAATATCACAAAAAAGATATCACGAGCGTACCCGATAGCGGGCACGCAATGTCGACGCGTTCTTGCACTACTTCTAGTCACGATTCTCTCGTAATAACAATAATAATTATTATAACGAGATTTTTGGTTTTTTTTTCTTGTCGTGTGAGAATTCGCGAATTGGCACGTGAAGGTACAAAAGGCGATGCCACCTAGAGTGGGTACGAAAAGGTATCTGCACGGAGCGCTTTTTTTCTGTGCGTGTTTTTGGAGATTTCCATTAACACGCGTTATTCGTATCAACATCGATGCACGGAAACGTTGCTATGGAATACAATAACGTTCAAAAATATTAATCTCTCTTACGCATAGACGTTAAACAAATGCGAGGCGTGCGAATACCTTTGATTGTCCACTGTGTATAAATGCGCAACTGGAATGAGCACTGAGACTTCTTTTTTAAGGGGTGTACACCACCTTGGCGCTTGTAAAAATAGGTATAATTTTTTTTTTAACGCAACTATTACATATGTCAAATAATTTTTGTTTTCACAAATACATTATAGGTTTATGAAGAAATAAAAAAAAAACGAATAAAAAAATAAGTCGTCTGGTAGGATCCTCTTTTCAAACTGGTGAACAAAATATCTCGAGATCTACTCAACCGATTTTGATTAAATTCAAACCACATATTCTTTACAATATTATCTAGGATGTAGCATAGAATTTTTTTGATTGAATGCCACGTTTATTTTTTATTAATTTTTAAAACTCAACATTTTGGTCAACATCAGAGTTTTTTTTCGAACAGCTGTCATTTCTGCAATATAATTTTTGTATTTTTTTTTCCTATGCTACACTCCAACTACTCCCTTTCTTTAGATGAAAATTTATTATTTTTATTTTCCCGACGACACCTGACAGAGAAAAAATTCTACCATCGGCAAGGGGATTTTCAAAAGGAGGCCCTACTAGACGACTTATATCTCCGCGATTAAATATTTTTTTATTCGCTTTTTTAAATTTTGTTCATAAAACTATAATGTATTTGTAAAAAATAAAAATTATTTTTTATATTTAATAGTCGAGTCGACAAAAAAAAATGTATACCTACGTTTCCGAGCACCAAGGTGCTGTAACCCCTTAAGCTGTGTAGACTCGGGACACCGTTGACGACGAAATCCATCCCGACTTTAATTGAATCGGTAATCGCAGTCGTTCGATTCGCGACGACGGGCTCGAGTTTTTCTCTCCTATGTTTTGAACGATCCAGCCTCGGCTGCCTTCGCGATGAAAATTTTCACCGTAGCCTCGTCCAGCTTGGCGAAGTTTGGCGTTTGAACGACCGCCGTCATGTGATTCATGGCGAACTTGAAGCAAAAATCCTCGAGATCCTGAGAGAGACGTGACGCGTTTGAGAAGGTTCGTGTCTCGCTTATGAATGTTAAACAATACTAATTTTTTTCTTCCAGAAATTGTTAGCGCTAATGAACATTCAACTTCCAAGTTTTCGCAAGTTCATTGTTTTCGTGCAAAAAAGCATATATTTAAATCTGGAGGGATGAGCACAGTTTCTTATGGAGAATCGAGAAACGAACTGGAATTTTATTTTCAATGAGTGCAGTGACAGATATACGCAAGATAACATGCCGCGCAAAGGTAGAAAAAAAATTAAAATTTTGCGTATTTTTCTTAAATGTGAACCTCAAAATTGGAATTACAAGTTTTTTTTTTTCAATGACAATATCACTCGTGTCAGTTTATATTTTGAGGAGGGTGCTCACGGTCTATGCGGGCAGACGGCAAGAGGGGAACATATATGTCTTAACACGGGCGCCTGTCATGGCTGCCAAGTGCGAATAATCAAATTTTCGGTTACGTAAAAAAAAAAAAATTCCGCTAATATGTGGAATGCATATAATTTGACTGTTTAGAAATGTTATTAATTAAATGTTTTTGTGCTCGACGAAAATTAAAAATGAAAATGAATGGAATGAACGTTTACGTCCAAAAAAAATTTACTATTTCCGAGTCTTCTAAAGGGGTTACGTAGGTTTGAAAAGGTCAAAAAATCCATTTTTATTTTATTTTATTATCTAATAGTACAATATGTCTAGAATATTCTCCCAAAGTATTAAGTCAATCGGAGTAAAAGTCTAGAAGAGAGAGCCTTTGGGAATTCCCCCCGTTGGGAAAGACCGGCCGGGAATTACGCAGGTATACGCATTTTTCTCAAAACACTATTTTTGAAGTCGGTGGACACGATCTCTCAAAAACTAACGCACCGATCTTATTGAAATTTTGCACACTTCTTCAAAATAGCATTGACTAGTGATTGAACGAAGGCTTTTTGTTTTTTTCGATTATAACTAATTTTACCAGGCTATACGTAGTGTAAATTGTACCAAAAATTGAACTATTTTGCATACAACTCTGCCAAAAGTTCAAATTTCAATTAAAAAAAAAATCCTTCGTTCTATCACAAGCTATACTTATTAACAGAAAAAAATTTGGTTTTTTAATTTCAGATAAAGCTATCATGAGTTATCCTAACCACCACGAGGACATTCTTTTTTTTGGGGGGGATCTTCGGAAACCAGGCTGAATTGCCCAAATTTTTGGATGAAATTTTTAAAAAATATTGTTGAAATGTTGCTCTTTTATGTGCTTAACATTTTGAATGAAATAATTTATATATTATATTTTAAAAAAATAGAGAAAATATGCTTTTTTTTGGCTTAGAAACCCACGTAACCCCTTAATCCCTAACGATCTTCCTCCTTTTCAGATCAAGCGAATAAAAATAATATATTCGTTGTAAGGCTCGTACAGCTCACCAACGGGCGACTACTTATTACCTGTGCGTCGTACTCGATGGCTGTTTTGTATAAAAAGGCCACGTTCGGTACGGTGATACCCTGCTTGATTATCTGAACGCATCGTCTCTTCAATTGTGGCTCGAAGTACGCGTTCGCAAGATACAAGAGTTCTGCAGCAAAAAAAAAAAGTACAGCGAGAATTCGACGCACGTCCGCGAACAAAATAAACATTTTGTTTTCGGCAAGGCTGAAAAAACAACGTACCCAGAGCATTTTCCGCCGGTAAATCGACTTCGTCCGTGTACAGATATTTCAGAAAAGATCGGTAAACGTCGTATGAAAAATCGTCGTGCTCGATCAACCTGGAAAGATGAAAGGTGTTTTTTGTAACGAACAAAAAAAGAAAAGAGGATGGCATTTGGAAAAATATGTCGGATTGAAACGCACGGCTGATTATTCTCCGTCCAGTGTTCTTGAAACATCGATCTGAAGTATTGACATCGTATCTTCAACAAGGCCTTGTGAACGTGTATTGGCTTCCCGTGTACCTGAATTGTCAAGTCGCTGCTCGACTGAAAATTCACTAAGATTACCTTTTTCGATATAAATTATAGTCGTTTGTAAATTATTTCGCACTCGCTCATCGGCGACGAGGAGGCTCGAGGCGCCACGTAATTTTCTTTCATTCTTTCAATTTCATTTTCCACGTAATTGTCGATTTTGTGTACTGGGCGGACCTTGAAATGAACTTGAAAGAAAAATTGCCTTTCCTCGCACGCGTATCTATGAAAAATATACAGTTTTAAACTATACAGAAAAAAATACAGAAGAAAAACTGGTTTAGATCACAATCACCTCTTTTTGTAAATAAAATTTACATAATAGTCGGTAATCGCGCAACACACATGAAATATGAAACTTGCTTTAACCACACGTTCATGTTGACATTAATATCAAACTCTTGCAATACCTTCGGAAATAATCAACTAATTTTTCATCACTCTATAATCCAATTACCAGTCTTTAGACTTCACTTTCAGTAGGTACTCAATTGAATAAGTCTTAGTTTTCAGCTAAGAATGTTTTTTTTAACAATTTCATTCTCCATGTTCAGCAGTGACATATGAGAGAATCGTTTCTGAATCACTATGCTTCTAAACCACATTTGTATCCGCCTCATGACAGACAAACTTCTCTCACAGCCGGCGGAGGTCACTGGGAGTACTATTGCTGCGTGGAAAAGTTTATATAATAAGTTAGGGCAGTACGCCTTCTTAAGGCCAAGTGTCACACCGACCGAGCGGCCATGAGTGCGAGAGAGATAGCTGATTTGCAGATTCCCAATGATTTCTGAGACGGTTGATTTTTGGGAAAAAAGAAAAGAAACACGTTCCGCTCTGTTGAACGACGAACAACGGCTTTCTCTTCTTTTGCCCGAAATATGTTCCGTCTAGGAGAAAACTTGGCAGTAGGATTTTTACCGACTGGACGTGTGACACATGGCCTTAAGGTCAAGTGTCACACCGATCGAGCGGCCATGAGTGCGAGAGAGATAGCTGATTTGCAGATTCCCAATGATTTCTGAAACGGTTGATTTTTGGAAAAAAAGAAAAGAAACACGTTCCGCTCTGTTGAACGACGAACAACCGCTTTCTCTTCTTTTGCCAGAAATATGATCCGTCTAGGAGAAAACTTGGCAGTAGGATTTTTACCGACTGGACGTGTGACACATTGCCTTAATGTGATTTCTTAAATTTTCAGCATTTATTGTGTCATTTTTGAATTGAAGTATGTTTTTCATGTCCATCGTTTCAGCTCCTAAGGTTGACGTATGAATTATTAAAATCTTTTTTATAATTATTGATGAAATCCTCTCCGTTCTTCATATCCAATTAAAAAAATACATCAATTGCATGAGCTAACAATAGATTCTCAAATCAGCGTTTTAGATTTATGTCATATAATACTTGGTAGTAAATATTGATCTTTCAGTATTTTTCTGATTGTGTGTCTGCCGGCGAATCTAATGAATTGCTTTTGCTCAGTTGACTTAATTGCGAAATTTAAGTATCTATTTAATTTACCTAATGAAATAGCTACTTTTTATACAAATTACGGAATTATGACGAAGGCAAGTTTTATTAAATTATTTCTTTATGCCTGCTTGGGTGAAACTTAAATAAAATTAATCGATTATTTGACTTCAATTAATTTGCATCGATTTTTTTCTGAAGGGAGGGGACATCGGGCTTTCTCGGGGCGGATGTGCTACGCCAATGAGTAATTTGTTCGAATTAGGTCAACACGTACCGGATCATCGAAAGCCTGTTTGAGACAATCAAGTATACTCGTTTCCTCTTCGCAGCAGAGCCTGAGAGGTACATGCATGACACTCGGTGTTGCATAGGCGGCGAGTGCCTCGTGAATACTCGTGAAGGGCGTCGGTGTCGGTGTCGTGACGCTCTGACCTCGACACTGGCCCCAGATGAAGACGTGGCCAGTATGAGCGACCGCGACGCTGATGTGATTGTAATGAACGGCGGCGATGTCCGAAATTCTTCCCATTTCCGGTACGGTCAACTGCGTTTTTTGTTTTACAACAGAATGGGTGATTTTTTTTTTTTTTTACAGCTCGCTGACGTGCAAACCAGAAGCAAAGCTTGTGACTTTCTTACCTTCTGCGCTACGCTAGAATTTATCTTAGTGCCGAGACCTAACTGTCCGTAAGCGTTTCCGCCCCAGACGTAGAGAGCACCGCCGTCGCTCAGTGCTAGCGTGTGCGAGTAACCACAGGCTACCTTCTCTGCAACAATTAAGGCGGTATTCTAGTCTAGAAATTTGAAAAAAAAATCGATTTTTATTTGTGCCTTTTCTTAAAGTATAGACTCTTAAGAATATGTCGTCAAAAGGAAATTTTGAAATTCCCAATATTTACAAAGTTATAGCGATTTGAATACGGCCGGATTAAGAGGCCGCAACGACCGATTTCGAAGTCGAGGAACGTACACTTTACGAGGCAGGAATGGCCCCTTAATATAATGTAAGTATAACTTACATTATATTAATGGCCATAATATTACTTAGATAGTTGCGGTTGTCTGAAATTGTACTTAAAACTTTGACTTTTTTTTAGCCTGGTTGACATAAAACCTCGAGTTCTATTCAACCGATTGACTCCAAATTTGGTATGGAACTTCAGTATATATCCTTCTATCGTTCATACCTCGGACATTGCGAAATTATTATTATTACTATTTAAAAATAATTAAATATGTTGAAAAAAATGGGGCAAAAGATTAAGTTTTTCAGACGCCATTCGAGTCGGCATTAATTTTTTGTTTGTTTTGTACCTGCCATAATGACATTCTCATTGACCAACAAAATTCCTTCGATCTTTGTTTCAAATGAATATGAGATCACTTTATATCAGACATCTAGAGTTATTTAGTATATAAATTATTAGATAGAAATGTGGGCAGCATGTCATCTCCATAAGACGATTTTTAAAGTCGTAATTTTTTGTTAAGATTTCGGTGAACTTAGTTTGAAATTTTACCAGAACACTGCGATATCTTTTTACTTAATTGTCGACAAAAATCAGTTGTTCGTTAAATATTCGATTTCGTGAAAGGAATACCTTAACTGCAGCTAAAGTCTTAACTCTTCATATGAACTGTGCTAAGCTTGTCCATTTTCTTTGCATTTTTCAAACATCGAATTTCATTCTTACGATTCACTCCAATTCATGCAAATATGAGAGTACCCTTTAACTTCCCAGATAGACATCTAGGAAGAGGCCCAGATTTTTATCCGGATATAAAAAGGGCTAGAACTATAGCTAGGGAGAAAAAGGCCTAGATACATATCTAAAAAGAAGAGAATCGAGCAGTCTGATTCTTCCTAGATCTATAAAAGGTCGTTTTCTCCCTAGATATACAGTAAAACCTCGATTAACCGGGAGCGGATTAATCGGACAGTGGATTAATCGTGCCGGGTTCCTGCCACTTATATTTTCGCGTGCTACGTCATACATACTCAAATCGTTAACTTTATAATAGAGATATCATGACCAATTTGATCGGATACCGTGATCTGTTTACAGTCAAAAAGTCGTTGAATATCAAGGATGGAATTTACGCAGTCGCTCGTGCATGGAGTGGAGTAAAAAATGAAAGTATTGTACGATCGTTTGGAAAAATAATGCCAGGCGAAAACGCCATTGAGATCCAGAACGATGCTTTGAAGACATCTGCGAATATTCTATCATCTTATGGCTTTGCAGCGGTACTGCAAGAAGTAGATGGATTGGTAAGTATAGAAAAATCAGAAATCGATCCGTGGTTGCTATGCGATGATAGTAATTCGGGACATGAAGTTCTTACGGACGATGATCTGATGAGGGACGATTTAAAATAATCGAACACATTGCCCATGGAGTCAGAGGTAGAAAATGAATCTGACAGTGGGGAGAGTTTGCTATCGATGACAACAGTCACACACAGACAAGCTGGAGAGGCGATTGAAATCGTTCCGAATTATTTCGAACAACAGGCGGATGCCACTACTATCGATATCTTGGATCTCAGGCAAATGAGACAATAGCAACAGACCAAAGAAGAATTCAGAAGCAGACTAAAATAACACATTTTTCCCAGAAGAAAAAACTAAAGAAGCCAATGATAACTATATAAACGTATTCCAAAGTCGTATTAGTCTTTATGAAAGCTCGTATAAATATTGTTTTTTCATAATATTGTACCAAAAAAAAACCATAAATTCCGATTATCCGTGGTTTTCGATTATCCGTGGACTCTTCGGTCCCAGCCTGCCCGATTAATCGAGGTTTTACTGTAATAGACTCCTCGCATAGCCTCTCAACTGGCATTGTTTTTTTCCCTCACCTATAACGACTCCAGCGAGTCCGCCGACCTTGTGAGTGTTGACTTGATTGACGTATTTGCCAGTGCCCAACTGACCGACGCTGTCGTTGCCCCAGCCGTAGACCTCGCCATAGCTAGTGACCGCCATGCTCGACGATTGGCCGCACGCTATGCTCACAACTTTCTTTCCCGCTAATTTCGAATTGACCTTCCGTGGCGTGTTTTGATTGGAGCCTACGCCACTCCCAAGTTGGCCGCTCGAATTTTGGCCCCACGCAAAAACCTTTGTTGACGATAAAACACAATTTTTACGTCTACACGAATGAAAAGAAGACTCCGTCGTATTTTCACGACTGGCAGAGCACAATACGACGTACCTCGCCCTCGTCCGTAAGGGCAAGGGAGTGATGACTGCCACAGGCGACCTCTACCACCACAGCATCTCCCAGACTCGACTGTATTTTGGCCGGCGTCGAAACTTGATTGGAAGATCCATTGCCCAATTCGCAGAATCCATTGTGGCCCCAAGAATACACCTAATCAGAAATAAATCATTTCGGAAATGTTTGTATCAGCCGAGAAACTTTGCTTTTCGGTCCATAGTGTATTGGGTCTCAAAAGTTTGTCAGGGGCATAAGGAACTGCGGAACATGGAAATTGATTCGTCGTGTAGCAAAACGGCCGAAACTCACCTCTCCCGACTCGGTGAGAGCGAGCACGTGAGGTCCTATGCCGTAAGCGAACGTTTTGATTCCCTTGTTGGAGAGTGCGTCGATTTTTCTGGGCTGCAGCGTACTGTGCGTATCCCCGGTGCCCAAACATCCCGTAGTGTTATTGCCAACTGCGTATACGCTACCATCCTTCGTCACCATAAGCGCCTCGTTTCCAAGGTTGCCTGAAAGTCGCGAAACACTGAAATCGACGAAATAACGCGTAGAAAGAAAAGTGATCGGGAGAGAATTCGTAGGATTACCGAAAACCATGACCATTTTCATTTGGGCTATGAATTCCGGCTCCAATAAGCTGAGAATTGGCCAATTCTTCAAATCCGAACGCGACATCTTCACTCAATGACATTTAACTGCGTAAATTTATATAGAGATGTTGATTGTGTGTTTCTTTGTTTGAAAACTTGGGAGTTCGCAGCGGTGTCAACGCCGGCTTGATGACAAAGACGTTAAAAACGTCAGTTGGCAGCGACTTTTAAACACGTATACACGGAAACTAGGAGACCAAACTCCAATGGGGAGGCAGCGAATGAAGTACACACACAATGCGAATAATAATGATGGCGCGTCGATCGAACGGCCCCATAAATATAGTAATATGTCAGTCGACGAGGTGAAAGTGTCGGACGAGGTTCTAACCTCACAATGACCGGGCGTGAGAGTATACATTTCCAAATTATTGTGTAAAAATGAGAAAAGATTTTATTTTTCAAAGTACATAATTATGTAATTTATTATTTAGAAATTTAATCATATCTGCAGACGAAAATTTTGTAATACATTTTCTTTTTTGTACTTCGATAAATTACGCACGAAAAAAAAAGCAATCTAAAAAAAAAAACGACGCACCTGCATGCAGTCACTGAAAAAATTATACTGCTACATCAATACTGTATTGAGGGCTGTGGGACAAAAATAATACCGAGATATAGATTTTTAAAACTGAGCAAAGCGTGATTATAGTGTTAGGCATATCGTGTTAAATAATTATGTAGTTTCTCTACTTCGTTCATTAATAATAATCGAAAACAGATACGAATTTTGAGCTCAAGATGTTTGTTTTCGGGCAATAACAAAATTTGTAGGTTATACGTGGCAACACCGCGTTAACTGGCTCTGTCGAGTGACAGTCGAGCATTAACTGGCGGGTATCTGAAAATCGGCGGATGTTTAAAACCTACATACATTATTTGAACTCCATAATAAAACGTATTTATTCGTCCGCTCGGCATTTTTAACGTTTTCTCCACTTTACCAAATAAAAAATTCTAAAATGTTGTACGTTGAACGGTTCTTACCATGTAAATAACTTGGAGCCAACGATGGTTTAGCGATAGTCAGTCGTGCCAATGGCAGAGAATGACACTGTTACCTGTCAGTTATTTTTTTTTCTTGAATAAAATTGCAACTTATTGAAGTAAAAAGTTCTGAGCGGTTTTTCGCTTTATTTCAACGATGAAATTAACATAGGATTATCCGATTTAGATCAAATATGCGCCGTTTTGTTCGATAACTTTTGTCCATTTTGAAGGCAATTTCATAATTCCGCGATTGAAGAAGTCCTAGTTCCTATTGGTAAAAAAGTTGATCAGCTCATTTTCACAAGCCTCTCTTGAGGCCAGTTTTGTACCATCAAGAAAATTTTGCAAATGCTTGAAAAGGTGATAATCGCTTGGTGTCAGGCCTGGACTATACGGCGGTTGCGATAGAACCTCCCATCCAAGCTTTCGGAGCTTCTGGCGCGTCGTTAAAGATGTGTGCGACCTGGCGTTGTCTTGATGGAACACAACACCCTTCCGATTGGCCAATTCTGGCCGCTTCTGATCGATCGCCAGCTTCAATCTGGTCAGTTGTTGACAGTAGAGGTCCCAATTGAGTGTTTGGCCCGATGGGAGCAGCTCATAGTGGATGATTCCCTTCCAATCCCACCAAACACACAGCAAAACCTTCTTGGCTGTTAATCCGGGCTGGCTCACCGCGATTGGACCATGATCTTTTTCGGCTGTTGTTCTCGTGTGTGACCCATTTTTCATCGCCAGTCACGATCCGTTTAAAAAATGGGTCGATTTCGTTATGTTTCAGCAAAGAATCGCAGGCATCAATTCGATCCAAAAGGTTCTTTTGGATCAATTCGTGTGGCACCCATGCATCGAGCTTCTTCTTGAGACCCACCTTATACAAATGGTTCTAAACGGTTTTCTGGCTAATTTTCAGTTCCTGGGCAACGGAATAAGTGCTCACATGCCAGTCCGACTTGAAGATTTCCATGATTTTATCGACATTTTGGACGATTGGCCTAACAGAGTGTGTCTCATCTTCAACGTCCGTATTACCAGAACGGAATCGTTGGAACCACCGCTTTGCTGTTGCATTCGATACTGTATTGGGTCCATAAACAGCACAAATTTTTTTGGCCGCCTACTCCGCCTTTTCACCTTGGTCGTAGTGGTACGGAAGAATGTATCGAATTTTCTCTTTTTTTACCTTCATTTTGGAACGCTGTAACACACAACTGACTTCACCAAACAGAAAACTGTCAAAGAACTTTTTTTGAAGCATTATGTCACCTTTAAATCGCCGTATAGTATGACCCGATGCGATGTATATATCGTGAGATATGACTCACTAAAGACATGTAGCGGAAAACGCTCAGAACTATTTACCTCACCCAATATTTATATTTAATTGAAAGAACTATAAGTATTAATATAATTTCCCAGTTTGGAAATATTTTTCAACAATATTATAAGTTGGAAATTTCCCAATAATGATGTATTTTTACATGAAATTTTATTCGCAAGAATTCGAGAGCCTGTCGAAAACTCATTGTATTTTCATCCCTATTCTTGCAGCTGAAGAACGGTATCGAAACTCCTCAAGATTAAATAGTTTAGTCGTGTGTCCTACAATCGGATCCGATAGTTTGTTTACATACGAAGTATAGCATTTACCTTCGAAAGACCGCAGCGCCACCCGTGATATTCGCAATTTAGTGACGAGTTGAAATTCCGAGTTTAGACGCCTGTAGCTAGTCTCCATGCACGTATACAGTAGAACCTCGATTATACGAAACCATCCGAGCCGGGTCTAGTTCGAATAATAGAAACGTGTAATTGTGGGGAGCGGTTTTAGATATTGCATACGGAAAAAATAGAAAGGACAGGTATTTTTAGCGATGTTACGCTACGGCTTTTGTATTTCTAATATATGTTTGAAGGCCAGCATAATATATATACGTTTAATATAAATATTCAACAAGTACTTTAAAGTTTGTTTTTAAATCAACAACTGCTCAATCTTTGCATGGTTGCCGTATGGATGCTACGCATATTTTAGCGACCAAATTGCACAGACGCTTAACACAAAGAAGCTGCATAGGGCAGAACTGTTTTTATTTCCTGTATCGCTAGAGACCGATCTCCAAGGGCCCAAAATTCCTCGGCATGCGAAATTTTCGTGCTCGAAACTGTAAACCGACGCTCGGTCGACGGTTGTACGCGGCGAGCGCGCGCATTGTTAGCAACAATTTTGCTCGAGTCGATAAAAATGTATAAAATTTCATGCTACGAATCGGATAATGGAACGTTCCGATAAAGCACATCACCGTTCGTATAACGGAGCGTTCGGATAGTGGAAGTTCGGAGAATCGAGGTTCTACTGTATATGAAGCCGCGTGGTTGCGCATGCGCGCTATTATCGGCTCCCGATGCTGCCACCTTCGTGGATACAGTGAAGCCTCGTTTATACGTTTTGCACACATACGTTTTTTTTTATCATCTATACGTCAAGTTTCTCTGGTCCGGTAGATCCCGCCTATGAAGAATGTTATAAAGTTTCATTTCTACGTTTTTCACTTATACGTTTGTTCGCGCTTATACGTTATTAATGTTGTTCCTCAGCGTCCGTTTTAAGTTTTTTTTTCTCAGTTTTACGTTAATCATACGTGATATTTCTTTCACCGGAGAAAATCACACGTGACTGCTCTGTACTGCGTTTTGACGTTTTCAGTCAGTCGAGGTGGTGCCCGTAAGGGCAGTACGTGCGCCTACACACTCACACGCCTCAATACTGTCTGGCTGTGCGAGCAAGCTTGGCAAAGACTCAGCGAGCCCGCGATTGCAGAATTTTTCGTGTCCTCGCTGTGTAACCTGCGACTAACGCAGTGTCAAATGCTCCAATTTTCCGTGCATATTAATTCGTAAAGAGCATAACGTAAATTATAAGGATGGCTAGCTCAGCAGACGGAAGAAAGAGAAAATCACTGTCTCTTCGGAAAAAATTAGAAATTTTAGACGCGGTACGAGATAATCCCCAAGAATCCAGGACCAACATTGCGAAGATTCTTGATATTCCTTATTCCACACTGACAACAATTATTGGTCACGAAGCAGAGATTAGATCGAATGCTATAAAAGCCGGACCTACGGGTGAAAAGAGAATGCGAAACCAAGAGGGAAAATTTGCCGATTTGGACGAGGCGTTGATGAAATGGTTTAAAAAAAAACGAGCCGCAAATATACCCGTCAGCGGTCCGATGTTACAGCAGCGAGCATTGATATTTGCAGAAAAACTGAACGTTACAAGTGATTTCAAAGCGTCAAGTGGTTGGCTGCATCGATTGAAAAACCGGTGTGGAATAAACGGCAAGAGTGTTTGTGGCGAAGCTAATAGCGTCGATGAAGCTACTGTCGAGCATTGGAAAAACATCGTTTTGCCAAGAATTCTCATGAACTACAATCACCGAGATATTTATAACACAAATGAGACGGGGCTTTTTTTTAATCTTCCATTTAAAACGTTGGCCAAGACAGGATACACATGCCACGAAGGGAAACGTAGTAAAGAAAGATTTACAGTGCTTTTAACAACGAATGCAGATGGTTCTGATAAACTCCGTCCATTGGTAATCGGCAAATCGCTAAAACCGCGGTGTTTCGAGGGCATAAAAAGCTTGCCTGTTGAGTATGCAGCAAATAAAAAAGGCTCGATCACTGCAGATCTGTTCAAGGCCCAACTGGACAAATTGAATAGCAGAATGCGCCGGGAGAAGAGAAACATTTTGTTACTGCTTGAAAACTGTGCAGTTCATTCAACTACACTTCGTTTCAGCAATATTGAGCTGGCTTTTTTTCCCGCGAATTGCACGAGTCGTCTACAACCCCTTGATCTGGGTATCGTCGCTTGTGTTAAAGCAAAATATCGCAAGATCCTGTTGCAACAGACAGTGGCAAAACGTGACCTGGGAGAGGAAAAGCCGAAGGTTAATATCCTGCAGGTAACTTGGTATTTCAAATGATTTCGAATTTTCAAAATTACCTATATGTAGGTAATTTTCCTGATTATGTATCGGCGAATTTGAATTGTTGCTTTTTGCCCAAAGTTGACTTAATTGTGAAAATTGAATATGTATTTAATTTGCGTAATGAGATATTTACTTTTTATAGAAATTACGAAATTATGACGAAGGCAAGTTTTTTAAAATTATTTCTTTATGCCTGCTTGGATGAAACTTCAATAAAATGAACCAATTATTTGACTTTATTAATTTGGATAGATGTTTTTCTGGGGGGCGGGCGTGTCCACTCTAGCGCCCCCCCCCCCCCCCCTGGCTACGGCAAAGACTTGTACAACTAAAAATCCATACGTAATTTTTTTAAATGTTATTTTAAACGTATAAAAAAACCAACAGCTCAAAAAATGAAAAATTGCGGCTGTTCTTTCAAAATGTCAATTTTCGTCTTTTCCTGGCTGTTGGAAAATCATGGATTTTTTTTTGTTTTCGATCGAATCCCGATTTTTTTTTCTCCAATTTAGGCAATGCAGCTGGTGAACATTGCCTGGAATCAAGTACCATCTGACACAATCGCAAAATGCTTCCGAAAGGCGGGAGTTGTGACGCAGACCGATTCCGACGCACGATCTGATACGGACGAAGATATTGATACGATGAATGAACCGGGAGATTGGGATCGAGTACGCGAGGGAGTTCGAACGGAGGATTTTGTTTTGTACAATGAAGGATTGGATGCATGCGCAGGAAAAAAAGATGATGTCATTAAAGCTGAAGTCCTTTCACCTAATTTGGATGATGATTCATCATCAGGCGAGACAGACGATCTTGCCGATCAAGAACCAATTAAACTGTCTCAAGCGTTGTTCGCACTCGAAATCACCAAAAGATACATAATGTCGAAAGTAGTTAGCGAAGGAGACATGCGGATCCTTAGTGACTATGAACGATTAATATACGAGTGTTCTGTGACACAAAAAAGCAAACAAGTATAAAAGAATTTTTGCAACATGTACCTTGATTTTTGTTTTCACTATAAAATTCCGCGATCGTACTATGTATGAATGTACTTAACTGTGATTACATATCGCTTATTGATGCGAACACGCCTGTTGTTCACTAGTCTAAAACGTTAAAACCTTAATGTTACAAACGTGCATTAACAACACTGGACGATAAAAAATTTCGGCGACATGACCTGCGCAACATCAAATATCACGTACAATTTCGAATAAAATTGTTAAATTTTTTTTTAAAATGTTACTTAAAATATGTATCAATATAACTGTGAAATATTAACACTGTAGATTCAACCGTTTCTCTAAATTTAATTTAAAAAAAGTCACCTTGAAAGTGGGTGTTCACACTAGAATACGGCCTCAATATTTTCTTTAGATATTCGGCGATCCTCTGTTTTCATTGTCGTTAATGAATCTTCAGAATTTTTACATGCTTAGAGCAGTTTATATCAGTCATCCAGAGTTATTTTGTATGTTAATTATCAGATCAATCCATAAAGTGTTGCATAAATTAGACGATTTTTAAAGTCGTAATTTTTTGTTCAAAAATCGGTAACTTGGCTTGAAATTTTACCAGTACTCTGGGTTGTATTTTTACTTAATTGTAGACGAAAATCGGTTAATTGTTGAATATTCGGATTCATGAAAGCAATACCTTGAGGTATTAAATTTATCTTGAGGAAAAAAAATGTATTGTTTGTACTTTTATTGGTTTAAATTATGTATAAATATCCAAAAAATAATATGCGAAAGTTATTTGAGGTGGACATTTTTTTCGAAATATTCCGCCGATATTTTCAAAACTTTGAACGCGTTTTTCTTGAAACAATGATTTCAAAATTGGGCGAACTCGTAGCTCCTACAATTTTCAACCGATTGACTTTAAATTTCAACTGTACCTTCTTAGATTTTCTAGCGAAGTACACACGATTTTTACGATCGATTAACCATTACGGTTTTTATAAACAAATTAAGGCCGTTTTGTTAGTCGGAAATGCGATTTTTTTGCAAAATAGTGTCAAATTTGTAAAAATCAATATTTTGTAATAATCGTGGGTAATTGTAAAACTCACGTAGATTACGAAAGAAAATTATTTTTTGTTCTACCTGCTCATGTGCGTCTCCAACGAGTCCGCTCGTGGCATAAAAAAGGCGTTCTCTTTCTACCGGTCACTGGGCCGCCATTTTGTATTTTTTTGAAAAATAAAAATTTAATTTGAAGTACTTACAAATATTTAGAATAAACCCTTCAAACCTTATTTTGATTTAGCGTCATTAGATTTAAAAAAAATCCACAAAAAGCTTTGTTTTCCGCCGGACATCCCAAAGCATGTTTATATTATAGGCCTCAAAACTAATTCATCCTAAAGACGTAAAATAATTGCAAGCAAACGTGTTTTCACGAGTATGAAGAATTGTTGAAAACTTTAATTATAAGCACAAGTGGAAGAGATTTCAAATCTCAACGGTGATTTCAACCCTTTTAAGTCAGTGGAAAAAGAGCTTAGAGTCAAATGGATGAAATTCGTTGCAAATAAATCCAGTATTACAGATTATGTTTGATTTCGTTTACGACCCAGCTTTCGCCGGGCACACAAAAAATTGGTATATAGACTCATCAGTTGTTCCCCTCCACGGAAATCTTTAGTAAAAGGCGAAAGATTTATGCGTGTGTTGAAGGGAAACCAGAGTAACGAATACAACGTTCTCTCGCCTATATATGCTCGCTTTGGATAACAAACGATTACGAGAAGCGTGCAACAAGAGTCCATCTCGCGGCTACCGGGCGAATTAGAACCGATATTATGATTATTCTAGCCGACGTTTGTATTGACGGGCACGATGCTTACGCGCAGGCTTGCTTGACGAAACGCTACGGCAGAGAAGAGATGCGCCTGCGCGTGTCCCCCGCCGCTCCAATTTTGCGCATCGTTGCGATGAGACCGAAACACGCATGCAAGAGCGACAGCGATAGCCGTGCAGAGTGCAGAGCGAGAGAGACGGACTGAGGCAAGAATCGCGCCACTCTTTACCAAAACTTCCGACTGCTTCCGACTTGTTACGAATTTTGTTGACGGACTCGTCGACCAGAGCGTGCGCACGTGTTTTTCACTGTTTTCGAAAACACGCAAAAGCCGGATCGTCCATAAATGTATTACTTTTAAATAAATCACAAAATGACAGTCGATTTTGAAATAATCGTCGGTACGTACGAGCAATTTTTGCTCGGATACAAAGTCGCAAATGTCGACAGTGTAAGTAAACGTTTCAATTGAACTTCGATTAGAGGTTATGAACGCTTAAAGTTCCACGCTATGTCAGTCAAGCTGAGTGTTTTTTTACGCATAATATTCATGATAATTTACGAATAATATTCATGATAATTTATGAATAACATTCCAATGAAGCAACATTTAATAATAATTTGTCAGCGTAACGACTGTCTCTCATTGCAGGTGTACACCTTGGAGCGCAGCTTCGCTACTCACAGTCATTTGGCTAGTATAAGAGCGGTGGCGAGCAGCCGACATTACCTCGCGTCCGCCGGAGCCGATGACTGCGTTTGTCTCTACGACATGCACTACAGGATTGAGTCGGGCAGGCTTGCTCATCATAATGGTAATACGCGTGATTGCACCACAATTACGATAACGAATGCTCCAGGCACAAGTGCGAACGTATGCTATGCTCGGAAAACATAAGCACACTTTGGAATAATGTTAAAATTTGCTTCATTAGAATACGACAAAAGTTAATTTTTTTATTCTATCGCTCATATTTTTTCGCCGATTTACCATACGACAATCACCTGAACGATTTTTCTTACCTTCATAAAAGATCCATGAACTTCATCAATGAAAATATTATAGATTTTAATGGAAATTAAGAAATAAAAAAAATGAAAAAGAACATCCGATGCATTCCAACGATGCAAACTTCAACGCCGTACTTTGGGAACTTTTCATGGGGAGGGAAAGTTGCAAATTTTGGCTGAAAAAAGGTACTAAGGGATTGAGGTTCTTGAAAGATATTAAGCATGTGCCATCAAGATTTTAATTTTTACTCATCTAATGGGTAGCTTTGAACATAGTTATTTGTTTCTTGATTTTCCTACCCTTGCATACTTGCGTGCCATTTTTGGAGAAATAATGGTAGATATCCCTTAGAGGGACGCTAAGGGGACTCAAAAGAAAAAAAAATCTTATTTTCTTAGTAGGAAGTAGTAGATTTTTTGAAAATACGCTGTAACACGAGATTAATGAAGTCTGAAATAAAATATCTAGACGGAAAAAGTTCGATAAACGAACAAAAGTAAACGGATTAGCATTTCAAAATATATATATTATGTAAATTTTGTTCTTATGACCGCATCTGGTCGTAAAGCTGCGAAAAGTGTGCCGCAACTTTTCACAGTTATTGTACGTAGTTGCTTCTAAAATATACTCGGCTTAAAATGCAATCTATTGTCTATCAACCAATTGAAATAAAGTTTAGTGATAGTGAGATGTGCCAATGATAGAGAATGTCGCTATTGCCAAGTCGATGGGTTATTTTTTGTTGAATAAAATTGCAACATATTTTTATTTCATTGCGAAAATGCTGTGTATTAATGGGTTACGTGGGTTTTGAAGCCAAAAAAAGCATATGTTCTCTATTTTTTTTAAATATAATATATAAATTAATTTATTCAAAATGTTGAGCCCATAAAAGAGCGACATTTCAACAATATTTAAAAAAAATTTCATCCAAAAATTTGGGAAATTCAGCCGATGGGACCTGGTTTCCGGAGACCCCTCAAAAAAAAAGTGTCCTCATGTTGGTCAGGATAACTCCTGATAGCTTTATCTGAAATTAAAAAACCAATTTTTTTCTGTTTGCCTAAGTATAGATCGTGATGGAACGATGGATTTGAAAAAAAATTGAAATTTGAATTTTTGGCAGAGTTGTATGCAAAATAGTTCAATTTTTGGTACAATTTACACAACGTATAGCCTTGTAAAATTAGTTGTAAACGAAAAAAAAAACTTCGTTCAATCAGTAGTCAATGCTATTTTGAAGAAGTGTGCAAAATTTCAATAAGATCGGTTCATTCGTTTTTGAGAAATCGTGTCCACCGACTTTAAAAATAGTGTTTTGAGAAAAATGCGTATACCTGCGTTGCTCCCGGCCGGTCTTTCCCGACCGGGGAAATCCCCAAAGGCTCTCTCTCCGAGACTTTTACTCCGATTAACTTAAAACTTTGGGAGAATACTGTAGACATATTTTACTATTAGATAATAAAATATAAAAAAATGGATTTTTTGAAATGTTCAAACCCACGTAACCCCTTAATATAATATCCCAGCTTGGAAATATTTTTCAACAAAATTAGGAGTAGGAAATTGTCCAATAATTATTTATTTGTACATGAAATTTTATTCGCAAAAACTTGACAGTCTGCCAAAAAAGTCATTGTATTTTCATTCCCACTCTTGCATCTAAAGAACGGGATCGAAATTCCTTCAAAAGGACTGACGAATGATTGTTCTTCTGGATCGTGAAATTCCAGGTACCGTGAATTGTGTGTGCTTCAGTCCGGATTCGTCTCACATAATGACAGCGAGCGCGGACGGCGGTATTGGTGTGGTGCGATGCGGCAATTGGGAATTGGAGAAGCACTGGAAGACGGCGCACAAGGGAAGTCCGGTGAACGCGTTGGCGATACATCCGACGGGCAAATTGGCGATGTCGGTGGGTTGCGATGGTGTTTTGAGAACGTGGAATTTGGTCAAGGGTAGGCAAGCGTACGCGACAAATCTCGTGACGCGTCTGAGACAGGAAGCACGGGACGTAACGTTGTTGCGTTGGAGTCCGCAAGGCGACAGATACGTTCTCGCGACGAATCGTCGTCTCGACGTTTACGCCCTCGAGACGGCGGCCGTTTGCGCAGAGTTGACGTTCGATTCGAGGCTCGTCAGTCTCGAATTCGTGAGAAACGATATTTTGGCGATTGGCCGTGAAGACGGTCGTATAAGTTTTTGCAACGTTGCCGCGGGCTCGAGAATCCTCGAGGACGTCGAGGCACACGACGCGCGTGTCAAGTGTCTCGCTTACCGTGACAATTATCTCGTCTCGGGCTCGAGCTCAGGCGCCATTAAGCTCTGGCGTTACGGGAAAAAAGGCTTGAGAATTTTGTCCGAGACGAGCTGTGGCGCGCGTATCACTTGCATGACGCTTGCACAAATGTGCGCGTATCCCGTCGCCAAGAAAGAGCAACCAGAAGACCAAGAGAAAATCGTTGAACCGAGAAAAACCATGTTCCGCATGCGACAAGAGGTCCTCGTCGAGGACGAGGACGATGTGAAAAACGTGAAAAAACGGAAAAAGGCGAAATCAACGCGCAAGAGAGAAGCAGAAGTCGCGACGCCCGACCAACAACTCAAAACTAAATCGACAAAGAAAACGCGAACCGATGAAATTCTCACTACGAAAAATCTCGTCGGCGAACCAACAAGGAAGAAAAAGAGAAACCTGTCCGTGGAAAAAACGGACGATAGTCCCGCCAAAAAAACAAAACGCGAATCTGCGAAGAAAGTTTCCAAAAAGACTGCTGTGACCCAAAGTGAAAACATCGATTCGAAAAAATTCTCGAGCAACGACGTTGTCACGATCAAGAGCAAGAAAAAAAAGAAAAAGAAACACGAAACAACGAGCAACGAGAAAATCGCCGAACCGGATGCGAAGAAGAGAAAAATATGGAACGGGATTTCGAGCGCGTGCACGAGTTCCCCGTCGAGTAAAGCCAAGAAAAAGAAATCATCGCGATAGCCAAGTAGTCCGTGACGATATGAATGTTCACGCATTCGCACCTGTGAAAAAGGAGATTGTTTGGGTTTAATTGACGCAGCGACGATCCCGAAGAACACACGCACAAACACTTCGAGAACATTGTTCATCTCTTACGGTTTAATCGCAATCTGTATATAATATTTACAGAGTATCAAATAATACGATGAAAACACAGGCCTATCTACGTTGATGGAATTCATTATTTACAAGTTCTAATATTCAGTCTATATATACAAAATTGGTCCGTTCGCACTCGACGGAGTCACGTCCTTCTAATTTTCCTTTCGTTTACCACAAAATACACTTGTGTGGAGGATTCATCGGGCTGCCCATAGGACAGGTCCAGGCTTTTGCGAATTCGGCGTTGTTCGACAGCGTGCCGATCACCCTGAAGTGATTGGGCGCGTGGACACCCTCTATCAGCTTTGACTTTAGCGCTCCGTTCGTGTAATTTCCGCACCAGACCTGAGGAAAGAGTGTTTTTTTAATCATTCGGGATACTACGATAACGGAGCTTTAGCGATTGGAAAAAAAACTCGTTTTTTTGCTTCATTTTGGAGCTACGGCGATCTTTATATGGTTTTTGCGTGTGCGCGCGTTCATGTGGAATAAAGTTCCAAAAAGGTCCACCCGATCGAGCTGAAATTATGTACAAACCTTTCAAATTTTAAGTCACTTATTTTACTGCGGTTCTACTACATCTATACCTAATAATCTCAGTTCTGGTTATACCTATAGATGTGATCGCGCTTTCCGCTTCGCGCCCACACCAGTATTCCACGCACTGTACGGTTTTACAGCATTCCTTGGCCCTGATAAGGGCCATTTCAGTGGGTTTTTTAGGTGTGTGTGTGTGTGTGTATGCGCGCGTGCCTGCATGCGGGTGTGCGTAAGAGCCAAAATGTAGCAAAAAATCGACTTTTTTTGTCGTTCGCTCTAAGTCCGTTATTTGATCGAAAATCAACTTTTATCACTCTTGAAAAAGTGTTTCTATTGGCCGAAATATCAATGATGCATGGTGAAAATTTGGCGCTCCGGATATCGTAGTACTGGAAAATCGTTTTCTATTTGCGAATAGATTAGGACCCTCGTAGTTTTTAGAGTTTCGTGTAGGCACTGGAAGGTGTTTATATATTTATATACACAGTAGACTCTCGATTATCCGAATCGATTGGGACTGAACTTAGTTTAGATAATCGAAACGCAATTTTTTTTTTCCGAACGGATAATAAACAACAGAAATTGAAATAGGTGCATAATCTATATTAAAGGTATATATATATGTGTGTATATATAAGATAAGCTAAGATTTTTACAACCCGTAAACGAGGGCGCAACTCTTTTACCTGATCCACGAGAACGGATCGCGCAAAATTCATTAAACTTAAATTAAACTAAAAAAAATAGACCTCCAAATGTTTAAATCTTAGCTTTCCTGCAGTCATTTTTGGTTAGTTAACAAACTAAATAACCTTAGGAATGATAAAATGGGCAAATTTTTTTTTTTTAATCAGATGGCTAATTTTAAGAATTTTTCACCTCGCTGTCTTTGAAGGCCAATTTTAGCCAAAGTAGCCCTATTAAGTACTACTTTTTTTTTTTAATGATTATGAAAGCTGAGAGTCTGGCGCATTCTTGAGGCCTAATTAGGAACCATGAAGTCACCTGTTTAGATTTTTAATTTAAAGTTGAAAATTTAAGTCATAATTTACCGAACGTAAATTTTTCACTTTAGACCAACATTTTCATAACTTTCATCACAGTTACGAAGCTGATTATTTTATGCATAAAAGTACTACTCATGAAGATTCAGTTGCAAAAAAAAAATCTCGACAAAGTCTTCTACTTTTTTTTAGATTTTTTTTTAATTGGTCAGGTCGAAAATTCTCAAAAATTCAGAAAAAAATTCATAACTCGAAAACTATGAAAAGTCGCGGCACATACATGGGGGTGATTCGGATACCCCACGATACGAGGGACCTAAATTTTATTTTTGGACGTCAATGTTCCGGCCATCCTGTATATATCCTAACTAATATTATAAATCTGACTTTCTGTCTGTCTGATTGTTACTCAATCACACCAAAACGGCTCGGTCGATATCAATGTAATTCAACATATAGATAGCTTATGGCCTGGGTTAAGACATAGGATACTTTTCATTTTAATATCTAATATTTTTCTAATTATAATATTATATTCTCAAATCTAATCTAATTATGAAATTAAAATTATTATATAATCATTGAAATTTAAAATGTAGATAGCTTATGACACATAGGATACTTTTCATTCTAATTCTAATATCTAATATTTTTCTAATCCGCATGCCTGATGTTTGTTCCACTATCACGCCTGAACGGCTGAACCGATTTTGATTAAATTTGGCACATATGTGGAGAGTTACTTCGAATAACACATAGGCTATGAAAAATACATCTAACATTTTTCTAATTCCAATATTCGACTCGAATCTAATTCAATTATGAAATTATCACTCTTATATAATTCTGATTATAGGATACAAAGAAATGCAATCTAATTATAATAGATGATAATATATAAAATCTAATATTTTTCTAATTATAACATTCGTATCAAATCTAATGTAATTATCAAATTCAAATTCGTATAGACTACAACGAATCAAATATAATTTATATTTGAGAAAAATCTAACGTCTAATATTTTTCTAATTATAATATTTAAAAAAATCTAATGATGAAATTTTAATTCTCATAGAATACGAAAGACTAAAATATAATAAAAATCGAATAGAATCTAATATAACATCGCCTATTTTACTAAATTCCGAATAACGTATGACAGCCTTTAAAAAAATAATCCATTAATCGGTATTTTAACACAAATTGCGAAATTCACGCCGACGATGTCTCGGGTAGAAGCTTGTATGTGTATATATTTAATCGATTTCAAACATCGAATGCTTATTTTACTCTTTGATTTTATATAGTGGTCCGTCGTCGATTGACGAACGGCTGCTACACCGTTTTGGACAACAAAATTAACATTTATATCAAGCTCACGCAATACCATAAAAAAAATCAACTAATTTTTCATCATTCGTTAATCCAGTGACCAGTCTTCAAATTTCACTTTCAGTGGGTACTTCATTAAATAGAAAAGTTTATATAAGTTACGGCAGTACTCCTTATTAATATGCTTTCTTAAAAGTTCAGCATTTATTTCATCATTTTTGAATCGACGTATGTTTTTCATGGCCATCGCTGACCATTATTAAGATTTTTTTTATATCAATCAATCAATAAAAACGAGTTTTATTTGCATAACTTGATTTACAAGTTTTTTACAAAATGTTTACAAGTTTTTAAAAGTTTTTTTTATAATTATTTATGAAATCCTCTGCGTTCTTAATATCCAATTTCAAAAAATGCACCAACTGCATGAGCTAACGGTAGATTCTCAAATCGACGTTTTAGATTCACAATGATATCTACTACTTGGTAGTAAATGTTGATCCTCCGGTACTCTTCTGGTTGTTTATCGGCCGGAAAATCTAACGTATTGCTTTTGGCCACATTTGACTGAATTTCAAAATTTTAATGTCTATTTAATTTACGTAATGAAATAGCTACGTTTTATACAAATTGCGGAATTTTTATTTTATTCTATCTTCATATCGGAGATCGTGGCTTTCCAACATCACAAAGGCCTACTAGAGCTGTGCAAGTTTCGCCCTTGTCTAGCTTCGAAAGGATTGCCACTTTTTTCTCTAACGTAAGAACAATACGTTTACGCTTAGAAATCGAAGGCCTTGGACTTGGAGTCCTGATACATACGAATTACACGAAATAAACGGGATGTAAACAATTTGCAATAATTCACATTTGCGCTACAAGGAACGAATTAAAAGTGCGCGCTATAAGAAACGAATTAAAATTGGCAGTAGAAGTCAATGTGCAATCTGATTAATACCGGAAGACGAAAAACACGCTCGAAACCGCACGACACAATGTATATTTCGCGCCAACGTTCGGATAATTGAACGCTTAGATAAAACACGTCGAGGTTCTACTGTATATATATATATATATATATACTTGTATATAAATTCATTTTCAATCGTCATGATACCGAAAAAAAATTCGAACCATGTCCTACTTGATCAAAGTGACAATTTGCAAGTTTGTGTTACAAAATATCGCGTAGTAGCTGAAAAAAATAAATTGAGTAAAAAAAAAGTATTTTCATTTCCTTACCTGGGCAAAGCCAAGGAAAAACAATTGATCCTCGCTGTAGCTCGCAAGTCCCGGCAGAGCTTGGCGGCTTATGCTTCTCGATTTGAGCCTCTGATAGGCTCGATAAGCCTCCCGTATTCCACCGTTGTCCGCAATGTTCTCGCTCTGCGTATTAATTCCATTCACCTACGACGAAAGAATTTTTTTTTTTTCAATACAAAATTATCAAATGATCTTTCCAAATCACGGATTCAACTTTCTTTGTCACGTATTTTTTAATTTGCTTGATAAGAATTTTATTTGTCATGTTTTTTTTTTTATTAGAGTATTTTGTAATTTTTGTAATTCCGCTGATTTGGCCGGGATAAGTGGTGTTCCTTAAATCTATAATTTTCAGACAATTGCGAGAATAAAACTAACCGTAAAATTGTTACTGAGCTCGGGCAAATGATAGTTGCTGTACTGCCTCGTTATACACTCGACCTTCTCGTGATAGTGTTGCAGGGTCTCGTCGCTCCACCACTGTCGAACGTTTCCATTCTCGTCGTACCTACGTCCTGATCGTCCAATTTGCACAATTAAATATATACGACCAACTTGCAACGTCAACGCGACGAAAACTTCTATCGTGGGCGTCTTTATACCTTGATCGTCGAATCCGTGCGTCAGTTCGTGGCCCATTATCGCCCCCATGGCTCCATAATTTATAGACCTGAAAAGATAAAAGAATTTTTTTTTAAATCTTGAAGAAACTCCATGAGAGTTGCTCTCATGGAGAAATTTTGCAAGATTTGCAATTTTGACAAAACCAAACAGTTTTACTTTTTCAAATTTTGAATCTTTTCAATTATTCAAAAACGATACCACAAAAAAGCGTGCGATTGCCGCATTATCGAACTAAATTGTGGACAACAGCTACTGGGAAATAAAAAAAGCAAAAGAAATGAGACTCACTCCAATCCGTTTCCATAGAAAGGTGGATGAAGAATTCCGGCCGGGAATGCTGAGACGTGATAAAAAAAAAAAAAAAGGAACAATTACGAAAAATGATCGAATTTCAATGTACAACGGGAATTTTTTTTTTTCAATACTTACTGACTGAATTCAAAATTGCACTGTAAAAAGCGTTGACGGTGGTGCCGGTGGATATCCATCGATCCTTGTCCGGTTTTTCTCGCAAACTGTTCAAACTCTTTTTCGCCCCGACATCCGTCAATCTCAGGAAAGTTTCGAACAATTTTCCCTCGATCACTTCGGCCTGTGTAATAAATATTAGTAAATATTTCGTACATTCGAACTTTATATACAGTGGGTAAAAAAAGTATTTGCACACCACGTGTTTTTCAAATTATCCTGCGAAATTAAATAAAATACTTCAGTATTTTTTTTTTAAAGCAAAATAAAATGTTCGAAAAAAATGTTCGTAGGATAATGTGAAAAACACGCGGTGGGCAAATACTTTTTTTTACCCACTGTATATACCAGGTGTACAAGTGTGAAATGCGGATTTCAGACAACAGATGGTGCACCAATGCAGTTTGCGCTATAAAGATTTGACACTGCGCCATTTTGTTGTGTCATCAACAAGTGTCAGACGAGCACGAGTGACAAAATGGAAAAGTGTGTGCATAGTGTTGTATTGTTGTCTTCAATATGTCGAAATTTATACCGAACAAAGAGCATTCGCGGACAGCATTAATTTTTTTGTTTTCATTTGAAGAAAACTGCTGCTGAATCATACTGATTACTTCGAGAAGCTTATGGTGAACATGCTCCATCGCAAGATACGTGTGAACGATGGTTTCGGCGTTTCAAAAGTGATGACTTCGATGTTGCAGACAAGGAACATGGAAAACCGCCAAAAAAATACGAATATGTGGAATTGCAAGCATTGTTGGACGAAGATGATTCGCAAACACAAGAACAACTCGCCGAGCAATTGGGCGTTAGTCAACAAGCTGTTTCCAATCGGCTACGAGAGATGGGAAAGATTCAGAAGACCGGTAGATGGGTACCACATGAGTTGAACGACAGGCAAATGGAAAAACGCAAAAACACATGTGACATTTTGCTCGCTCGGTACAAAAGGAAGTCGTTTTTGCATCGTATAGTTACAGGGGATGAAAAGTGGATTTATTTTGAGAATCCCAAGCGCAAAAAATCATGGTTAGACCCAGGCGTACCATCCACATCGATCGCAAGACCGAATCGCTTTGGCAGAAAGACGATGCTCTGTGTTTGGTGGGACCAGAGGGACGTGGTCTATTATGACCTGTTAAAACCTGGAGAAACGGTTAATACTAAACGTTACCAACAACAATTGACCGATTTGAACCGTTCGCTGCTTTAAAAAAGGCCAGAATACCGAAAGAGGCATCACAAAGTAATTTTTCTTCATGACAATGCTCCATCACATACGGCAAAACCGGTTTGCGACACGTTGGAAGCACTCAGCTGGGAAGTTCTACCCCATACGGCTTACTCACCAGACTTGGCTCCTTCCGATTACCGCTTGTTTGCATCGATGGGTCACGCACTTGCTGAGCAGCGCTTTGGTTCGTACGAAGATATGAAAAAAATGGCTCGATGAATGGTTCGCAGCAAAAGGGGAAGATTTTTACTGGCGTGGTATTCACAAATTGCCCGAAAGATGGGAAAAATGTATAACAAGCGATGGAGCATACTTTGAATAAAGCACTTTTTATCATTCTTCCGAATTTAACGTGTTTTTTTTTAGAAAAAAAAATCCGCATTTCATACTCGTACACCTGGTATATATATATAATACGATCCTTGCAGTCTTCGAAATAATTCTTCCCCATATATATGGCGAAAAATTATCGATAATAGCCAATTCGCCCCTTACTTAACATTGTGTCTTCAAAATTTCCTTCATAAACACTCGGCTGTGCTAATAGCCACCGACACATAGACATAATGGATGCGAAATATTATTTCCCCGTATATACAGGGTGATTCACAGCTATTGGAGTTCCCTTGGTGAGCATGCAGGCTCTGTCATTGCGAGCAAAGCGCTCTTTTTGTTCATATGTCGCGCGACAAAAGTTAGCCGAGATATTCGCGTTCAAAGTTTGACGTTGACAAAACGTAATGCGCAATTTTTTCCTTCTTCAAGTATTAAATAATAAACGAAAATTATTGGATCATATTATCGATTTGCAAAGCGAGTCTCCGTGCTTGTTATTTTTGGACGGAACAAAAATTCACTTTTCTGAAGGTGGATTCTGTGCCATTCTTTACTACTTGGACTTTGAACGCGAATATCAAGGCCAATTTTTGTCTCACGACATTTAAAAAAATTGTCATGATCCCATGAAACGGTTTTACATATTTTCCGCTATGAAGTGGGGGAAGGTGGGGCACAGTGTGTCACTTTATTTCTATGGAATTTTTACTCTTACCAAAGTAGTCTGATGAAAAAAAGGTCATAACCGATTTTATAGACCTTTGGGCGTACAATAAAGCGAGCATATTTTTTGCAAAAAGATAATAAAAATCCTAAAATAATGGGTTCGAAAAAAGATTTGCAGATTGGCTCATTGTGTCCCACGGGTGGGGTACAATGTGCCAGATAGGTGGCTACAGTGTGTCCAGTGTGTTTCAATTTCCAATAATCTTTTGTGAGCTGCTATCGACTTTCTCTTAGGGCTGACAAAACTATAAATCGCGGTCCGACACATAAAATTTCGGAATTTACGAGCTGCAAACCTCCGAGAAACCGCATATGGCTCACTGTGCCCCGTGACACATTGTGCCCTACTCTCCCCAAACCGAGTAATGCCTAATGCCAAAGTGAATTACTTCCTAGATAGTATTGTTATTAGCTTTTTTTAAGTGAGGGGTAGGCAACTGTATAAATTAATTTAAAAAAAACCTGTCGTATGGAATAATGCGTAGTTGGTTTTTTTAGTCATCCTCAGGCTAAGTAATTTAGCAATTTTTCCAAATAATAAAACTGCACTTTTGTTTAAAACAAATTACGAAAATTATTAGACTTGCGTAGTTTTCGATCCCTAATTAAAAAATATTTACAGATTATTCTTATTTTATTGTTGATAATTCTTTCTCACTGTCAAACTACAAACAATAAAAAAGATCTATTCCATACAACAGCGTTTTTTTTTATCCATTTTTATAATTCTCTACCTCTCACTTAAAAAAAATATATTAAAAATAATATTTCGAAAATGATTGACGTTTGCATAAACCATTACTGGATTGTTTGATGGCGGAAAACTTGTTCTACAACTCTTTCACGGGCTCGTGACCAATAACCAGTAGCCCTTTCTATCTATATGTATTTTTCTGGTTATGTTTCCTCAACTACTTACTCCCTCGTAATATTTCTCTAATTTTTCCGCGTCCGTGACCCACTCGGGAAAGCCAACAAACGGTCTCATAGCGTAAAGTTTGCGGTGAGCACGTGCCCTCGTACCGACATCCATCCACTCAAGTTCGGCGACCATCTCGTCGAAGGCAGCTCTCACATCGAGCAACATTTCTAGCGCCTGTTGTGAAAAGAAATCGTATATAGATATGCGCTCTCGTCCGTATATACATAGATATCATTTTAAGGCAGTAGTCTGCTTTACAGGCTTCAAAAAATCGATTTTTCGTTTTTGTCTTAAATCTATTCCAAAACTATCCAAGAATATGTGTTCAAAATTTTAGAGGCCAATTCGACATATTTTCGAAGCTAGATCAGTTTTAGTGGCCGAGCGTCGAGCAGGTACGAATGCTCGGGCAGAACTTTACAGCCCGTTTTCTCGAGTTTTCATTTTCACAAGTTTTGGAAAACGGTGCCGGCGATAGTAAAAACAATATATGTCCGATCGAAAAAAACCAAAGTGATCTAGCTTCAGTATTGAATTATCTTCTATTTGAACTAAAAAAGTTGGACAAAAGTACTATTTAAATTACTTGTTTTGCAACTTAAAGTGAATTTTTTTTTTCAAAAAAGTGAATTTTTTTTTCAAACTTCGAAAAAATTTGGAATTTCGTCATTTCTTCGGTATTTTTTTAGTTCATATAGAAAAGGAACTTATAAAAACTAAAAAAAAATTTGGTTCCACTGTTTCAGATGCATCGCACGACCTCCATCACCGGCACCGATTTACGAGTGCACACTCCAGGCGCCCCAGAAAAATCGTTACAACTTTGGCAAATTTCAATAATTTGTAATAATAAAAATTGTTTTTTAAAGCTTGAATATAATATACTATCGTCTCAAAATTTCGTTTACCGCAATCATTTCCTTCCCTTTCAAAAAAATTGTTGAAAAAACGCTTTTTTTTCGGCTCCTAAAGCAGACTACTGCCTTAATGAGGATGAGTTATTTTTGAAGCAACGATTTTCGGTCTTTCGAGACAACGAAGTCGCCCGCTTCCAAAATACGCACAACCACTTGAATTCGGACTTTTTATTTTTAATTCCCATTTTACAAACCCGGATTTGCAAAGATCAGTACGAATTGTCGATTTTTTTTTCTTCTTAAGTCGCAGTTTTTTTTTCGTGTTTCTCTTTTGATAAAAATCCAAAGTAAAAGAAAGAAAAAAATAATCACCTTTTCCTTGGCTCTCTCGTTGAAGTGATTCTCGACGTAGATGTAAGTGAGTGCCATGCCAAAATTGGATTTTACGTTTCCGGTGCATCCTTTCCAGCGTGGCGTTTTCTCCTTAAGGCCGAAGACCTTTTGGGAAAATTGAAAGCCAAGATCGCGAAACTTTTGCAACGTCAGAGGTGCCACGGTCGAGTAAACGCTCCACCACACGAAACGAGCTGTAAATATAGATTTTTGTTTTCTCGCGATGTATTCGCCGTGCAATGGAAATTTAAATGGTTGTTGATTGACGAATGCGCGCGGTGTTTGACACTTCGAGCTTTGCATAGCGTTACAACAATGTGCGCTTAATAATCGCGTACGAGTAGCAAAGATAGCTGACGACCCCGCGTGCATTTGGCCCCGTTAGATTGCGAACATTGATCGATTGAGGCGATCCTTCGACTAGTTTGTTATTTATTCTTCTTTTCAATCGCGTATGTGCCGATCGTTTAGAACGAAACATGCCGAGTTTGTCTATCGCAGCTACAGTCGTTGGCATTACGCACTTAGATTTGGCAATTTAGGCGATTGAAAAAAATAGGTAATCTTCCGCAATGCTGATTATATTATATTTTGCTCGGGAGGAGGACAACATTTGCAAAGACTTCCAATAATGAACGTCGTATTTATTAGTTCATTTAGTCGATTATTCGCATATTTATTTACGCATTTATTCGTTTATTAATCTATTCGTGTATTCATTTATTTATTTATTCATTCATTATTCGTTTTTTTATTTATTCATTTACTTGTTTACTCGTTTATTCATTTATGCATTTGTTCATTTATTCAGTTATTCGTTTATTCGTTTTGTCATTTATTCGTTTATTCGATCATTCGTTTATTTGTTGCTTCATTTATTCATTTATTCAGTTATTCTTTTATCCATTTATTCGTTTATTCATTTATCCATTTATTCGTTCACTTATTTATTCAGTTAATTATTTACTAATTTATCCATTTATTCAATCATTCGTTTACATGTTTATCCATTTGTTCATTTGTTCAATTATTCGTTGATTCATTTATTCGCTTATTCGTTTACTCGTTTATCCATTTGTTCATTTATTCCATTATTCGTTGATTCATTCATTCATTTACTCGTTTACTCATTGATTCACGCCTTCATTTGTTCGTTTTTAATTTTCCCTTGTGCATACTTTTATTTATGCAACTATCCATATATTAATTCAACTATTTCTTTATTCATTGATTAATTTACTTATTCATTTGTTCATTTACTCATTCATTGATTAATTTTAATAGGACCAAAATGCAAAATCGCTGAGCTTTTCCGACTATTGTTAATCGGTCGTAAATTTTCGAAAATTCCCATTCTCTCACTCGCTCCCTTTCTCTATGACCTGTCTATCAAAAATATTGTTTTTTTTATTGGAAAGCGAAGAAAAAGTTGTTTCCATGGCTCGTTACACCAAATACTTAATTGATATTTACCTCAGTAAAAAAATGAAATCGTATCGTTATAGTGGTGAAAAAAAAAATTCGACTTTATTCTCACCTATTGGTTGCCGGTGGTGTAGAGGCCAGAAGCACCGGTAATTTTTGCAAGTACTGCAGGTCCATTATTATGACACGATCGTTATCAGGATCCAGAGTGACGTTTGTATTCTCGAATACGGCATCGAGATAAGTGGTCCAGTTCCATTGTCGTCCGTAGAAATCCGTAATTTGTTGCAATCGATCGATCGTAACGTCGTGGATCAAATGATCCGCGCTTATCCTTTGCTCCTGCGAGGCCATTATCTGTTTTCCACGAAGATAAAAAAAAAAATTTGCTCGACCGTACGATAATAGTTAAAAAATAAAATGTTTAACGGAATGAGAGTCGTGAAAAAAAAAAAATAATAATACAAAGATTCTACGGGATTCCTCACTTTCGCTATTTTCGTGCTGAACTTGAGAATCTCGTCGGCAAAGTCATCACTTTTATCGCCAGCTCCCGCAAGCTGCACCATTGATTTAACGTAACGCTTGTACTCGGCCAATTCGGACTTGAAACGTTGAGGATCCAGGAGATAACGCTCGCTAAATCCTGGCGACACTTGTTCCATCTTATCGTAGAGAGAAGAAAAAAAAAAACATAATTATAAAATTCAATATTTTGCTGTTCATCAAATCGCGAAGAATCGCTTCGAAAAGTGAGAATTCCGAAAAATCTTTTGAACTTGCCAACATTCGATTCTTCGTCGTGTCCCTCATGTCCTCGCTGATGTAAAAATTCACTAGGAGATTTAGTCCCAATTGGCGCTGCGCTACACCAGCGATTTTCGCCAAATCGAGAACGATGCTTTTATTATCGAACGGTGGATCCCGTGGCAGGCCGACCGTCTTTAGAATATCGAAAATCGGAGACAGTCCACGGCTCTCCACGCTCGCTGTAGGTTCGCGAAAGAAGGAAAACGATTTTCCAGTACAAAGAGAGAGAGAGAGAGAGAGAGAGAGAGAAGAATAAAATCAGATATAATAAAATATAAAGTATAATTCTAATAAAATGTACAGACTTATCTCACTGTGCGAATAAATTTGTAAAAAACAAAGTAAAAAGGTTAATTTATTTGACAAAAATCGACGTATAATAGCTTATACAAAGCGTTAGTAGAAAACGGCGGAGCAGCATGGAATTATTGGGCGGCAAAAGACATTGAAGGACAGCATAAGGAAACATGGGCGAGGATAAGATGTGGAAATATAGGAAGGGATGGAAAAAAAGGGGAAGTGCCATAGACTTGTAGGATATGTGAACAAGAAAGAGAAACAATGGAGCACCTGATCGCGTGTGAAAAAGGAAGAGGAGTAATATCTGAGGAAGCGAGAAAATATAGAGAGAAGTGAGTAGAGGGGAAATGGGATAAGAACGGAATAGAAGATAAATTAATAAGGATGCTGAGATGGGAGATAGATGTAAATATGTGTAAATTCTTACGTGAAATAGAAAGAGAATGTAAGGAAAGAGAAGTGGTGGTAAAGGAGAGCGAGAAGTCAGAACCCGAGTCGAAAAATAAAAGTCTTATTTTCCGGCGTGTTTTCGGTCTAGACCGAATTCACGTCGAAAACCGGCCGGAATAGCGAACCATTCCGGCCAGGCTTTGCAGGCCGAAAACACGCCTGAACTCTGGATTTCGGTTTCTCCGTCAGCTTGCTTTCTCGGGCCGAAAACACGCTGAAACTTACGATTTCGGCCTCTTCATCAGCCCGCTTGCTCGGGCCGAAAAGACGCAGAAATCTGGAATTTCGGTCTCCCCATCGAGTATCAATATTTGGTAATATAATGAGTGATAATTAGTGCAATTCGATCTTGCTTCCTCTTAAATCTCTACGATAATAAAGAAGATCCTTTTTACCGTGTTTTTTTTATTCAAAATAATGAATTTATACAGAGCGTTGAGTAAACTAGTTGGGAGTTAAAGTGATGTAAAATTAGGAGTTAAAGTGGTGTAAAATTTGAGCTTTGATTAGCTGAATTCTGCCAATTGTTGAACTGTTCTTGTGAGTTCGATTGATAAGCCTTTAACCTGCGACGTCGATCAGTAGACCGAAAAAGTGAGTATCGGCATATTTTCGGCCTGAGCAGAACGCTGACTGATGTAAGCTGAAATCCCAAGTTTCGGCGTACTTTCAGCCTGCAACCCGTTAGGCCGATCAACAACGCCGGAACTAAGTTCCGGCGTTTTTTTTTTCCGGCGCATTTTCGGTACGTTCCGGTTTATAAGTCGCCTGAATTATTGCGATTTTAAAAGATTTGTCGTTTTTTCGCTCTAAGTCGCCAACCGTAGGCCAACTTTTACAATTTCGGCCGAATCGAATAAAGTTTTCGGCCTTAGTTTTCGACTCGGGAATGCGACGAAAATTAGAGATAATTAAAGATTGTAAGAAAAAAAGGAAAGTCATAAGATTGATTGTAAGAGAGAGAGAGAGAGAGAGAGATAACAGTGTAACAGCTTAGTAAAAAGCCGAAAAGGCGATGCAAATAAAACTTCTTACTACTAGGCTAATTTACTTGAAGATAAAAAATTATATTCAATAACCAAAGAAATACTATTATCATTATTATTATTATGACACAATTATATTATTATTAAAATGCAAAAATAAATATTTAGTAAATATTACTCAATACTTATTTTGATATTCAGTTATTCACTCGCCTCTTATTAAAAAATAAGTATTCGATAAATATTAAAAATAAAAAATACTATTATTATTTGAATTATACTATTGTATTATTAATAAAACAGAACCTAATAAATTAGGAGTGGAAATAGAGACCTGGAAAGCGGTGAAGACAGAAATCACGGCGGAAGTAGCAGAAAAACTAAAAGAAGTGCTGGAATACAGGGGGGGGGGAGAATTACGGCAGAAAATAGAGAAACTGGTTAGGAATAATCCCGTCAAAGAAATATATGCGTATGTGATAGAATTCGAGGCATCGATAAAAACATGTAGTGCAAAGAGAAGAAAATTTCAGTGTATAAAATGTTATGAAAATGGAAGCTCATGTACATTATGTGTAAGAACAAATGTAAAGGGGAATAGTATGTGAGGGTGGACTATGTATAAACACCTTTGAAATATATAAATAAACAAAAATACTATTATTATTATAGCTGGTGTTGTTGTTGATGTCATTATTATATTTTATTATTATTATTGATTATTGATTTGTTCATTATTTACGTTGTATTTACGTCGTATCATTATTTTAGTTATTATCATGGGATAACAACAATAATAATATTTAGCTTATTACTACCATTACTAGTTTTGTTGTTGGAAACGTTATTAATAATATTGATATTGGCTAATTACCCGTGTCC
The DNA here is from genome assembly GCA_963932345.1 of Ophion ventricosus. Lineage (NCBI taxonomy): Eukaryota > Metazoa > Arthropoda > Insecta > Hymenoptera > Ichneumonidae > Ophion > Ophion ventricosus. Next base: position 9,577,376 of record OZ010714.1, on the reverse strand, counting down.
ATGCAAGTTCTGTAGAGTGATCTAGCAAGTTTGACCGGCCTCAGATCGTCTTTTTTGTCCGGTTCTTCGAGTAGTATTCTAAGATTGTTCAATAATTCCTCCCTCAGCAAGCTCAGCTGATCCCAGGAGGTCTGACTCTGTGGAATCGGATGCCTCGCTATCCATCCGCCGCAGGCAAATTTGTAAAAGTCTTCGCAGGGATCGATCGTCTTGTTCATCGCTTCTATCATCCTCGCGGCTTGTTCGCGTAAGCAGCAAGACAAATTGAAAGGACAGGTATTATATCCTCGTAGGAATAATTGATTTTTTTTTTTTAAAGATGCAACGGCGAGGCAATTGTTGGCATTGAATATCACAATGGCGGATGACTTGCGTCATGAATAAACGGCAATCGATTTTCTTTCTCTTCATACTTTTTAGACAATGTTTTTTCATCAGTTGACATTTAAGACTAATTGTTATTGAATAGCGCTAACTTTGGAAAAAAGTTTGAATAATTGATCGAACTGTCGTTCTCCAAAAAACGCCACGAGACATGGCAACAACCTTGGATAAGAAGAGGCCACTTTTGTAATTATGTAAGACCGGTAAAGATCAGGTTGTTACGAAACCGTGTGAGCGCAACGAGATGAGGACATAATGAGTCCTGTAAAACGTCGTTCACATCATGGGATTATGCCACTTTATCCGCAAGGATACATCGCCGATAGCCGTAATACCTGTTTTGATGCACTCCTCGCTCTGGCACATCTCTCTGTATTCCTCCTTCCGGAAAACTGCCATTTGCAAGGCCAGCGTCGCTACCAGGGCTATCACAGCGACCGCGAGCAATCCGACGACTGCGATCAGCCTCGTTTCCTTGCTGCTCTTTTTCACGTCGCTCGAGCCGTTGTATTGCCTGTCGATTTTTCGAATTCACCATTTTATTACGATCCAATTGCCGATCTCCGACGATGGGCTGGTAAATTCGGGTTTTTTCTTTTTTTTTTTAGCCTGACTGGCAAATGTTTTGCTTCTGCGAATTAACGAGGTCTAATTTTGCTTTTAATGGGAGGACATCAACATTTTATGGGGTCGAGGAACGAGCGCTCTCTCTCTCAGGAAGTCTGATTCTCGATCGTTGAATATTTAAGAGCATAAAAAAACTGTCATCTTTTTCAATACTGCTCGTCTCGATCTTGGCTTAGTTTATTTCTCGAAGCACTTTAATATCGGTGCGAAAAGGACGTAGATTAGGCTGTATAAAATTTGACAAAAATTCTTTTTTATTTTTTTATTTAAAGACTCAGCAACTTGGGATCGAGAAGAAATTGGAATATCGACATTTTTCGCCGTAAATTCTGAAAATATTATATCAAGATTTAGGATTAAGCGATTGATTGTGCTAATTTTAAATTAAATCGACTGAGTAATCGTCGAGAAATTAAAGAAATGAGGAGCATCGTTTTTTTAACGATGAATTAATAGCAATCATTGGAAAACTTAATATATATTGAGTTTGTTGGTTTTTTTTTTTTATTTTTATTTAGAGACTTAGCAATTTGGGATTGAGAAGAAATTGGAATATCGACCTTTTTTGCCGTAAATTCTGAAAATATTATATGGACGATTATAAATCGACTGAATAATTGTCGAGAAACTAATTAAACTAATGAGGAGTATCGCTGTTTTTAAAGATTAATTAATAGCAATTATTGGAAAACTCAATATATATTGAGTTTTGGGCAATTATTGATAATAATAAGATTATGTGAACGTATTAATTAAATTTAAAAATTACGAATTTTTTTGTCGGACAGTTGAAACAGGTGTACAGTCACTGTCAAAACCTCAGTCAAGCACACGCCAATATCGTCGAATTTGACTTCAATTATTATTAAAGGCGGAAAATTAACATTTCTAAGTGTTAATTTATTATTAAATTAGATATTTGTGAGGATAAACATGTACGGCGTGATCTAGACTTGCAAATTCACGGTTCGTCCATTTTCGATTGACTTTTTGCCCACCGGTCCATCCAGTAATACCTTAAGAAGGTAAAAGTACTACTTCACTGTCTACACGCACCGAAAAGCGACGAAAACAGGGTAGTGTTATATAAAATAAGTGTTGTATATTTCAAGTAAATCTGGCCTAAAAATATGTTTTCTCTACCCCGTTAAACCCCCTTACAGGTTAAATTTTGGAAATTGCTAAAATACATGTTTGATTATTCGTGGTGTAGTATATTTATACCAAGTTTCAAGTAAAGCTGACCCAAAAATATGTTTTCCTATAAAAACTTTAACACCCCCGTTTAACCTCTCTAAGGGACGAATTTCGATTTTTACCACTCTTGAAAAAAGTCTTATTTTGGTTCAAATATGAATGCTGCGTGGTCAGAATTAGGGGCCACAGATATCGTAATACTTTTTCTCCACTTTTCCACTTTTTCTCCTTACTCTAATATTAGGTGAAGTAAAAAGTTTTGAGCATTTCTTCGTTTTATTTCAACGATGAAATGAATATTGTTACGATTATCCGATTTAGATCAAATATGAGCCGTTTTGTTCGATAACTTTTGTCCATTTTCAAGGCAATTTCATAATTCCGCGATTGAAGAAGTCCTCGTCCCTATTGGTAAAAAACTTGACCAGCTCATTATCACAAGCCTCTCTTGAGGCCAGTTTTGTACCATCAAGAAAATTTCGCAAATGCTTGAAAAGGTGATAAACGCTTGGTGCCAGGTCTGGACAATACGGCGGGTGCGATAGAACCTTCCATCCAAGCTCTCGGAGCTTCTGACGCGTCGTTAAAGATGTGTGCAGCCTGGCGTTGTCTTGATGGAACACAACACCCTTCCTATTGGCCAATTCTGGCCGCTTCTGGTCGTTCGCCTGCTTCAATCTGGTCAGTTGTTGACAGTAGAGGTCCGAATTGAGTGTTTGGCTCGATGGGAGCAGCTCATAGTGAATGATTCCCTTCCAATCCCACCAAACACACAGCAAAACTTTCTTGGCCGTTAATCCGGGCTTGGCGATCGTTTGGGCCGGCTCACCGCAATTGGACCACGATCTTTTTCGGCTGTTGTTCTCGTATGTGACCCATTTTTCATCGCCAGTCACCATCCCCTTCAAAAATGGGTCGATTTCGTTACGTTTCAGCAAAGAATCGCAGGCATCAATTCGGTCCAAAAGGTTCTTTTGCGTTAATTCGTGTGGCAACCATACATAGAGCTTCTTCTTGAGGCCAGCCTTATGCAAATGGTTCCAAACGGTTTTCGGGCTAATCTTCAGTTCCTGGGCAATGGAATAAGTGCTCACATGTCGGTCCGACTCGACGATTTCCATAATTTTATCGACATTTTCCACGATTGGCCTACCAGAGCGTGCCTCATCTTCGACATCCATATTACCAGGACAGAATCGTTGGAACCACCGGTTTGCTGTTGAATTCGATACTGTATTGGGTCCATAAACAGCACAAATTTTTTTGGCCGCCTGCTCCGCCTTTTCACCTTGGTCGTAGAGGTACTGAAGAATGTATCGAATTTTATCTTTTTTTACCTCCATTTTGGAACACTGTAACACACAACTTGCTTCACCAAACACAAAACTGTCAAAGAACTTTTTTTGAAGCGTAACGTCACTTTTAAATCGCCGTATAGTATGACCCGATGCGATGTATACGTCGTGAGATATGGCTCACTAAAGACATCTAGTGGAAAACGCTCAGAACTTTTTACTTCACCCAATAATTCATATGATATTACGATTTATCAATAAAAACCTATCAATTATCAATATTGCATCACTATATACCTGATTATTATGACCTCAATAACCTTTTTTTCAAACATTTTATCCCGCGAATAAACAAGCGCATTAATTGAAGAAAAAGAAAAACACAATACGAAGATACTTGGTAATTCTTGAAACGTACCAGGACGATTCGGATTGTCTTCTCGCGTCTTCGGCATTCCTCTCGCTGACTTCCGGGTCGTTAACCTGCGAAAAAAAAAACGTTCCCCGATATTGAACACAATCGCACACGAATAAAATTACGATTGTCATCGAATAACTCTCCAAGTTCGTTGAGCGATTATGAATCTCAATCGTTTTTTTTTTCCGCTCGCCATCGCGAACTTGTACCATTTGTGCCGCAGCTATCGAGATCGAGGTTTGTCAAAAAAAAAAAAAGAAACGGAAAACATGAGGGCCTAACCGGGACTCTTTGGCACATTATAAATGCATCTCACCTTGCCCCAGAATCATTCAAAATGACGCGTTGTTGCGCGATGAGCTCTCTACAAATGCCGTAATCGCCGCACACAATGTCATTACTATGTAGTCTCGCGTCTATGCTATCGCGCAGCATCCAACAATAATCCCGTTGTAGTGAGACACCCGACAAACTGAAAGGCCGTGATTGGCGTTATTCAATTAACGTGCCTCGCCAGACTCGGTCGACAAAAAAAATTGAAATAAAGAGACAGTATCTCGCGACCATCGGGCAATTAGAGTCTCGTGCCGTATCGTCAAATCTATCCAGCATGAATATCTTCATTCACCTCGCGTTCCAACCATTTGCTTCTTTCTGTTTAGAATTCTAACTTCGCGGGTAATCCATGTGGGCGCATAATTCGATTTTTATTTAGCATAAAGATTAGTCGAAAAAGAATTTTACCGAAACGTGGGTCGTTGGAATTTTTAATTCGATGGTAAAAAATGTCGCGATAACTAAAATATCTCTTTTATTTGGCTGCAATTTTCAAGGGAATATTTGAATAATAATAACAATATCCTATAAAGTGAGAAACGATAATATTTTATCATTTAAAATGATAATAACAATTTTTTAAATAAATATTTTTTTTATTTAGCTGCAATTTTCATGGCAATATTTAAATAATAATAACAATGTTCTATAAAGTGAAAAATTGAAATATTTTTATATGATTTTCCAGAGCGATGGGCCGTTTTTACGATCTCTTCTCCTTCTTCGTAAAATAATTTTGTGGGTAATAATAATAACAATAATAATAATAACGTTTGGGAAAATGGCAAGTAATAATAATAACAATATTGGGTTAAAAAATGACGAATCAAATAATAATAATGGCTATGTCTTAGAATATGACATACGCCAATGATAATTTTAAATAATAATAATAATAAAAACAATATTAGGTTAGTAAGTTAAAAATCATATAATAATAATTATGGCTTAGAAAATTGAAAAATAACGAAATAATAATATTCAATATAATCAAAATATTGGGTTAGAAAATGACAAATCAAATAATAAATGACTTAAAAAATTATTAAGAATACAATAATAATAATAATAATAATTTGAAACGTAATAATATTGTATGTATAAGAACATTTTTAATAAGAACATCATCGGTAATAACTAATCTTCAGTAAAAAAAATTTCGATTAGCACAGGACGAATCGATTGAAAATTTGAATCTGATGGTTAGTCGACTGGACGCCGAATTAAAAAAAAAGTTTGCAACTTTTTCCATTCTCGAATTGCACACCTGCATCATTCTTGCAATATCCCCACTCTCGTTCGTGTTTGTCCTTCAAAAGTGTCGTACTACTGCAATATTTCGAGGCTGCGCGAGTACTTTGTATTCCGTGTAATTGATACTTTTTCTATTGTCTACCCAAAGTCCGGAACCATCGCAATCTATCATCGCGCTCATGCTCGTCCACGTACACGGTAGTACAATACCGCTGCACGCTCGTAATTCAATCTAGACGGCGGTCTCGTCCGCGAGAATCGTTAATTATCGTTGAACGTTCAACGTCAAGGTGAGATCGAAAAAAAAGGCACGTATTCGCGGAGTTTGTCACAAAAACGGCCGCCGCGCGGTACGAACGTAACGCATCTTATGATATATATATATATATATATATATATATATATATATATATATATATATATTGAAAAAGAGGAGAATCGTTGCGTTTTGAATTATTCATTGACTCGTCCACGTATTGTGTACTTTTCGGGAAATGACGACAGGTATAGAGAACAAATTTACAAAATTCACGCCAATTATAAATCTTCTACATTGGGATGTCAAACAATTTTTTTTTCAAGGCCATGTGTTCTGCAATTCATATTTATAGGAAAAACAAATGTCTAACTGGTGTATATACATATTTGTTTAATACCGGTGCACCCTTCGGACGTATTCAAAATCCAGCAACTGCTATACATACACCGGTACATATATATATATATATATACAGGGTGTCCCAATTGAATAAAGCATAAAAATAAATCGCGAAAATAACGTCGTACAAAAAGTGTTTGCTACAAAAAGGTTACGGTTTTGAGGGAGAGTTCCGATGGTAATACAAAATCTTTTTTTTGTCAACACGTCTACGCGATACCGCGGTAACTTTCAATGATTTCAATGAAAACGCAAGGTTTTTACTTCTTTTTTTTTTAGAAAAATAGCTGATTTTGAGACGAATCCAACTGAAGAAGGAAAATTCCCTAGCGCAAAAATCAATGTATGTATCTATATATGAGGCATTCCACGCCATTTCACCTAGCCCGTGACCCCGACCATTCTTCATTTTCCTGACTTTTTTTTGTAAAATTGTACCCTATGATAGGAATATCCACACCAATTTTTAAATTTTTGTCTTTTTTTATGTAGCAGTTATAGATTTCCAAAAAAAGTCGATTTAGGAAGTTTTGGAAACGTTTAAACGCTAAAAACTTCTGAACTATTTGAGATATCGACAAATGTCAATATATATATTTTCATTTCGAAGCATACTTTCATGAAAAAATATGATAAAAATTATCAATTATACTAGACCACGTATCGGTTGCTTCGAAAGTGGAAACTATTTTTTTTTTTAATGATTACCATTTTTATTTTATTTTTTAATTCTTCAAAATAGACTGACCCATTCTATGATTTTTAAGACTAGTCTCATCGTGGATCCATTTTTCCTTATATTTTTTTCGAATTATTAAAAGAGTAATTATTTTTTTTTTTTCAATAATTCTTTCAATTTTCTTTAATTTCGGATTATTAAAAGAGAAAATTATTTCCAGATTAAAATGATAAAAATCTTCTAAAAAAATATGATTAATCAAAAAAAAATAGAAGAAAAAATGGGCCCACGATGAGACTCGTCTCAAAAATCATAGAATAGGTCACTCTATTTTGGACAATTAAAAAAAATGAAAAATAGCAATCATCGTTAAAAAAAATAGTATCCACTTTCATTTGAGACATCGTCGATATCTCAATTAGTTCAGGAGTTATCAGCGTTTAAACATTTCCAAAACTTCCGACATCGACATTTTTTGGAAACGTACAACTCCTAAAAGAGAAGAGTTAAAAATCTAAAAATTGGTGTGGATATTCCTATCATAGGGTACAATTTTACAAAAAAAAATCAGGAAAATAAAAAATGGTCGGGGTCACGGGCTAGGTGAAATGGCGTGGAATGTCTTATACATATATTTAGGGATATAAAATAAAGTAAAGCTTCCTGCCGTAAATTGCTGGCTACGACCTACGAAGGCTATAAACCACGTTAAATTAGAAATTACACTTGTCTTTTTTCAAATTTATTCTTATTTGGACGTGCTTGGCGCAATTGACCACGATTGCCCGATTTCTTTCCTCGTATCCGTAGAAAGAAGCAGAAAAACGATCGAAAAATTCCACGTGTATGTGTGTGTATGTATATATTTCTTAGAAAGACACGGCAAACTTTTCGATCGTTTTCCGCTTCCTATATATATATATCCACTGAGGTTCTCATCACTGTCAAACTTTTATTCCCGCTTCTCTCATCATCAATTTGAGAGGGAGGGGGAGGGGGGGGGGGGGGGGGGAGGGGGAGAGGGGGAGGGAGAGGGAGAGGGAAAGAGAGAGAGGCGATGACCACGACAATATGACAAATTACATATATCACGTATATATGCGTGTAAAAAAATTCCACCGCGGATTCAAACGATTCCAATCGATATCACTTTTCATACAATTTCATGCACCACTCGGTGACCACTTAGCTGTACACCGACTGGCGCATCAACCAGTAAGCGGAAGGTCAATACTTCTATTCTAGGCTTTCGAAAAATCTGAAAGGATTCAGGGTTATTTCCCGAAGTGTCTACTACCTATTATGACACAGAACTTGTCAAAATCAAAAGTTTAAAATCGCTGTTAATAAAAGTTGATGTATAGTCAAAAATGGAAAAAAAAACGGGTGTGTTTGGAATTGCAACTGTTCCTTTAAATACCTGTACATACGCAGTGTTAATTACATGGAATGAGAGAAAGGCGAGCCAATTATTCCACAGCTTATTATAATTGTTGCACAATCGTGTCGTCTGTTATTATTGATACAGTCAATTAATCCTCGTTCTACATGCACATACCCCAATCCCACAACGCACATTTTTCACAACCCTTATGTTAAATGGACACTCAACCCTCAACAGATCCGATAACTCGACGGTCATCTAAAAAGCTAAGCTTGCCAATTCGGCGACCGTTTCTGGCCTCCTTTAAACGACCAAACAAAAATGTTACATTAGAAAAAAAAAGTAAATTAGTAAATTATTTAAGTAAGTAAAATTAAGTAAATTAAGTAAGTAAAAGTAAATTAGAAAATTAGTTTTAAAAACTGTAACATTAGAAAAAACCTAAAGGTACAAATGTAACATTAGAAAAAACTAAAGGTACAAATATAACATTAGAAAAAAACTAAAGGTACAAATGTATCATTAGAAAAATACTAAAGGTACAATTGTAACATTAGAAAAAAACTAAAGGTACAAATGTATCATTAGGAAAAAACGAAAGGTACAAATGTATCATTAAAAAAAATTAAAGGTACAAATGTAACATTAGAAAAAAACTAAACTAATAAACTGCGAATCATTATATGGCGATGTCAAGTGTGGAAACGCCTTTTTCTAAAAATGATTGATGCTCGAAGGAGTGGAGATGTCCGTCCAAGAAAATTTCAATGGAAGACATAGAAACGATCGAGCAAAAAATTATAGTGTGGAATTTCGAGAATACATCGAGTGCATGATTGACAGGAAGAGATCGGTATACACGTTTGGAGTGAGCTATGTGTATATATATATATATATACATGTGTGTATATATATAGCCTCAGGCGCACCTATTCTATACATGCGTCCAAAGCACTCATCTCGGTACGCGCTATGGATGGATATACGACGATATACAGTGATAGATGAGCATGTAACAAATTTAGACACGTTATCAGAGGCATTGACGCTCATTGTCATTTATGGCAGTGTTGGTGTTTTATGTCGTGTGCGGCCAATTCTTTATATATATATATGTATATATATATGTATTTGGAAGTGTGCACGATGACGCTTTGATGGCAATCCATCTCGGACACGGGGCTGCCTAAACCGTTGTTGCTCTTGTACACCCTCGCAAGGGTTCTCCGCTTTCGTTTTATTCCTATCGCTGAACAAATACTTCCTCGTTTTAAATGTTCTTTTTGCGCCGTACTTTTATCCTCATCGTTGTTATTATTATTTCTGATTCTCCTTTGTATTCCCTTTCGAACTTTTACGGTGCCTTTTTTTTTAGTCGGTACACAAGCCGCGGTCGAAGTATGTCCTGTCCGAGTATCGGCCAAAGTATGTATCTGTCCGAGTATCGATAGCGCCGGCGGCATATCATTATTATTGCTGTACATATTTACGCGAAGATAATGGCATTTTGATTAAATGAGAGCGTACGATGGCTGGTTAAGGATCGATTTATCCAGCTCTCCGAATGTGTACGTGTACGTATACAAGGTGGCCAGAAAAGTGACGTTCAAAAGGAAAATTTAGATGCCTCGTATAAATAACGATCCGAACCACCCCCATATATGTTGGACCGATTTGCAGAAAAAAAATAATAGAAAACTAAGACTTATTTAATTGAGTATATACTGAAAGTGAAGTTTAAAGACTGGTAAGTGGATTAAAGAATGATGAAAAATTAGTTGATTATTTTTTAAAGTATTGCAAGAATTAGATATTAATGTTAACATGAACGTATGATTAAATCAAGTTTCATATTTCATGTGTGATGCGTAATTACCGACCATTATGTGAAATTTTATTTAAAAAAAAAAGATGATTGTGGTGAAAATCAGTTTTTGTCAGGCCCCCTTCAAGCCCCCCCCCCCAGAGAAAAATACTGCCTTACCAACTGTAAAAATACTGGTTTACCAATGTGTAAGCCCATAAAAATAGGTCTCAGAGGATCGGTCACTAAAGTTCAGATGATTAAATAAAATACATATATTTGTCTGAGTGACTCCCAATCGCACCAAAAAATACCAAGAGAGAAGTACATAAACAAGATAAAATTGAAACAAAAACCTATGCTTCAGGAAAACGCGAAAAAAAAAAATTAAAATTTGCTTTTTTCTCGAAGAGTAAAAAAAAGATCACAGATATGGTGGTGATTTGGATAATTGTCGATACGAGGGATCTCGATTTTCCTTTCGGACGTTACTTTACGGGCCACCCTGTACATAACGCGCACTCGTGGCCGGTTCTCGCGATAACAATTGTCGTAGCTCATAGCTCTTGGGCGTCGAGAGCTGATAATCTCGCATCACAGGACCGAGGTGTAATCTCCTCGCATACAATAAACGGTTGAGCGCACGAAACGCGGTACCAACGTATTTCGTCCGTGTCGTCATTGCGGCTACGATCATCCATGACCCTGTCACAAGTTCGGCGATTCCGCTATTTTATAGAGTACACCGACTAGTGAATGAATGGCGACCCCCCCCAATGAATGAAAGCTGATTTATGTTTAAGGGGGGAAATCACAGTAGCACACAAAAAAATAGGCATATTTTCGGGAATTAATTTTGGCTGAATAAAAGTATCAATCGAAAATCTGTAAAGTAGGTTTTATAGCAATACTAAAAAAGTACAAAATGTAATTTTTTCAATAAAAAATATTTAAAAATGGCGGCTGCGCAGCATATGCCCCAAGGCGCCTATTTTTGAAAGCGTGTCGATGGCCGAAGACGTAGACTCCTTAATTTTTGACCTGGAAGAAGAAACCAAATTTTTTTAGTTTTCATATAACAACAGCTAGCGAGCTACGTAGGATTTTTTCGATATATTGATTTTTCACAAAATGGTGCATGTTTGAAAATAAAGTTAAATTTTTAACAAAAAAAAACGCCATAAAATCGTCGATAAAAAAAAACTAAGCCATATAAAATAAAAATCCTACGTAGCTCCGTGGAGAAAGATATTTCGAAGCTACTGTCAAAATTTCAAGTTGATCGGTAAAGATTTGCTCGAGTTATGTCTTCGGCGAGCTCAAAAAAAGTGGTTTCGAGAAAAACGCGTTTAAAGTTTAAAGGCGCTCGGAGCATACCTGAGAGGCGTTACCGCAGAATGAAAAATTTGGGCACTCGGACACTTTTGCCGTATTCCATCATTTGGTATATTATTTTTAAGACCCTAAAGCACCTTTTAAGCGAAAATTTTTTTTTTCGAAAGATTGGAAATTTTACTGTGATTTCCCCCCTTAAAATAAGTAAAGAGTATGTATTGTCGATAAAAAATCGAATCACTATAATTTTGCACAAAAAAAAAATCACAGCTGTCGTTAAAACCAATTTCTGAGTTCAATATCTAATCTTGACACCTCACGAAATTTTTCTGGTTTTTGGTTCTTGTACAACGCGCAAATTAGTTACGATACGGCTGTGCACCATAGGTGTTCTAAAGACGAAAATAAAAGTTTTTATGAGTTTTGAGGGTTTTACTTTTAGCATTTAAGATAGAATCAATCTTTGATTTTTTGTCAAAATGTTAACCAAATCTGTAATAATAGGCCAGATTGGGCATGTTTATTTACTGGTGCTGTATTCTAACCTCTTTCTAGTGAATGGACATGTGGGCTCGATTCTGATAATTCTCAAAGCAGAGTGAACAATTTTGCAAATCCGCTGAAAATTGTAAAATTAATTACTGTTAAGAATTGACAATGTACATTTCATCAAATGTTCTCATGAAATCGTTTCAATCGTTTTTTTTTCTTTTTTTTTTTAAATTTAAATTTACATTTCTGTTTCTTTGTCGAAACAAACTTTGATAGTTTTTTTTGAGAATGTCACGTTGAGATGCAAAAGAGCTTTGTATATTTTCTACAAAATTTTAATAACGAATATAATACTCATACGTATAAAAATATTATAATTTTTAAGCAACATAGTGGCATTTAAATCTAGCATTTAATCAAAATAAATAATAATCAACACAGTGACATTTAAATCTAGCATTTAATGAAAATAAATAATAATCAACACAGTGCCATTTAAGTTTAGCATTTAATCAAAATAAATAATAATCAACACAGTGGCATTTAAATCTATCATTTAATCAAATTAAATAATAAATTGTTATCCTTTACAGCGTTCATCTACACACGTTCATTTACTGGTAGTCAAGTGTCCAATTACTGATAATTTCGTCCATTCATTGGCGATTTAGTTATTTCGCTACACATTTATCAATTCCTCCAATATTATTCGTTGCAATTACTTCGAATATTTTCTACTATCAAAATAATATATTTTGTTAGCTACAGCAATTAAAAAGTTTGTTTTGATAATATTTTTTTTATTTTACAGTCCATCTAAATCCACTAGTGTCGTTATTCGTTCATTCACTGGTCGGTTTACCCTACTTTCTTCTTTTTTCCTTCTGCTTTTCGAATTTACATGTATTCAAGCTGCAAATCTCACAAATCTGTTCCCACGAGACACTTCGTGACCGAAACAAATCATTTTCCCTCATTCCCTCTGCATTGGCAATTAGAATTTCGGTCTATGTTAATTTTTTTACTTTTCATTTCAGACCCTTTGTTGTTGCTGGTGATTTTATTTATTTTTCTACTTTCCCGCATCCTTAGTGTTGAATCTACATATAAGAGAAGATCGGGAGGTCAACGCGCGACCCGAGATAGTGCCGAGTTCGCTAACTCGGTGAAGCAAAACGAGATCTATCTCGCGGGAGAGCTTCATCGTCGAGTCGCGCTGATCGTAATGGGCTTTAACGTCGCGTTGTGTTCAACACGCGAGAATCATCAATTAAAAGTTAACTCGCTTGTACAAACTTTAATTCCGTTCCAGCCGTGTTTTTTGCCTCTTCTTTTTTTTTTTTTACTTTCTTCCGGTCGTCTGGATCTCTCGGAGTTCCAGGTTGACAACGCGTTTGTCATGAGAGCGCTATGACAATCAGCATCATTTCCGCTCTAGACGCGAAAGATCATAACATTCGAAGCGCGTTCGCTCGCTCGGTTTTTATCGGTTAGTGCACTTGATCATTTATCGTTTACCGTAATTATTCATATTATTAGTTTTATTTTTATCGTTATTTGTATTATGATTATTATGAACCCTTTGAATCTGCCTATTTTTCAAGGCAATTATGAAATTGCCTTGAAAATGGACAAAAGTTATCGAACAAAATGGCGAATATTTGATCTAAATCGGATAATCCTAACTATGTTAATTTCATGGTCGAAATAAAGCGAAAAAACGCTCAGAACTTTTGACTTCGTTTAATATTATGAGGACCTGATCAGGCAACATTATAATAACCTGATCAGGCAGCATTATAAACGTCTGGTCAGACAACCGGATAATGGCCTGATCAGGCAGCCAGATAAGGCCCATATGTGACAGAACGTTACACTTTCTACCAGAGCGCTATCGGGTTTCCTTGTAAGTGCCCTACCAGGGCAGTCAGGCAACTTGAAAGCGTCCCGAATTGGACCCTATTGATATTTATCGGTGGGTATTCAGATGACTCATTTTAAACGAAAGAGCAGACTGTTAGGAAATCGTCTGTGAAGATTAAATCAACGTTCGGGTCATATTTTGTCCGTGACCGCTCTTTGAGCAGATAAAAATGTTTCACAAACGAGAAAAAACCCGAGTGTTGCAACTTTTTTTTTCAATTCATTACTGAGGCATCGCAAGAATTTAATTTTTTTCGCTGATTTTGAAAGGAAAGAGGTGAAATTTTGCGACAAAATAATATGATGATTCAAATTTTTATCATCGTCAACAAAACCTCCAGGGGTGAACCAGGTCGATTTTCGGCGTGTCGTTTTTCGCTACAATCGATATATAGTCTTTTGTGACGATTTACTACTGTAAAAAAACCAATCTTTTTTAATTAAGTTTTTATACAATGCATAAAAGTATTGATATAATAAGATATTAATATCTTATTATATAAATACTATTATATAATACTAATTATTGCATAAAAGCAGAAACAACGTATATTTATAAGTTTTTGGGCAAAAAACCTTCGTAAAATGCTGACTTCGTCATGCCGGTACTCTCATCGAAAAATAATATTGAAAATCGGCCTGTTTTTTCGGGCCCTAAACAGACCCGCTACAACTAGCCGACGATTATTCATTTATTCTTCTCATTACGAATTCCTCGTCGCGCCTCTTCCCGCGACTCAGCGTCATACACATACTCGTACTCTATAATCTCGAATAATTTTTTTTTTTGTTTGTTTTCTTCGACGGATTATTCCTCTCTACATCGTCCTACACGACTCAACGTACCGCGCTCGCCAGTCAGCATCACGCCGAAGTGTCGCACACATGCAAAAGCAAATCAACGAAGGGCACTGACATTCTTTTTCTCCCCTCATCTTCACATACTTGTCAGTCTCAAAAAAATACCCGGTGAACGATTCTGCTCCGTACAGCGTTAGAGCAGATTTAAAAAAAAATTAAGTCGCGCAAAGTCATCGCGAACGTCAATTATACTGTGACTGTATTGAATGGAA